>VZRI01014021.1:306-12392 GCA_013397515.1 Upupa epops | reverse complement strand
GCGGCGGCGGCGGCACCGTGAGCCGGAGGAGGGGCTGGAGGGGCGGCAGCGCGGCGTCCCGGCGGTGGAGGCGGCGGGGCGGAGGAGCTGTGCTTCATGCCGGTGCCTCCGGCGGTGTTGGGCCGGGAGAGGTCGGGTAACGACGGCCGCTGCGTGCGGGGAAGCTCCGGCGGGGAGCCCCGGTTGCTGTCGCCATCGTCCTGAGGTCGGGTGTTGCTGGCCGGTACTGGAGGCCTGGGGGCGGCTGCTCTGGAGCCAGGGACTTGCAGGGTTTGTTTACTGGAGCTGTCTGTGGGGAGGGAAAGCAGAGTGAGAGGCCAGGAGGCAGAGAGAGAGAGCGATGTCCTCGTCCCTGAGGCAGTGGAGGAGCAGCGGGGCAGGCTGCCCGCTCGGCTGAGGAGGGCCAGACCGCTGTCTGGAGCAGGCGGGGAGCTGGCAGCCGCACACAGCTCCCCGCTCGGCGCTGCTGGAAGGCAGGCTGCCCCGGAAAAGAGCAGAGAGAAGGGTTCAGCAACACAGGGGACTCTCCCGGGCACTCAGGGGGGGTTCTGTGGCCCTGGGATGCTGTGGTGTGGGGCACGAGCAGCATGTGGGGGGGTGCTCTGGGGCTCCTGACTCTCTCACCAGCTGAAAGCCCCAGGCAAACAGAGCAGGATCCTCACTCCGTCTCTGCCCTCTCCCTGGCAGAGAGGGACCTGGAAGGACTGGGTGACAACCGGCTCAACAGGAGGTAGCAGGGTGCCCAGGTGGCACCAAAGGCCAAGGGCATCCTGGCTGGGATCAGCACCAGTGTGGCCAGCGGGACTGGGGATGTCATTCTCCCCCTGCACTGGGCACTGGGGAGGGCTCCCCTCGAGTCCTGGGGGTGGTGCTGGGCCCCTTCCTTCTAGAAAGAGATTGAGAGGCTGGAGTGGGGCCAGAGGAGCAGCGAGGCTGGGGAAGGGACTGCAGGGAGAGGCTGATGAGGAGAGGCTGAGGGAGCTGGGGGGGTTCAGCCTGGAGGAGACTCAGGGGGGACCTTCTCCCTCTCTCCAGCTCCCTGAAGGGAGGGTGCAGTCAGGCACCCAGATCCAGGGCCTGGAGCTGCCAGGGGAGGGTGAGGTTGGCTGTCAGGAAGCCCTTCCTCAGGGAAAGGGTGCTCAGAGCCTGGACTGGACTGCCCAGGGCAGTGGGGGAGTCCCCGTGTCTGGAGGTGTTGAAGGGCAGCCTGGCTGTGGCCCTGAGTGCCCTGGGGTGGCCGCTGGGGTGCTGTTAGGTGCTGGGCTGTGCCAGCCTCAGTCATCGTGAGATTCTATGCTCAGGGACCTCCCCAGGGAGCCCCCCCAAGAACTGCCAGGCACTACCTGAGCTCTCCTTGGCTGCCACGGGTCGGAGCTTGGGCACGCCGCCCTGGAAGAGGCCGCCCTTCGGCTGAATGGCAGCTGAGCCGGAGCCATAGCTGCCACCAGTGCTGCCCTTGGGCTCTGAAAGGAGGGGGCAGAGAGGTTAAGCCTGGAATTATCGGCTCCTCCAACGAGGAGCCGCTGGAAACCAGCTGGGTGAGAGCCCAGAAGGTGTCCTGAAGGGCACAGCAGCACCCAGGGTGGGGCTGGCAGGGGCTGTGCCAGGCAGGGAACTCACTCTCTAGGATGGGCGCGCTGCGATCGTTGATCTGGGTCACCTTCCTGAGCTTGGTCCCTTTGCAGATGTCCTGCAGGAGGGCCCCGCGGCCACGCTGCTCCTCTCGGCTCAGCTTCGGCAGCTCTGTGTTTGCCTGCAGACAGGGAGGGGCTCAGCGGGAGCTACAGGGACACCCCGCTACAGCTCCCCGATCCTCCTCCCTGCCCCGAGCACCCCATCCCCAGGGATTCTCTTCTGGATGGGGTGACTGAGCTGCCCCAGGTTATCCTGCTGTTCCACAGGGGGAGGCTGAGACCCCGGGCTACCTACCCCCCCTCTGCCAGGTGTCCTGACCCCAGGCCACCTATCCCTGCTGCAAGGTGCCCTGCTCTCGCCCTCGAGTGCAAGGAAAAGCCCCTTCCATGAACCAACTCTGCTGTGGGGGAAACTGAGGCCCAGGGGTCACCTGAAGCTCTTCTAGACTGGACTCAAGCAGATCCAGGCCCCCTGGGGTAACCCTGTGAGCACCCCAGCCACCGGGCAATGAGTAGCCCCTACCTGGCTGAGGGTGGGGGGCGGCGGGGGGCCTGGCGGTGGCGGCGGGGGAGGAGGGATCGGCATCTTGGCCCAGCTCCCGGCGGCTCCCGCTGCTCAGTGCTGGGGTCAAGCCTGGTCACTCATGCCTGTGGGAAGGGAGGAAGCGGTCAGGGACTGGAGGGGAGAGCTGGGCACTCGGCCACTGGCCCGGAGCTCACTGGGGCCACACTCTCCCAACTGGGCTGTGAGGTTGGTTCTCCCGGCACCCTGGAGCAGCAGGTTCCAGGGGCAGAAGAGCCAGCAGGACCCCATCAAGCAGGGACCCCCACTCTCCTCCTCCTCCAAGCCTGCGGCTGGAAGGCAGGGACTGCTGCTCCTCACGCAGCAGAGGAAACCCAGCCAAGCTAATCCTGCGCCATCAATCCAGCTCCTTTATCTGCAGCCGGAGGCTGCTCACGTGGAAGGGCGACGGGAACCCGGAGCCCATCAGCGGGCACCTCAGCCAGCCCTGGCACACGGCCCCCACAGGCCCCTCCAGCCACCACTGGGCAGACCAAGCAGCTCGATGGCTCCCGGCCCCAAGGAGGCCCCGCAGACCCAGCAGGTTCTCGGATCTGAATCTCCACGGGCTGCCCGTGCCCCACAGCCACCCCCCAGCTCCAACCCTCCCTCCTCCTCCTCCAGGCTGTGTGAGCAGCAGGGTGACTTCTCCCCAGGTGGACCCGATGTCATCCCACCTCATCTCCCCCCAGGACGGGATCCATCCCACAGCACAGCTCACCCAGAACGATCCCAACGGGGGCTCTGCAGAGCCTGGCAGCTCCGGCCGGCGCCGCAGACGGAGTCTGGAGGATTTAGGGGCAGGAAAAGGAGCCTGAATCAGCGGGAGATGACAGGACGGGTCCCTGGGAAGCTCGTGCCTCTGACAGCAGCAGCGCAGGTAGGGCCACCCCGGCAGCAGCAGCAGCAGCTCAGGGAATAGGAATGTGATGACTGGAGGCCTCGCTCACCACCCCGTGAGTTTCGGGTGCTGGAGGCTGGGGATCACTACCCTATCCCGGGGATAACTACCCCATCCAGGCTGCAGGTGCCTTTCCCCCTAGGAAAAGCTGTTCCTGAAGGGGACCACAATGCCAGGAGCAGGGAAGAAGGGGACAGTTTCACACCTGAAGCCTCCTCTGGAGCAGCCAACGCAGAGGTCATGGCCACAGCCAAGAGCAGGAATAGCTCCTTCATGAAACCCCAGCACCTGCGACCTCTCAGCTGGGCTCTGTTATCAGGTCTGAAAGCCCTGATCCCTCCTGAGATTCATCTGTGAGACCAACTGCGACACAGTGACTGCACAGCCAAGGTCTCTCCTCGCTCCCCGGCCCAGCAGAGGTGTGAGAAGAGGAACAAGAGATCGGCAGCACCGCCACGGCGATGCCAGCGGCTCCCCTGCCCTCCTCCAGCAGCTCTCTGTGCCTCAGGAACAGAGAGAAGGAAGCAGC
Source organism: Upupa epops (assembly GCA_013397515.1). Taxonomy (NCBI): domain Eukaryota; kingdom Metazoa; phylum Chordata; class Aves; order Bucerotiformes; family Upupidae; genus Upupa; species Upupa epops. The sequence goes on along the minus strand of VZRI01014021.1, from coordinate 8,766 downwards.
TCTGGAGTGAGGAACTCCTCAAGCACAGACACCCTCGCTGGGGAGACCTTCTCCTTGTCTCTACCTCTGTCTTGTGGGGTTTTAGCAGTCACTTGAGGTCTGGGGGTACCTGCACCTTCCCTGGGCGCACGGGGGGCTCGGAGTGGAAACCCAAGAGCCGGTGATTTCTCCTCCAGCCCCACCAGGGCCACCACACAGCCTGGAGCAGAGCCCAGCAAAGCCACCGGGTACCTTTCTCACCACAGCAGGCTGAGAGGCGGCTCGGAACGTGCTGGACCTGCTGGGACGTGTTGCAACAGGAGCTCTTTTCCCTCTGCTCCTTCCCAGCTTCCAGAGGGATCACGGGGCTGGGCCAGCGGGAGCTGCTGCCAAGGCAGAGCATGACGGGGACAGGGGGACAGGAGAGCCCTGGGCTTCCTGGAGCAGCAGTGGCCAGAGGTAATTAGCAGAGAGAGAGCCGAGGAACGTGCCAGGTAACGAGACTCCCGACGCACTCTCATGTGTCGCAGGCCCGAGCCAGCGCAGGAGCGGTGCCAGCGCTGCAGCCCTGTCACCCACAGCGGCTCCCCGTTACTCACTGGGTGATGTTTCCCAGACTGGGAGAGCACAGGAGTCCCCCTCTGGGCAGGGACACGCTGCCTGGCCATGGGCAGACAGGCAGAGTGGGGTTCACAGGCTGTCTGTGAGGGCAGAGGGCCAGTCCCACGGCGACTCTCCTTTCTGTGGGCACAGCCAGGGTTATCCCTAGCAAGAAACCCACGAGTGGCCCCCCCCGTGCCCTTAAAAACCCAGTGCAGCACCAAAACCCTGGTGCTCTGACCTAGAAGAGCGAGAGAGAGGACGGTGACGGTGGCAGGGAGGGATGGAGGAGGGGTGGGAGGGAGAGAAGAGTTTAAGCTAAAGCAGCTTGAGGATCAAGCAGGAGCTGAATTCCTGAGAAACAGGAGCACGCGGCCCCGATCGGGCTGCGGATTAAACAGCAAAGGTCACACTGAACAACAAGCCAGCACCCCAACTCAAGAGGAAAAGTGGGGGAGAAGACAAATCCTTCAGGAAAAGCTCGGAAAACTAAAGACTCCTAAGAACAGGGGGGCTCTCCCAGCGCCTCACGGAAGCCACGGCCTCCAAACAATGCGACGACCGCCGCCGCTGCCTCTGCTGCCTCCTCCTTTGTTCTGAGTTGCCAGAGATCCTCNGTTCTGAGTTGCCAGAGATCCTCTCGCCCAGCCCAGGCGGATCGGAGCCTTCGGAAGCTGCTGCAGCGGCGGCGGTGGTGGTGGTGGTGGTGGCTCCCTGCGCTCACAGGGAGTGAACCTGAGCAGAGACAGAGAGGCAGCGCGGAGGAGCTCGGCTGCTTGGGTTAAACCAGGAGGGGTGGGTTGGAGGGGTGGGTTTTCCTCTCCGATTCCCAAATCCCCTCCAATTCCCAAGGAAGCCGGGAGAAAAAGCAGGAGGAGGGAGTGTGAAAAGCTTTCTCTCTCTGGAGGAGACACAGAGGTCACTCAAATGGAGGGGACCCTGCAAGAAAACAGCTTCACCCGTCCCACAGCGTCACCACTCAGCCCTTCCCTGCCAACCCGGGGGTCCGAATCGCTAGGACACCCCCAAAACGGCCCCCTCAGCTCCTTAAAGCAGCTGAACGAGGCAGAGCTGGTTCTTTCAAGCTCCCCCCCATCCACAGGGAGGTAGATGAGATGCCTTCTGCAGCCCTGGATCCTGGAGGATCCAGGATACTCATCCCTCGAGGGCAGGGGAGGGGGTTCCTTGCTAGCGGGACAGGCAGCAGTGACCTTGAGCTGCTGCTTCCACCACCACCCCTCAAGCTCCTTTTCAGGGAGGGGGGGGAAGAATGTGGGTGCTGTGGTGGTGGTGGAGGATTTGTATTTCACAGCTCTCTGCTGCCGCATTTGCAAACTGCTGGAGATGAAGCTGCTCCGGTCCTCGGGGAGGCAGCAGGCTTTGAACTGCAGATCAAGAGGAATTTCCAACCCTCTGATGTCGACTGCAGAATGCGGCTGCACCGGTTTGGGGACCCAGTTTCAAGGCTGGACTTCTCCAACACCCTCCCACCCCCGCCTTTAGCCTTTATCTTCTACTTCTCCTCATGCAAACCCCTTCCACTCACTCTCTCCAACCCCCCCTCCCCAAAAAAAACACAGAAGCCGCTGACATTTCTGCGGGAAGCAGGGGGTGCTCGGGCAGCGCCGCGATGCCACATCAATAATTTATCCTCAGAGACAGCCGTTGCAGGATTTAAGGTCACCCAAGCTTTTAAAATCCTAGCAGCAGGCTGCAAGAGAGAGGACAGAGAGAGCTGCCAGCTCCATTTGGAGCGGCTGGGAAACGGAGCCGGAGCATCCCTGCGTGCAGACAGGACAGAGACCCAGCGTGGCCTCCCACCCCCGTGGGACTCGGCCTCTCGGCTGTGAATTATTAACAGCCACAGGCGCTGCCAAGGTGCCTGCGCTGGGCACTGGGGAGGCCTCCCCTCGAGTGCCGGGGGCAGTGCTGGGCCCCTCGCTGCAAGAGAGAGATGGAGGGGCTGCAGCGGGGCCAGAGGAGCAGCGAGGCTGGGGAAGGGACTGGAGGGAGAGGCTGAGGGAGCTGGGGGGGTTCAGTCTGGAGAAGAGGAGACTTGGGGGGACCGTCTCCCTCTCTCCAGCTCCCTGAAGAGAGGCTGCAGTCAGGTGGGGGTCAGGCTCTGCTCCCAGGCACCCAGTGCCAGGATGAGAGGGCAGGGCCTGAAGCTGCCAGGGGAGGGTGAGGTNGGGCTCTGCCAGCCTCAGTCACTCGGGGATTCTGTGGTGTTTGCAACCAAACCCCTCCACACTCGACGTTTGTGGCTCCTCAGGGGGCTCAATTCCACCACCAGAGCGTGGGACACTCCCCACCCCACACCCCCCCGCCCCGAGCAGCTTTGAGCTCGTTAAGGTTAGGCAGAGGAAACCTTTAATCAGGAGCGAGTAGTCGTGTCCTGATGTCAGGCAGCCGCAAAGGGAAGAGCAGGAAAAGCCCGTCCCACGAGAGAGCCCACGGACTTCCCCGCCTCGCCCTGTCAAGGAGGGAAAGGAAGCCAGGGAGGGAGAGAGGTGGCACACACGAGGGGAGAGGGCAGGAACCACTCTGAACTGCTGCTGCTGCTCTCTCCACCCGATTGTTCCAGCGGGAGGAAGCAGCGAGGACTTCCCGGTTGCTCCGGACGGAGCGGGAATACCGCGCTGCCTCACCCAGAACAATGAGCTGCTGCGCTGGAAGCACCTCCTGGACCCAGTGCTGCCATCAAACCAACTGCCAGCAACGCACAGACCCCTTCCCCGGGGGCTCCGGGTGTTTAGAGAGGGAGAAGCCTGCCTGCTGCAGCCCACGGAGCTCCAACAGGAGCCACCAGTGGCCTCGGGCTGCTGCCAGCAGCGCGGGGAGCGGGAGAAGGGCTCCGTGAGCCTCTTCCAGCCACCCGGCAGCGCGTTCACACGGGGCTGGCTGGCACAGCAGACGATGTGGGGAAGGGAGGGCAGGAGATGGCAGAGCTTGGCACCCCGCAGGCGGCTCCAGCCTGCCACCCTGAGTCGACGGCTGCCCTGCCGCAGCTCCGAGTCACGAGGCCGGGAAGGCAGCTCAATGCCCAGGTGGGAGAGCTCTGCCAAAACAAATCGAAAGCGGGTTAATTGGCACCAGAGCCCGCAGAGTGCTCCTGGCACAGGCTCACACACACCAACCCCCCTCCTTTCCCTGTAGCCCAGCGGGTTGGCAGCCGGCTGGGCCAACGTGAAGCGATGAAGGAAGGTCGGGTGTTTCTAGGTCTTCCTGCCGTGTCTCTCCCTCCCTGGGAACAGCGGCGTCGCCACAAGAGGTCAGAGGAAACAGGCTGGGATGGGGTCAGTGGGTTGCTCGGACCCACAGCAGCTAAACCCCAGCCCCTGCAGAACCTAAACCCAGCCTGTACAGCAACTAAACCGACTCTACAGCACCTAACCCCCAGCCTCACAGCACCTAAACCCCAGCCCCTGCAGTGCCTAAACCCAGCCTCTACAGCACCTAAACCCTAGTCCCCACAGCACCTAAACCCCAGACCCCACAGCACCTAAACCCTAGTCCCACAGCGCCTAAACTCAGCCTTATAGCACCTAAACCCCAGTCCCCGCCTCCTCTTCGGCTTAAACACTCCTGAACTTGAGAGTTGGTCCCCCCTGCCTAGAAGGCTCCAGGAGCACTGAGAACCTGCCACCTCCATGAGGGAGGGGGTGTCTGTGAGGTTTAGGACAGAGACACCCCCCCCCGCCTCAGCTCTGCCTCCCCTCTCCCCTGGGCACAGCATCCCAGGCAGACTCAACTCTTTTGCAAGAGGAAGCAGCCCCCAAGGAGCTGAGCAGAGCCAGGGGCTGGAGAGCCAGGTCGGTGTCCTGCTGCTTGCGGAACCCAGCCAACTACTCACAGGGTTTCCCTAGGCAAAGGCCAAGCCATCGGGAATTCCACGGGCAAGGAACAGAGGCAGAGGGCAAACCACTGGGAGGTGGAAGGGCACGGTCCCTGCCATGGGATAAAGTCATCCTAAACCCACCCCAAAGCCACGAGGGCCTCGCAGTAGGGAAGCAGCAAGGGGAAAACAGCCCTGGGTGCTTCTAAAGGCACTGGGTGCCCCTGAGCAGAGCCTGGCTCCCTCCTCCTGACCCCTGCCCTTTCCATCTTGATCAACAGTCACAGGGTCCCCCCTCAGGCTTCTTCTTTCCCAGCTCCCTCAGCCTCTCCTCAGCAGGGAGCTGCTCCCCTCCCTTCATCACCCCTGTGGCTCTGAGCTGGGCTCTCTCCAGCAGCTCTGTGTCCTCCTGGCACTGAGGGGCCCAGCACTGGGCACAAGAGTCCAGATGGGGTCTCCCCTGGGCAGAGCAGAGGGGGAGGAGACCCTCTCTGGATCTCCTAACCACCCCCCTTCTAATCCACCCCTAGGTGCCAGTGGCCTTCTTGGCCACCAGGGCCCATAACTGGCTTCAGGCCACCCTGCTGGCCACCAGGACCCCCAGGTCCCTTTCCCCTGCACTGCTCTCCAGCAGCTCAGCCTCCAGCCTATGCTGGTCCCCGGGGTTGTGGTTGTCCAGATGCAGGCCCCTACAGCCTGGGGACAGCGAGCACGCCGAGCCCTGGCTGAGGGTGCCGAGCGCCTGGTGACAACGAGGAGGGAGCAGCTGTGTGGGTGCCAAGGGCAGCGGGCAGCCAAGCCCCGTGGCAGCGGGCTGTCAGCACGCTGGGCTCTGGATCGGGGTGCTAGGTGCCAAGAACACTCGGCGGATTTACAGCCAGAGAGGAGGGACAGGAGGGTTTGCACTGAAATGGGATCTAGGAACTGGGTGAGGGTGACAGCCAGAGCCTCTGCGATGGGGTCGGCTGCTGCCTGGAGCTGCAGCCCCGTCACTGCCTGCTCCTGGGGGGGATCCCTGAGCTGGACTGCAGCTCCACACCGCTGGCACACGGGGTAGTGCTTAGCTGGCAGGGCCTGCAGGAGCAGTGTGGCCCTGCCAAGGACACTGGAGCGTGGCGGAGTGAACCCCAGTAGAGAGCAGAGTGCCCAGGGGCCACGCTGGGAACAGCACTGCCTGCAGTCCTCCTGCTGCGAAGGGGAAAGCAGAGCTCCCTCGGCAACCCTCACACCCTCCAAAGCTCCACCATCCCCTGCGAGAGGTGCCTCTGCCTTCGGGGGCTGCCTGAGGGAGAGTCTGTGCTCAGGGAGAGTCTGTGCTCAGGGTTCGGCGTGGCCAGTCCTACTAGGATCTCTACAGCACGTGGGAGACATCAGAGGAAGCAAGGGGAGTGGGGATGAGCCACAGGGAGTGGAGAGACCCCCCCTGACCCCCAGCACCGTGCCAGAGCAGCACCACAGACCCCACAAGACGAGGGCTGGCTCAGCTCTGGGAAAAGACCCTTTGATATGCGAAGCAACCCCGTGTGAGGAGCAGCAACCGCTGGGCTCCAGAGCCACTCTGGCAAAGCCCAGGGAGAAGAAACCAAACACCTCCTCCTCTACTGCTGCCTTCGCTTCCAGCACAGAGCTCCTGCCCTGGCAGAGCTGAGCTGCCTCCCATCCAAGCAAGGAGATGGAAGGAACTAGGTCAGACAGGGAGCAGAGCGCCTCGACAGCAGCACTTCCAAGCGAAGCAAAGCGGGAAGGCAGCGCTGACCCGGCGCCGGTGGAGAAGAGAGGGAGGCTGTGCAGGAGTCACCCTGGTCAGAGCAGAGAGCCCAGCGGGGCCGGGTGCTCTGCAACCTCCCATGACGGCGGCGCTGGCTACGGAGAGGAACCACAGACCCCAGGAGCTTGCATGGACACGATTTTGGTGGAGAAGGGAGGTGGGAAAGGCGGCATCGAGCGGCTGGGCATCCCCTGGGTGCCACGCTCCTGTCTCAGCGCTGGGCACGACACCACCAGGCTTGGCATGCTACGGCCAACAGCTCCTGTTTGTTCATGGCAGCGCAAAGCCAGGCCTTCCCTCACCCCTCACAGCACAAAGAGGGGTCTGTGCTCCCAGTCCCATGGGAAAACAGGCTCTGCCTTCGCATTCCAACCCGGCTGCGAGCGGCAGAGCCGCTGTGCCATGCTTGGCAGCACCCGCTGGCAGGGAGCACGGCCCTGGACACGAGAGTTTTAAAGCAGGGACGTCCCCCCGGGGGGCTCAGAGGCAGCAGCAGTGCCCAGACCGCTTAGGGAGAGAGCTGAGGAGCAGCTCAGCAGGTCACTCTGAGCGGGAGCCAGGAGGATTCACACCTCATGTGCCCAGCGAGCTGACTCCTCAGGCAGCGGTGACTGAGCCAGGTCAGGTTAGATCCTCTCTGGCAGCTGCTGGAAGGGCAGCAACACCCCACGCTCCTAGAGATCAGGCCAGGCCAGAGCAAGCCGGGCGGCCCCCGATCAGCCGCCAACTCTGTCAAAGGTAAACTGAGGCCGATCGGGGATGGTGGCGCCGCTCCAAGGGCTCCTGCTCAGCCCCACACACAGCCTGTGCTTCGCTGGAATGACTCTCATGCAAAACCCTAACCTCTGCCTGGCTCCAGGATGCTGCCACACCAGCTCCTCACCGACACCTTCCCACTTGCTGGGGGGACAGTGGCTCCCAGACTGTGTTTTGCCTGGATGGTGGGACTGGGAAACCCAGAGCCACCCCTCAGCTGGGGGTCAGGAGGCTGCTGGCGTCACCTCCCGCTGTACCCCAGTCCAGGAACAGCAGAGCTATGTGAACAGCAAGGGGGACTCAAGGTAAATCCCACTCCCCCCCCAAATCTGTCTCTGAGCAGTGCCTGGAGAATAAACTGGTTTAGATGACACTGGGCTCACTGGAGCTTTGGCCTGCAGTGGCCCAAACCCACCCTAGCTGCTGCCTCCAGGGCTCCCTGGGGCTTCTCCACGACCAAAACAAGCGACACCTCGACAGGAGCAGAGCCCTGACAGGAACAGACACCCCCCTGGGCTCATCCCATCCATCCCAGGACAGCGAGGCATCCATGGAACCCTACGAGCAGGGCGGTGGGGTGGGCAAGAGCCTCTCACCAGGACTGGCCAGGCAGTCAAGGGCAGGCGCCAGCCACATCAATTCTGCTGAGTCTTTGCGGGGGGAAAGGCCGCGGCTGCTCTTGCCACAGCGCTGCTGCTCTGCCCCTGCCCCAAAGGACATGAGGAAAACAATCGGCTCCTTATTTTGCTCGGGCAGAGCTCTGGAGGGGTCCGGCTGTAAACCCGCAGCAGCAGCTGGGTACTCAGGGCCTGGGCAGCGTCTGGCAGGGCTGGTGGGGTGGGCAGGGAACACGCAGCCGTGTTTACCCGCAGCAGAAGGCAGAGCTCAGCCTCCACCGTGGCACTCGCAGCACTTCCCTGCCCGGCCCTAGGCTCCTTGCACCCGGGTTTTCCTAGGCAGAGGCCGCAGTTTGCCAAGGCCAGGCCCTAGGGAGTGACCGGGCACGGCCAGGAGTGGGGAGGGAGGGGGCCTAGGTCTGGCCTGACCCTGGCAGCATCGCTTCCCCCCCACCCTAAAACGACAGAGTAAAGGCAGGGCCGTGACAGGCAACACAGGGGGAAGAAGAGTGGGGAGCGGCTCGGCCGGGACCCCCACGGAGCTCCTTGCCCCCACCAGAGCCAACATCCCCACTCCTCCGGCACGGCTAGGGCCTCCGCCAGGAACCCCTCCGTGGCGCGGTACCACCGTCCGACAGGTCCCGCAGGGGTCTGTTCAGCCCCACGGGGGCCCCTCTCACACTCCGAGCGCCTAGCGCCCCCTCCTCCCCACACAGGCCCTCAGCAGCCGCAGGCCCCTCACAGGCCCCCCCACCGCGGACCCCTCGCAAAGCCCACGAGAGCCGCAAGGCCGACTCCCTAGGCCTCAAAGACCCTTCAGAGCCCCCCTCCCGGCCCAGTCCCGGTGCCCCCGCGCTCACCCGCCGCCTCCTCCCGCCGTCACCCGGCACCGCGGCCCCGCGGCA
>VZRI01014020.1:520316-549035 GCA_013397515.1 Upupa epops | reverse complement strand
CTCTGGGCTCAGCCATCCAGCTACTTTTGAACCCAGTGAAGAGTACACTTGTCTAAGCCATGAGCTGCCAGCTTCTGCAACACAATGCTGTGGGAAACAGTGTCAAATGCCTGACTAAAGTCCAGGTAGACCACATCCATCACTTTTTCCACCACCCACTAGGTGGGTCACCTGATCATAGAAGGAGTTCAGTTGGTTAAACAGGACTTGCGCTTCATGAACCCGTTTTGGCCAGGCGTGATCCCCCTTTTGTCCTGTACTCGCTGCATGACCACCCCCAAGACAAACTTCCATAATCGCCAGTATTGAGGTCAGGCTGACAGGCCTGTAGTTCCTCAGATCCTCCCATCTACCCTTGTAGATGGGTGTCACACTAGCAAGTTCCAGTCATCCAGGACCTCACCCTATTAACCAGGACTCCTGATAAATGATGCAGAGAGGCTTGGCAAGTTCCATTACCAGCTCCCTCAGCACTCTCAGGTGGATCCCATCAGGCCCTGTAGACTTATGGGGGGGGTCCAGCAGGTTTAGTAGGTCATATGCTACTATTTTTCCTGATTATGAGGGGATCTCTAACCCTACCTTCCCTTCCAGCTTGGGGGACTAAATTCTGTGAAGATAACTCGTCTGTTCTGTTTGTATGTCTGTTCTGTTACGGCCATCCATTGCAGCACTCCACTCATGAGAGTCATCCCACCATGTTTTCATAATGGCAACTACATCATAGTTGTGGTGCAAGATGGCTTCCAGCTCCTGTTTGTTGCCCATACTGTAGATGCACTTCAGCTGGCCTAACGACTTAATTCCTAGCAATGGCCTGTCACTGTTTGGCTCAACTGTAGCAGGCCCAGTTTTATCCCCTTCCCCCTTCAAACCTAATTTAAAGCCCTTTCAGTTAGCCCAGTCAGCTGAGATTCTTTTCCCCCTTTGAGACAGATGGACTCTGTCACCCTGTGACTGTCATGCAGCATAAAGCTCCCCATGTTCAAAAAACCCAAAATTCTGTTGATGGCACCATTCCTTTCAGCCACATGTTAATTAGGTGGGTCTTCCTGCCACTGAAAGAATTGAGGAGAAACACCACCTGGGCTCCTGAGCCCTCAAGTGATCTCCCCAGGGCCCTGAAGTCTTTTTAAATTGTTTTCAGATTTCACTCCATAACATCATCATTAGCAGCCTGGATAACTTTACACCTTCCGTAAAGTTTAAAGCATCCTCTATTTAAAGAGACAGAACAGTGCAACACATCCTCTATTTAACAAGACAGAACAGTTTATAACATCTTCTATTTAAAGAGACAGAACATCTGGTTTCTAGCATGAAACGCTACATAATACAGTGGCGAAGGGTACAAAGATGAGGAATCCAGCAAAGGCTTGGACGGTGACTACTTATTCACGCATGCTCATTGGTAAAATAAGCAAAGTACACCAAAAGTTTAGTGAGCTGTAAACGTAATCATTCACTACCAGAACATCAGCTGGAGGAGTAGTATCTTTCAGGAGAACCAAAAATAGTTAATCCCTTAAAGTTTCTCCCTGACAAAACAGCAAGTTGATACCCTAATGGAAGTGTCAGCATTTGGTCCGTAGCACAAGATCCCTTTGTGTTAGCACTGTTCAAAGCTGGCAGCTGGTAGAAATGATTCAGTGCAGAATTAATGCTTACATAGCCCTGCCACTGCTGCAGTGTCACCAACAACAGCCACTGTCTCCTGACCACAACAAAGCAGTAGATGTCTGCTGGAAGATGTCTTACGTATGGGCATAGGAGTGCTGCACAACCAGACAGCACCAGGTGCCACTTGACACAAGCAAGAGGAAGCAACTGGAGAAGATGGTAGGGTTCCTTCTGCAGCAATGGTACACTCGAGTGTTAGGCTCTGGAAGTTTGACAGCAAAGCTGCCATATGCTCATTCCTCATCTCACACTAGTTTTGCCAATAAGCAAGTTGCAGCAGTTTGACAGAGTGCTTCCAGTGCAGAAGACCAGAGTCATTGGTTTCATTGTAATCAACAAGGCAGAAGTAAACACATTCTGTATTTGTCAGCCCTCCCCCCTGTTCATTCCCCTGCTCCCAGTTTAGCATCATATGTTCCTCTTACTTGAGAGCCGGGGACCTTGTGTGTCACCACTGATGGGCTGTATAAGTACAGGCTAAGAAGCAGCTATCCTTTCTTTAGCATGACTTAGGCATTTTGCTGGGACACAACTTCACAGGCAGACAGAGCACCACCAAGGAAGGACCATGTTTTTGGTCTGCACATGTGGCACCACTATAACTCACTGTCTGTGCCCTTCAGTACATAGCAACAGTCACAAGCTTCATAAACCAAAGCAGCTGAGTGTCATTAAATTTTGAGCTAAGAGGCAAGAAGGTAAAATTCTACTGGAAACTGAGCACCTATGGCTTTGATTTTAGCTGACGCTGAGTCCAACAGTATTAAAAAGGAAAATAAATTCTATTTCTCCAGTGTACAAAATATACTGGCTGCTTGTACAAGCTAATCTTCTAGTCAGTCCCTTCTTGGGGCAATCCAGAACTACCACATGCCATTAAGACTAAGCTGAGGGTTGCAGAAGGGACAGAATAGTGAAGAATTTTTGGTTGTATCAACACATCATCAGAATATGGTCAAAACTTCTATTCAACAGGGGGTTCTGTGTTGTGACAATCACTTAGCAAAGTGCCAGATGTAAATGCCCTGCCATTGCCAGCTCAGAACACACCAGATGACTGCATGAAGATCTATACCTCCTCTGCCAGTACTGCTCAGCTGGTTACATCCCAAGGTGAAAGACCTGTTACCAATAGAGCTGGGAGAAGCAAGGTGAAGGTTTTCCCACCCTAGAAGTGTACAACAGCATTTCCTCACTCAGCCAGGCCCATTCACACATCACTCACCATTTCAAGACACGCAAAGCAATGCCAAACACAAACTAAGAGGAATGTTTTATAACTATGCTCTCTGAGTATGAACAGGGAAAACATCAAGCTATTTATCAACTCAAGTACTGTTGCATCATTCTTGTAAGGTAGGAAAGCAGAGGAGTTGAGATGAGGAAATGAGAGGACAAACTGGAGTGGTCACAGATAAGTCTAGTCTTCCAGACTGCGAAATGCATTCTGCATATCCTCAAACAGCTGTGCGTAGTCTGCCTTGATTTTTGTTTCACCGTCTTTGACAGGGTCCTGAAAGAGAACGAAGCAAATGAACACATTGGTCAGGAAAAGCCTTATGTAATCAGGACAACTCTGCTTTGCCAGTGCTATAACTATCCAGCCTCAGGATTCACATGTACTGCTGAGCAGGTAGGACAGCTCCATCCCCACCTCCTATCTGTCTCACTAACAGCTACAAAGTTTAAATCTTGCCCTCTTTTCAGAGGAACAGATTGCAGGCAGAGAAACGTTTTCATGGTTAATTTATATTGCCATGATATTTATCAAAATACCTTGAACTTCATGGAGGTAAGTCTGTAGAGGATTTCACTCATGTTCTCGCGGATGATGGACCACGTGATCTTATTGTCACTCTGGGCTGTGGTTTCTACAGCACGGCGTGCCATATCATAAAATGCAATCATATTGGAAAGCATTCCCACTGTTTTATAGAAAGGGCAGAACCTGGTGTAACAGAAGAGGATCTGTCAGGCATCTTGAAACAATTACCAGGACTGGCCTTTGCTCCTGCTTTTACAAATGCTCTGAACTTTCACCTGACAGAAATAGAGGGGGCCTGCTTTACTGATGGTGTTTATGTATTTTTGATACATAGTGTCAAGGGACAGAGACTGCCTCTGACAGGTCCTGCATTTTTTAAACAAGCTAAGACAATCATCCTGAAGTTTATGAAGCAGCACCCAAACATCAGACAAACAACAGAACCCAGGAACCATTGCTGTACAAGTCTCACATTTGAATCTGCACCAATGCTAATGAAAAAGGAAAAACAGCAGCAGTAAATGGAATTATTTCTTCCTGTTTCATTCCCTGCTCATGGGAGCATGTTTTTTCCAACAGTCTGGGATGATCCATCCCACAGTGCTACAGGTTTCTTGGCTCACTGCAAAGGGAACGTTTCTATCACAAGAGCACCCCCCAACAAAAAGGTCCATTTTAATGGGTAAATGTTTGATATAGAGGGTACCTCATTATTATTTATACACTACACCATGCTACTTCCAGTGCTTCCCTATTGCATATGAGCATATCTGCCCTAGGAATCTCAGCAAAGGTGCACACACCATATCAGAATGATTATACATGTATGTATAATCCTGATGTACCTGGGCTGAGGAGTGAGATGAAGTACAGGCTGTTCAAACAAATGGATAGTAAGAAAAGGGGCAAAGCAGACAGGGATAATAACCACTGTGCTAGGAAAATGACCTAGTAAGAGGGTTTTTTGATGGATCAAACTTAGAAGATTATGCAACAGTAACTAAAAGCAGATTCTTGCAGTTCTCCATGCATTGCTAGAGTAAACAGGAAGACTATGTATGTTGACTATGAAAATACAGTGGTCCATCTCCCTCTCCTTCTCCAGAGGACAGAAGGACATGTTATGGCAAAAATACCAGCCTCCTAAGTATGACTGCATTTCAGAAAGGTCTGCACTCCTCAGGTAAAACCTGAAAAGACTGATGGCCTAAGCACAGCTCTTAAGTTTGCTTATGATGAGTAAAGTTAATTTCTACCCTGATCTGTTCCCAAATAAACAGCATCTACATCCAACCTACATGGGACCAAGAGTGGAGAATCAGATCTCACCTGTCATAAGGTGTATAGCCATTCTGTTGCAAGAAGTCATCTTTTATCAGCTTGGCAACCTCCAAGGTAATTTTATCCGTTTCTGCCAAGGAAGCCTAGAAAAGTAAGGTATGCTGTTAGTTTAGTGCTGAAGTCCATGAGAAAATGGTACGTGCTGGCCAAGAACCATTACCTTTTAGTACTTGTTTGTTTTCTTCCCACCCTCTTAAGATGGCTTTCAGATTAATTCCATCTTTTGGGTATTTCTCACTCCCTGCCACAGAACAGCCAATTCAATTGAGTATCAAATTATGGTGGGCCAATCAATAAATCTACTTCAAGTCTATTTGACAACAGATAATGAAACACAAGTCTCCTTTGAGATATCAGACAAGACACAAAACACAGATACAGCTATATGGTATATGCAATCACATTTCTGCATTGAGATAAAGTAATTTTTACCATCCTCAATCCATATGTCTATGGCAAAAAGACCCCCCCCAACCCCTAGAGCTCAGCATGACAGATCAATTAAATAATCTCAAGGATCTGACACTGGCCTCCAGAACTACCAACAGGATTTCTGTGTCTGGCATTCAAGAGAAGGAGCTGACAACAGTGCTTGTCATACTCTGCAGCCACAACCTTGCTGCACACTGCTACTGTTGGCACCGGAGGTCATTATTCTCCACCCTCTGTCCTTCTGCTAAATGGGGCAGAGAGAGTTTTATGTACCCCAAGCTTGCTTTCTAGAAAGAAGTTGGGACCTTCTGCAAGGAGACTAATACAATTCAGAGCCTAAAAAAAATAAATGTGATTGTTTTTCCACAGTTCTTCCTTTCTAAAGTTTTGTTGCTGTTGTAGCCAAACCTGTACTGAAGGAAACTAACATCTTTGAAAACAAGATCACCAGTTTCAGAACTTCTATCATAGGAGTAATGCCTAGTTACAAGCACTGGCTTATCAACATCCCTTCCACACTAAGTTATTCTACTCTGCTCTGTACACTTCTCTATTTACAAAGCTGTGTACTGAAAGACAACTGCAAAAGACACTTCATGCTCTTCAAAAGACACATCTAGAGAAGACAGCTCTTGCCAGACAAGATCAGGTGAAAGGTCTTTTCTTGGTTAGGCTAGAACATCAGTGAGAGCACCAGGAGAAAATTCGTCCAAATAGAACACCCTGTTGCTTTCTATAGCTACCTGAAAGGTTTTATCAAGGTGTCAGTCTCTTCTTACAAGTGATAGAATGATACAAAACAGACTTTAGTTGTGCCAAGGGCGACTCAGACTGGATACTGGGAAAAACATTTTCACTGAAAGGGCTGTTAAGCACCCCAAGGTAATGCTTGAGTCACCCCCCCTGCAGGTATTTAAAAGACCTGTAGAAGTGGTACCTAGAGACATGTTTAGTGGTGAACTTGGCAATGCTGGGTTAATGGTTGGACTTGATATTAAAAAGGTATTTTCCAACTTAAATAATTTAGATTCATAGAATTGTTTGAGAAAAGTAGCATCAAGCCAAGGTTTATTAGACTTAAAAAAGTATTTGTCATTAGCAATCAACACGTAAGAAAGTTGGAATAAAGCACACTTAGAAACAGGAGGGTCTAACATCTCCCAGTGGCCACTTGTCTTTTTTTTGCAGAATCTATCAGGTCTGGTGTAAGACATGGCCTGTGCTTGCAGTAAGGAACTGGAAGATAGCTCATTGACACCGTTTACTCACAGGTGGTTACTGACCTTCCCCACAAGCTGTACAATCTCTGCAAGGTCCTCTTCCTCCTGTAGGATTTCTTTGGCCTTTGTCCTGAGAGGGACAAACTCTGTAAAATGCTTGTCATAGTACTCGTCCAGGGCACGTGTGTATTTGCTGTAACTGATCAGCCAGTTGACAGAGGGAAAGTGCTTGCGCTGAGCCAGCTTCTTATCCAGGCCCCAGAAAACCTGTTAGAAGACAGAAAAATCAATATCTCAACTCAAAATCAAAACACTGAAGGAATTTAAAAACTACAAAACAGTACAAAAAACAAGTGACCAAGCATAACATGACAAAGGCCATCACACACAAAAGCCTAAGAAAGAAAGTAGTTAAATAAGAAAGGATTGGTTTTTAACTATAACAGTTATCAAAAAAGGATTAATCTTTTCAGCTGAGCTCAGACTTATTCAGCTTGAGGAAGAAGTCATCCATAACAGACAAAACTAACTAACTAAGTGGAGCCCTATTATACATAACACCTCCCAAAAAAGGGCTGGGCAATCAGTCACAAGACATGCTTCTTCCACTCAGCTGCTCTGAGAATTGTTTTACAGTTTCAGTAGAGCTAGTAAGAGTGGTTCACTTTCCATCTCAGATGATATCAGCCACACTTCAAGTGTACCTGAATGGGTTTCAACCAGGAAGCACAAAGACATTCCTGAGCAGTCAACACTAGAAGGAACTGATACCCAGTTTCCTTTTCCAAAGGAATCTCAAACACATCAGTTCAGAGACCATCTCACAAGGTCACCTTTCATGTGAGAACGTTTTCCAAAGCATCCTACAAAGCTTCCTGTGCCATATCAAAGCTCTTACACTCTAGCCACTGACACAAATACACTGAAGAATAATCTTGTTGAGGCTAACAAAGCGGACAGAATTGCTGCAGCATCATGGGACATACCTGAACAATGCCCAGTGTAGCAGATGTGACGGGATCAGAGAAGTCACCACCTGGAGGAGAGACACTGAGCAGGAAGAGATAAGGAAGCTATCAGAACCAATTTTACAGTTCAAACTGAAGGACTGAACATTTGATTGTACAGCCCCATGATTACAAAAAGCATAAAAGTCAACACAATTTCAAGTAATGGATTGCAGTATTCCACTGCATAGTTTGATGCATACCCCCAAGTATGCATCAAACAAGTGTAGTATCAAGCATACCACAAAATACAATCATATCAGTGTCTAATGGACAGTATTGAGGTATGACTTCAGTCACTTTAGCTCCATGTAGTAACTCCAGCTTCGATTACCATCTCAACTGAAACATGTTCAGCAACTGTGTTGCTAGAAACACTGAAACAGTGCAATCATTATTTTACAGCAAACAATATCCTAATTTGAAATTATTTCATATATTCACCTATACAGTAACCAATTCAACTACGCTTGGGCATGAGACCCTAATACGTACCTTCCCAGAAATTAAAAGAAAAATCTCTTCAGACCTTAAAAGCACAATACATTTGTCTACCTATGCTGTGGATGCCAGAGCTAAATAGAGCAAAGAATGGACTCTACGTGTTCCTGCAGATGCTAAAGACTTACATTCAGGTGGGAATTCGCTTTGGCCAGAGTAAGATACACAAATCAATATAACCTAGGACAACACTAGGTGACTGCATCCTTTTCACAGCCCATCACAGCTTGAGATATGCTGCTCCATATAATTCTAGTCTAAGTAAATAATGATTTATTATGTCCTTAAGTGCACACACTACCCCTTCATTCCTGCTCTGAGCATGGTTAGACATACTTTTCAGTGGCAGCTCTAACAACATTCTTCCCTGAGCCAATTGCTTTGCAGCGAGTAACTGTGATTCCACAACTCACAGAACTACCTGTCCACATTTATGCTTTCTGTGCCCCCACACACAACTAAGCAGCAGGTTCTGGGTGAACAGAGATTAAATATCTACCTACTTATTCACACTGTTTTTGATCTGCAGCTGCACATCTTTGTCTGAAAAAATGTTACTCTCACATAAAAAAAAACAACCAACAAAACACAGAGGAAGAACTGCAGCCAAAGCAAATAAATACAACACTCACGCTCCAACAATGCTGACACTGCCTTCCCTTTCAGGATTTCCCAGACACTTTACTCTGCCAGCTCGCTCATAGAAAGAAGCTAGACGGGCACCAAGGTAGGCTGGATAACCACTGTCTGCAAACATCAACACACAGAAACCAAGTCAAAGACTTAAGAGTTTAAAAGATGAATTTACAAGGTTTGCCAGGAAAAGACTACTCACCAGCTGGCATCTCAGCCAGTCTCCCTGAAATTTCTCTGAGGGCCTCAGCCCATCGGGATGTGGAATCTGCCATCATACTGACATGGTAGCCCATGTCCCGAAAATACTCAGACAAGGTGATTCCTAGAACAGATTGAACAGCATGTTGCAAGGACATAGTTCAGAAAGGAATTACATGCTTGGATGTTGTCACCAAGATGCAAATAAGGCAAATTATTTAAGTTTACATTTTGATGGAGACAGATACTTTCTTCCCACTAGATCATACCCTTGATGTTTTTTTGTTTGTTTCTTCTCACACTCTCCATTTTTGCTTATGAAGCACTTTGGCTCTTCTTACATTTCCATAAATTACTTTGAAGAGACAAGGCAATGTCAGTGATGCTACTCTTATGCCTCACTGAAATCATGAACAAGCTACCTCTTCCTGTAAAATGTCTCCTTTCCTCTCAAACTAACAGAATATAACAGTGAGAAAGTAATGTTTTATCTTATCTGACAACTTCTTCATGAAAAGTATTTAAAAAAAAACAGCTCTAGAAGATGTAAAGGAAAGACTACCTTGCTAAATCAGGAATATTATTCCTGCCCATTATGTAGCTGTACTTGTCAGCAAAAAAGCTACTCACAAACAAAAGCATACATAATTAACACATGGAGAGAACAAACCAGAGCTGGCACAGTTAAGTTCATCTTATAAGCAAAATTTACTCAATATTTCAATTTTCTAATTACATATCAACAAGACAAATTCAATCAAGATACTAGGACTTTGTGCAGACAAGGCCCAGAAGGGTTGGCTTCTGAAACTGAACAGGTCCTTGGTACTAACCATCTCAGGAACTGAAAACTCTAGAGCATGATGGCTTGCTCTACACAGAGGGCCTTCTCCAGCTTCCCATAAATCTTACCAGTATAGATAGAGGCTTCTCTGGCAGCCACAGGCATGTTGGAGGTATTTGCTACTAGAGCTGTTCTCTTCATGATGCTTTCTACTTTGCCATCAACTTCCATTGTTAACTAAAATGCAAGAAAAGAAAAACAAACAAAACTCTTGCTATATAATTCCCTTAAACTGTAACGTACATGCCTCAGCCTCATCTGTAATTGGCAAATCCCTCTAGATCCCATTCAAATGGGTAACAACAAATCTACTGAATCAGGAAGTACATTACACTGAGCTTACTAGTCTGGAAAAGCCAAGAAGTCTCGGTCTCCTGGCACAATAAGACCTGCCCCCCTCATCTACATTGATCCAAATGTATCTTTTGCAACTAGACAAAGTCACATAAACCCAGTCAAGCCTCACAAGCACCTGAACAACATAATGTATATCCTGACATTTGTATCCAATTTTACTTATGATTTTTCATGGCCATCTCAGCTTGACTTTCTCGTCTTCTAATCAATCCAGACAACCAAGATTTTTGTCCCTTATTTCTATCAGGAGAGTTTCAACTGAAGAGTTCAAAGTATCTGGCTTCTTTCCTGTATTTTACAGAAGACTAAAATAATTTACCTAAAACTAATTCACTAACATACAGCAATAGATAGAGGGATTGGTAGACCTGTTGTTTGCCTTTTTTTATCCTTCTTTAAAACCAAGTATTTTTTCTTTCCTTCTGAAGGTATTCCAAAGCCTATAAAGGATGAAGTAATACCTGGTAACTTTTTATCAACCCCCTGCACCCTGCAAATACAGGTGCTTCACTTGCTATGTATGGTTAAGTGCGACATTACAAGTGAAAGGTTGAGTGCTTGCAATTGTGTTAAATTAGACTCTGGCATTCATTTGGATGTTATTTTTAAAGTTAGAATGTACACTGAACACCTAGTCCAGATGTTTATTGAGGGGCCACTGAAAATTCTTGAACGAGCCAAAAGGGATTTCTGCTACTACAACAAGAACTTAAGAGCAGGGTGGCAAAAAATCATTTCAAGCTCTCTAACAATATGGTATTTTGTGCTGCTACAATACTAGTACAAAATCAAATAATTTCCAAGGCTTACTCTCTGTAAATTCTCCATACTAACCTCAGGAAAATCTCTCAGTACTTCAGACATTTCATTTCCTCGTTCTCCACAGCCTACATAAATGATGACATCACTGTTGGAGTATTTTGAGAGAGACTGTGAGATCACAGTCTTCCCGCAACCAAATGCCCCAGGAATTGCCGTTGTACCCCCTTGCACACACCTGAATAAAGAAAAAGGACTGATTTGCAAGGAACTCAGAAACTGCTCTTTCCCATCTTAGAGTATGTTTTTCAATAAATCCCCCTAATTATGAACAGAGCACCAGGAGTCACATTCAGTGTCCATAGAGGTCTTTTGCTAAACCAAAAGATTAATTAAATAAACTATCCTTTTCTACTGCACTTGAAGTATATCAGTTAAGCTAGCACAACAGCTAGACTTTCAGGCTTGCAATGTGGCAGTTTTCACAGCTGGAACCACCAATGGAATGCAAGTGCTGAGAAAAGAACAACTGTACTTAGCTGTGCAGTATAAGTGGCTCAATATTTTACGACTAAAATGACTGAGTTCAATCTCATGGAAGTTAGCTGCTTAAACAAGCAGTTTGTGTCACAATTAGGCACAACAGGTGTTGTAAATAGTGACCCTTAGATGATTGCAAACTATACATCCTCAATATCATGGAAGGAGCTTCTGTGTTAAAAATGGAAATACCAAGCTTGACAGTTCTAGTCTTTCTGCAGATTATGTTTATGCTTGTCCATTCTTTGGAGTAGGTCCAAAAAAGAGCAACAATGTTGATAAAGTGTCTGGAGAACAAGCCTTGAGAGAAGGGGCTGAGGGAGCTGGGGCTATTTAGTCTGAAGAAAGCTGAGGGAAGACCTTATGGCCATCTACATCTGAAAAGAGGCTGTGGAGAGTTGAATTTCAGTGTCTTCTCACAAGTGATAGGATAAAAGAAAATAGCTTTGAGTTGTACCAGTTGTACCAAGTTTAAGTTAGACATTAGGAAAAACTTCTTTACTGAAAGAATCATCAGGCACTGCAATAGGCCACCCAAGAAGGTGACCAAATTATCATTCCTTGCTGTGTTTAGAAGTCACGTAGACATGGAGCTCAGGGACATGGCTTAGCAGTGGGCTTGGTACAGTTAGGTTAATGGTTGGATTCAATGATCTTAAAAGGTCTTTTTCAACTTAAATGGTTCTATTATACCCTTCTTTATGAACCATATTCAGGTTTCGATTACTAAGGTATCCCATCAAATACAGAAATATGAGGAATTGAGCTATATATTTTTGAGAGTATGTGATTCTCAAAGCATAATGAAAGCTGTTAGCCCTTGAAAAAATGTAAAGCTGTCTTCATCAATCATCCCACCCCAAAAGAGAGATTTCTTGCGTACTAGAAAATAAAAGTAATACTCACGGGAAGAGGGCATCCAGGACCCGTTGGCCAGTTAATAAAGGATGATTGGCTGGTAACTTCTCAGTAACAGGACGAACTTGTCGTACAGGCCAGACCTGGACCATAGTGAACTTCTCCTTCACACCTTCAAACTCCAGCTCTAAGACAACATCCTAATAGCACCAGACACCTCAAGTAAACAGCTGCACAGTGGACCAGCACACAAATTCTCATCTCAACTACTCTCCAGAGACGTCTTTGGTATCACCACATATTTCTCAGAACCTCAACATACTATCTTCCTTTCTCAAGGGAAGGTCTCTTCCCTTATTTACAAGGCTACTGGGGGGAAAAAAATGCAAGATGAAGCTTTAATTAAAAATTAAATTAATTGCATTTGAAGAGCAGCAGAATTTTACATATTTATAAGATACTGTAGATCCCCACAGAGGTCAGCAAATAAGGCACACAGAAGTGCCACTGGGAAGATGCATACATAGAAAGTAACTGCATAAGATAATAATGTAATCCATGCTGGCATTGTAGCAGAAACTGTCATGAAGTCAGACATCTTGTTGTATGAAATACTTTCTAGTTGACATCTTGCAGAACGGACAGTGTAGTTCAACCTTATGAAAGAGACGTGGAATATACCAGCAACTGCTGTTTGGGATACTTACTGAAGTGTCATAGTTTCCTGGTGGAGCAATGTAAGTAACTGTACCCCTGTTCCGTGGGGGCAACATAATTTTGTGTTTGATAAGCGAGTTTTCATTCACCACACCATAAATATCTCCACCAGTGATGTGACTGCCAATCTAAAATCAGAACAGGTCTATTAATCATAAGTGAGAACTCCAGTTTTAAAAAAACCCACCTTGACAAAGAGCTCTATAAAATAACTACAGCTATTAAATCTAGCACCATGGTCACTCCCTTTAAAAATGTACTGCTACAGCACAGCAGCCCATTTTCATAACTCATTACACTAACACCACATTGCTAGCTACACTATGTAGGGGCTCAGGCACCTTCAAGGCTCAGCCAGTATCAGTTACTGACTGATCCAAGGAATTTTCCTTGTTTCTTTTAGGTCTCTAATCTCAATGTGTTAAGAAGAGAAAGGATGGCATATGCTAACCTGCAGGGCTGATAAAAGACAATACCAAGGGCTAAAGCCATGACATTTTGCATCTCTAAGGATATCTTCATCCCTTTTTGCACACTGGAATACACTGTCAGTGCCTTAGCACTGTGTTCCAGCTCTGAGCCCTGCAGACAGACATGCAAAAGGCAAAGAAAGGCTTGTCAGAACCTACCCGCAAGTTTTTTGAAGGTGTGAAGTCCCATTTGATATCTCGGCTCAAAGCAGACACATTGATACCTCTAGGGATATAGATACTTTTGGTCAGAGTGCTGATGTCAGAGAGAGGTCTCTGGATGCCATCAAAAATAGCTCCCATAATGCCAGGCCCTAGTTCCACTGACAGAGGTTTGCCAGTACGAAGTACAGGATCTCCTACAGAGACACCAGCTAAAGATTTGCTGAGGAAACATTTATCCAGAGAAAGGGATAAGAAACAGAGCCAAAGGCATCACATACACAACACCATACTCTTAAAACCACCTTTCTGATTTTAAGAAAACATTTTAGTACTGTGCTACACATGATCATTTGATAAACATGTAGGGCTTTTACTGAACTCAAGCTGCAATTGCTAAAGCAACAAAATTGCTCATCTTCCAGAGAGGCTATGTAAGGGTACATTTTCTGCTCTGTGGTCATGAATTCAAGTCAGCCATAAGGATGACTTCACTGGAGTACAAGGCAACTGCATGACAAACATGTCAAGCATTTTTTTACATCTTCAGACCTTCAGACAAGTTTGATTGTTAAAGTGAGACAATGCTATGAAATACATAATTTTTTTTCTTCAGAATTTGTCAGAGCTCAACAGTTTTGACCTTGAGTCTTGCACAGGCCTTTTGATGGCAATCCAATTTTTAAATGAGCTACCCTAGACCAGCATTAATTCCCTCCACTCTGATATAAAGTTGTCTGCTCTATGCACTACTTAAAGTCTAAAGACATACGAAGGACCAACTGTTTGGCAAATGGCCCTTCTAAAATATAAAGGGAATAAACCCAACAAATTCTTTGAAATAAATAAAAAGCAAGTTGACCTCAGAGAACTTTCAGGTTCCTCTTGAGAGCACTGTGCTCTGAGTGTGAACTACACTTGAACTTGTTCCATCTACTGGTGGAAGGCTACTAGATATCACAATGACACCACCATCCAAAATGGTAAGTTATTAAGTACAGACAGGAGCTAGTCACCAGTTTACCAGTCAGCTCCTCGGAACAAAGCTTTGGGCATCTGCATAAGGCTCTTCCTCACCTCTACTGGTACATGGAGCCAACTCCTAAAGTTTAAAAGTCTAGTATGAAAACAAAATAACATCTGGCTTCAAATTACACTACTTCTTTTCTGGCATTCTCTCATATATGTGCAATAGTACATGGTCTACTAGGCACACAGTCTGCTGACACCCCAGACACCAAGTGCTAGTCCCAGTCAGCTTAGGTCACCACCTTGTTCTGCAGTCTGGCAGGCCCCAAGGGGTCACAGTAAAGGATACATGTTTCTTCATATACTTGGACAGTTGCTAAATCACCTTCAAGTCGGATAATCTCCCCCACCAGTTCACTGTGGCCTACTCGAACCAGCTCATACATAGCAGCACCTGCCATGTTGCATGCTGTGACCACTGTAAAAGACAGGCACATAAATGTTTTTCCTATAGCCCAGGAAATGCACATGTCAGAAGTTAATACTAACTATACAGCGTAATCTTAGTATTTCCCTAAATCAGAAGCCCATTCCCAATTTGACAAAAGGGATAATTTGGTTGTCATAAATTACTGACTCTATAGTTTAAAGGCCAAAAAGAAAATGCCTCCTTTTCACACTGTTCCTTTAGGCTCAGTAAGAGGATTATCAGAATGTAGCAGTTCACAGACAATTCACACAATAATTTCTCTTATCTATCTCAACAGATGGCAAATGTTTAGGGTTTTCAAGACACAGTAAACTGTGTGTTATATAGGCATTTCTCCCTTTCAATCAGCTGGGCCACATCCCCATCCAGCTATATTAAAACATACAAGAAGATGGCAAAAGCTCTAGGGATAAGGGAGATGCTGGGATGAGGGCTAGACTTGATGATCCTGGAGGTCCTTTTGAGTCATGATTCTGTGATTCTATACCTGGTAGATACATAAAACTGGGGTTGGAGACAGACCAGTGTTTTTAAGTCACTCAAACTCCCGTTTAACTTGGTAATATCTGGATGCTCACATAAAAAACTATTTCCAAGTACAGATCAAGCTAATTTGCCCACTGAATGCAATATATACACCTTTCAATCTAAAGTGGCAGATACCTACAAAAACTTTAAGGAAACATGTTTCTGACATTTTATTTTGTAGGAAAGTAATGTGTATCCTAAGGCATTTAACTTCAAGAGGTGAAGACCGTTTTACTGCATGGTTTGGGTCTAAAGCCTCCCACCATTTTGAGTTAAGTTTCAGCAGGTCATACACGAGACCTAACTGCTTAATGAAAAAATGTATTGTGTTTTTTATATTTTTATGTTATCAGTCTTGTGCACATAGTTTACTTATTTACATAAAAATAAAACTTCCACTTCTTACGAAAGAAAGCTGTAGCATTTTAAATTTGTTTTGAAGTACCACTTCTGCAGTCAAGAAACTAACAGTTAAAGAACAGGTATTCATTTAGGTAGACACATATCAATGAAGTTTCTTATTCATCAAATAAGCTGCCTTAACAAAGACACATGCTATTCTTCTGTTCTCACATTACCATCCTTTCCTTGAATGGAATGCAGAAGGGAGCAGAAAAGCTGGCAGAGTCTGCACATATTCTAAAGTTGTTACTATCAGTGCCTAAAGCAAATATTTAAGCTGATAAAGAAGGAGGAAGAGTCCACCCTTCTCCCAGTTGCCCCACCACACTATGCCAACTTCCCTGACCCTTGCAACATTTTCCTGAGCTCCTCCAGCCCAAAGAACAGTAACATAGAACAGCTTGACACTGGCAGTGGACCGAGTATTCTGGAGACCACAGAGTCAGACTACATTTCAGTGAGAACACTATGTATTTCATCCCCTTTTAGAGCAGCTTAATACCTGCACATTTCTGACCAGAAGGCTTTATATCTATCCAGAAAGCTTACAATCTTCTGTTTTATTACTATCATTCATTAGACTGCTTCTCCTCCTTAGAAATTTAAATCAGATTAATTAGCAACAGAATCCTTTCAGTGTATTTCTTAATATTTTATCAGACTATATGTCAGTGATTACTCCTTAAAAACCCCTCCAAAAGAAATAAGAAGAGCCCTACACAGAGCTCTGCTTCACTTCAAAACCGACCAAACACTTAGATGAAACGGAACTTATAATTTCCTCTATAAATAATACCTACCAGGTCCTGAGACTCCATGAACATATCCAACAAAAGCCTCTCTGTCTTCATCACGGATTTTGGGTAGCTTGGAGAAGTCCATTTTGCCTGTTCAACTACAGAAGGAAAAAAAGGAAATAGTCCTAAAGAACACACATGTGTAATAAGTTCCTCCTCTTCGTCCTCTCTACTCTTCTTGTTTACAGTTAGAAAGAATTCTGAACTTATTAGCCAGAAACACCTTAACGAAGATGATTTTAAAGCTATAAGAAGTTAAACAAACATTTCAAACTACTCATTTAAACAAAACAATGAACTAACATTCCCTGCTGCAGAAACATAGAAGCAGAACATAATTCCATAATACTCTACAAACCACCAGTGAATGAAACAATTACACTCCAAAAATGCCGTAACACCATTGGACTGTTTTCAAACCCAGTAACAGGATATTTAAACAACGGAGAACATGTGTCTTCCACATCTCACCTACCCTCCTTCATAATATGAACTTCAAGATTCTGAGAAAGACTGCTTAACTGTATCCAGTCTCTAAAATGCAACACTACAAATACTAATTCAGAAAATGCAATTTTTTTACTATCTTAAGCTGCTGAACCAGTGTTCAGAGGAAAAAACATATACATTTACAAGCATCGACACACACAGAAATCCTCTCTATATGCCTTGCAGCTAGGCATTACATGGCCTTTGCTCTCTGTGAATCCCCTGGTGCATTACAGAAGAATGGTGCTGAGTAAGGGCCCAAGCCCCAATTTGCTACATTTAAACAAACTAAGATCTCTTGCCAATAAACGTGTAGACAATCTGAACAACTGGCTTAGAAAAAGCTGGTTTCTAAACAGACCTCCTCCATCCATGTTTGTCCTGCTTCTGGTGCTGACATGAGTATTTAATGGTTTTGCTTTGTCAGCCCTTACCATGTTTTACATTACTGTGGACTGCAAGGCAACAAATACAAATTGCAAACTCCTATTCCTCCTGAAGGATAGCTTCTTCCAGCCTCCATGTGTCATTAGAATGGATTGCTTAACATGGCTACCACTGATTCATTTCATACAGGCACTCCAACCGATGATTGTGACTCAGTTACCATCAGCCTGAAGTGAGGCTGCTAACTGCTTTTGAACTCAAAGGCAGAGTCAGGTAGCTGTTAGACTCCTCTAATCTCCATAACAATAGTTCATCCTTTAAGATGGCTGTTTTTTAGACCCAGAAGACAATTTATGTCTCAGAAGTCTCACAAAGCAATCTGTAGATCCTGAGCAAGAGTTGGTTCTAATCAGACTAACACAACCACCTTATCTTTTTTGCTTGTAAGAATTTTAAAACATTGCAAAACTCTCACACAACTATTGTTCATACTGCAAACAGGCAGCTGCTCCTATAAACCCACCCAAAGCATTTACTTAAACACACCACACTCCAGAGAGTCCTCGTACTAAAATCTACTATTGAAGCAAAATAGAGTTAAACCAAATTTTCTTAACTGAGTTAGTGATACTATTTGGCAGTTAGACAGTACAGAGTCCCATACAAAAGAATTTACAAAGGCAACAAAAAGCTGGAAGAACACTGGGGACTTCGAATTCCAATTAACTTTTCTTCATATCTAAAACCTGCAGGTCAGCTGTGAAGTGACCATTTACCTTTCAAGAACAGAAATAAGAACCTCAGAACAGTCATTCTGCCATTAAAACAGCAACATCCTGACACCCAGTTCCTATGGCTGCTGTGCTCCCTCCCTCCCAAATTACTGGCAAAGCCAACTAGAACAGAATGGGATTTCTCAGCTAGGCCACTTAGCCCACACATCAATGAACCCTATCTTTGTCCTGATCTTTAGCAGCTGCACTATTTGCTTTCAAACACATACCTATTAACTACTCCAGGTATAAAAGATATGAATTCTTCCTTACCTGTCTTTGTTTCATCTCCTATACACTTCCAACCCAAGTGAAGTATAAAGAGCCTGTGTTCATCCAGACAAGCTGGCCTCATCTTTGATCAGCAATGTATCTTCTAACATTGAGTACAAATTAAGGAAAAAAAATGCTACTTATCTCCTGATAGTGCTTGTTATTAGCACTACAGATTTTAATTTTATGTGGAAAAGTCCTTGAGAGCCAAAGCTGCGCACTTTGCTAAGCGTTTTCATTGTTAGTACTCAGATAAAATCAGATTCTCTAAAGCATGTCAGGATTTGCTAAACATAACATGGTATATGTGCAGGCAGTATGCACTTAACACAGAAGCCATAGCAGCTAGCATTTTAGAAATCTATTGAGCTCCTGTTGCCAACACAGGATATGATGCACTATATGCAATCCACATCTACAAAAGTTCATTAGTACACCTAGACAGGATATTAGCTTAATTTTAATTTCCTTATGAGCAAAGATGCATTCTGCAGCCTTTACAACTTAACATACAGGAATCTTTCTCATCTTAAACAATTCATCAATTGATTTTAAACCTGCTTTTGAGCTCTAACATGGTCATATTCTACCTAGCAGTGCCAAAAACCAAATATTACTTGATGCAGAAATCTTTGACTGAAAGGTAATTTATTAAAGTAAATGTAGAGTCATCATTAAACAAGAAAGGGCCAGCAATCTGAGTTTTTTACCTTGATTTCTTCTCAGCACAACAATTTGGCTAAATGGTCACCCCCAAAATGCAATTGTCCTGCTCTCAATGTTGCAAATACCTGTTTTATATTACAATTCCTTGGTTTTGCATCTGACACATAATCAGACGCAGCATTTACATGATGGTATGGTCAAAATTAAGACTCCAATGAGATTTTAGAAGAAGCCTTCTTACAGCAGGGAAGAAAATCCATTAATACATTATGATGTAAACAGAGATTCTTACCTTATTTTGTAGAAACGGAAAGTAAAAAAAAAAATTATAACCAATGAAGGAAGGGAATTCAGCAGCTAAGCATCAACACTTACAAAATAATTGTCCTTCTAGTGCCCTTACACAGAGAGATAAGAAAGCCTGCTGCAGAGGGGAAAAGAATTTCTGACACACAGTAGAGGCAGAAGCATCACAACCACCTGACTCAGTGAGTCATCAGTCTGTCTCTCCCACCAGCACCCAGCAATGCAGCAATAGCAAATCGAGAGAGAGTAAGCCCAGCTGAACTCCCATCTGTGCCCTCCTTACCACACATGACTGAAAAGAAATTGAAAGGAACATTCAGTGTTCGCATTAAGGACTTTCCTACAAAGCAAATCATACCTGTATCCCAAGCTGTACATACCACTGCATTAAAATCCTTAAAAGAGAAATACATGCTTTCTGCTGGAACCGTTTTACCTACCAGTCCTCCAGTGTAACATAGCATGCATTGACAGGGCTCTGTTCTGCAAGAGCTTACCAGAACTGCCTTTTAATAATACACTGTAAAGAGAGGGACTAATACTAATTTATTGACTGCAGAACTCATACTGATCCTTGTCAAAGCAGAGTTTTATGGGGCTTACATTTGCTGATACAAGAACCACTTCCCCTAGTTAGTGTAAACATTGATGTAACTGCAGAACATCCAACACCTGAGCAAAGTAGGCTGATATGCCACCTTGAGTGACAGCTGATAGCACCTTTTCTAACATACAAACATTGTTCTGTATGTGATAGAGAACACAACCAGCTAAGAGTTCTCTCCTCTGTGAAGCAGCATAATTTGAAGAGTTCTCTATAATCATCACAACTCCTCAAGACTATCTTTGCAAGTTTTAGGATTAGCAACACATCAAATTGACATGAAAGCTAAATACACTAACCAAAACTGTTGGAAATAACACAAGACCAGAAATTTGGAAATGGCAGCATTACACTAATATACCACCAGTGATGGGATGCATTCTGCTGGAGTCACTTTGAAGCAAAGTCATAGATTTTACTGTATCTGAAACAGACTAATGAGTTTTGGCTTCCTAGGGTAGAAAAATGGAGTGAGAAAATAAACCCTTACAATAGATATCCAGAAAAGCTTATAGCCATACATAGTAAAATGTAGCCAAATAAAGTTTTCCAAAGAAAACCTTCTCAGGAAGAACCTAGATGTTACAGGATCACAACCCACACTGGATAATCAGCTTAGTGCTGCATTTGAGTCCTCCTTTTGAATGAAGACTGAACACATTCTGTGCTCACTTGAGCAGGCTTTGGAAGGCTGCATAAATCCCAGTGCCCAGCTGTATGAGGATGTGTTGCAAAAGCAACCGGTTTCCTGTAACATGGGACAGTTTACACTTCCCCTTCCAACAAATAATATTTTAAGAGTTACTATTGAAAAACTACAGCACCTAAGTTACTAGGCAAATGCAGAAGTTTGGCAGTGTTTCTGCATCTAGAATTCAGGATACTGTCCCAGAAAAAACAGCATCTCTAGACCTCTTAACATGGGTCACTGGGAAGGGAAGTCAAATGGCATTCTGAGGCAATCTGCTCCTTCATACTATGTAATTATAAATTTACTATCACAAAGCAGGGAAAATTACTCCAGATTTCTCAGTCACTAAACAATAGAATCAATGAGGTTGGAAGGCACCTTTGGAGATATCTAGTTCCAAGACCCTAACCAAAGCAAGTCAGAGCAGGTTGCTTATGCCTACATCCAGCTAGATTTTTATCTCCAAGGATGTAAGACTCCCCAATGCTTTGAGCAACCAGTTCCAGCAGTGCTCCAGCAGACACTCTAAAAGTGAAAGTTAATTCCCTGCATTTCAATTTGTGCCCATTGCTTCTCATTACTTCAGCAGATAACTAGTCTGAATCCATCCTCTTTGCTCTCTCACATCAGATATCCACATACTTTACCAGTAAGATTCTGAGAGCTTTCTCTTCCTGAATTACATAATCCCAGCTCTCTCACTCTCTCCTCCAAACCATTAACAGTCTTTGTGGCCTTCTTCTGAACCAACTCCATTAAGCCATTTCTTCCTTCTGCTAAAGAACTAGTAACCAGACAGAACGCTCCAGATGTGTTTATCTCCAGAGCTTAATCAAAGGGAAAACCCACCTTCCTGAACCTGCTGTCAAGCACTCTTCCTAATGCAGCCCAGGGTAATGTTGGCCACCTTTGCCACAAGGACTCATATACAGCTCATTTTTAACTTGACGTTCCACCAGGACCAACAGTCCTTTTCAGCAAAGTCTTTTTACAGACAATCAGTCCCCAACCTGTTGCAGGGCATATGGGTATTCCTCCCCAGGTGCAAGGGGAGTCCTGTTAGCCTACTTTCCAGCCTGTCCCTCCACATGGCAGCACAGCCTTCTGCTGTATCACAGAATGCACTGGGTTGGAAAAGACCTCTAACAGTCATCTAGTCCAATCTCCCAGCAGTGAACAAAGGCACCTTCAACTCAATCAGGTTACTCAGAGCCTCACCCAGCCTGACCTTGAATGCCCCAAGGGATGAACACTCAACCACATCTCTGAGCCCAACCTGTTTCAATGTTTCACCACACTCATTGTAAAAAAACCTTGTTCCTTATATCCAGTCTAAATCTCTCCTTGTTTGGTTTAAAATCATCAGTCCTTGTCCCGTTACAACAGGCCCTGCTACAAAGTCCCTTACCATCTTTCTTGTAGTTTCCCTTTAGGTACTGAAAGACTACGTAAGATAACTTTCTTCAGGCACAACAACCCCAATGCTCTCAAGTCCTTACAGCAGAGGTGCTCCAGCCCTCTCATCATTTTTGTGGTCTCCTCTGGACCTCCAAAAGGTTAATGTCCTTGTTCTGAGGATCCCAGAGCTGGACACAGAGTGTCACCAGAATAGAGTGTAAGGGGAGAATCATGTCCCTTGATCTGCAGGCCACACTGCTTTTGATGTGGCCCAGGATACAACTGGAGTTCTTGGCTGTGAGAGTACATTGTTGGCTCCTGCCCAACTTTTCACGCTCCCAAGTCCTTCTCCACAGGGCTGCTCTCAAACATGTTCCAGCTTTGCATCACCTACACTCTAAGACAGAAGTCACCTCCTGTACTCAACACAATAATGTGGCTTAGATTTCTCTTCACACAGACATCAAGAAGCTAACTGTACCAACCTTCTCAATATAGGCTCCAAGCCAGAAGTATACTTGTTTCTTAAGCCAAACAATATGCACATTCTTCCATTTAATTATTCATACAATTCCAGTTGCCACAGGGCACTTTAAGGCCACCTCTGCTCTTGATAAGTCAGGAGTCTGGTTAAGTGATGCTCAACTCACTGTGAATCCATTTGTACAAGACAACCTTTCACACAACTTGCTTCTTGGATACTGTAAAGCTCCTTTCTCTCATGTGAGGCTTGACACTCAGCACATGTGCTGATAGACACAGCTGTATTCAAGCAAAAAGAAACAGAATTATGCTCCTGCTGTCAACACAGCGTAACACATGCTGGCTACCAAGTGAGATTGTGAAGCATAGCAATTCATGAAGCCCATCACAAGCACCTATCGTCTTCCTCCTAAAAACAAATGGGGACTTGTGAGTATGCCAATGCATGCAAGCCTCATACTTCAAGCAAACATTATATCTCATACTCAAGGTAGAAATACAGAAAATATGTTTACTTTTAATATATATATATATATATATATATACAGCCTAAGAAATTCTCCCCTACCACAAAGACAGGGTATGAAGACTTTTTATGCAAGAAGTACCATCAAGCACAAACTTATTTAAGCAAACGTGCTTTTACTTGGGAGATTCTTTCAGCTAGTCCAAAACAAGACTAGAAAAAAAGCTGTGATTGAATGTAATTGAGAAGTTAGCAGCAGTGATAAACCCTAGACAAAAAGGCTGGCAAGGCGTTCATTGTGCAACTGCTTGGACCCACTGAAGCCTTGATTAGCTCAGTAGGTAACAAGACTTCCAACGTCAAACACAGGTGTCACAGTGTATCTAGAATTGGTAAAGATCTTAGTTCTATCAGTTAAAATATCCCCATTACTACAGAAAATCACAACACTAACACAGACCAATACTCATTAGACAACTATTTATAAAATAGTCTTAAATAACAGGGTTTTCTACATTAATTTCTTCCTGTCAGCCCAGAAGGCTTCTTCAGAGGAGCTTTCTAGATGAGCAACTCCCTTCTTTCTTACTTGCTGTACTGCTTCACCATTTTCCTACAGTGAAAATTTCTACATTCCTTTCAGCATACTACACACCCTAACCCTTCCTTGGCTTTATAGGCTTTGATACAAAAGAGAAAGATCTAATGCAGCTGAGACCCAAGCAGGATCTCAATATTAATGTCTGTGTCCTAGAGTGGTCTTCTTTTCCTGATCCTGCCATCAAGCTGCTAGGGCTGAAAAGTTCTGCAGCCATCTGTTTAGTGCAATGTTCAGTCATTTCCTCTAGATAAGCAACATTTTCATTAACTCCATAACATTACTGCAAAGCTAAAATCTAGTCTTACTTTTATTAAGCAAAAGTCACTTTAGGTCTATTTGGCATCCTTACTAGAAATATTACGTGTTACTCTAACCTTTAAGACAACAAACATCAAAATGAGATGAATGTGAACCTATATGCAATCACAGTGATAAACAATAGCACAGTTCAGTAGTCACCTCTGAACAGTTAAGGAAACATACCTCAACAGACAAGAGGTGTGCAACTTCATAAAAACAATTACTGCATAAAACTATTGCTAGACTTGGAAGTCAGGCTCAGTTTTACAAACAGAAACTTATTGTTATGTGAGGTATTTGATGACTAGCTTGAAGTGCTGAACTAGGAGTACATTTACATGAAAGTCTTTGAGAAAGAGCTAATATTCTGAGCAGACAGAAGCACTCTCTTACAGCACTATGGTATAATTCTGGCTGGAATGATAAGACACATATTGGCACTGCATTCCAGTGAAAGGAAATTAACTTGAGGTTGACTTATCCTGTAATGGAAGACTTCACCTCTATGCTTTAAAAGCAAGTTAAGACACATTTGGAGATCTAGTGATAAATTACCTGAAGTATTTACAGCTTCCTTAGAACAGAAAGAGCCCCTGCAACATATTTGATTTTAATATTATTTAAATCATGTATTTTGGTGGTTAAATATCTGCTAGGTGATGCAAATTTTTCCCTTAACAACAAATCTCTAAAAACGTCAAGGATATTAGCGAAATTCCCATAATAAATTGCCTTTTTAGAAGTCCTTTCCAATATTCCTTGCATTTTGCCAGAAATACCATTTTAGGTTTTCTTCTGAAAAGCTTCTTAAGGTATTACTTTCATAGTGAGAAATAATATAATGATATAGTGTAATAATGAGAAGGACTAAATATTTGTGTTGTCTCCCCATGACACCCACTAATTGAACTTCTTGGAAGATGCAGCTTCTTTGCTAGAATATTAAAAGCAATTAAGTTATTCTTCAGACTGTTAGAACAAACTTGCACACCTGAAAGCTTTCATCCAGCTATAATAAACTATTTCAATACAGCACAGTTTTCTCTCTCCCTTTCCTATAACCTTTCTATCCCTCATCACAACTGACCATCCCAATCACAACATGACTGTTTTTCATGTTTAGGGGGACAGAAGAGAGATTAGCAGCAAAGACATTTGGACCACTTACCTTTTACAGTCTTAAACAACAACAAACCACTCCAGCAAGCAAGCACAGCACATAACATCCTAAGATGGGGCACACTACATGGAACACTGATCTTCACAATGCAGATTTCAGCATTTTTCTTGGGATACCAGCAGACAAGAAGTTGGATAGACTGAGCTGAAATTCACCAGCATTGCAACCTGTTCTTCAAAACCCTTACAATATGAACTCTCTTCAATTGACTAAGAAGGACAAAGGTAAGGCATTAGAGAGATACCCTCTAGGAACAACACTTGTCTCTTAAACATTTGCATCTGCAACAGGTCTATTTTCAGCAGGTTGAGTCTCAGATAAGTGGCGTCGCAATGCTCTTCATGTTTATTCTTGGGATTAAACCAATGTTATTGTTAATGCAGTTAAGTGCTACAAAAATGTGACCAAGATGGCAATGGCCCACACTAGTTTTAGTACTTCCTGATTAATTCTGGCTTAAATGTTTTAGGACACCTACAGTGGACTCTGAATTTCAACTATGACAAAAGTACAGACCTATCAACAGGCACAACGTTAATATATTGTCTAACACACAATCTAATAATCACTATCAGACAAGTTATTTCTAAAGCAAGCAGTGACAGTGAAATTTGCTGTTACATAAGCTCAGAGGAGTAATCAAGCCAAAGAACCAAGAAAACAAATTCAGCAGCTGAGACTGATCTTCATCTGCCATTTGATGAAGCAACAGTAATAATGTCTGTCAGACTAGGACTTCCGGGATTTATCCTGTACATCATTCTTATTTTCAGAGTAAGCATACATTTTCACTAAAGACAGATTTTATAAGGCAAAATTTGTTATAACAGCCATACCAAACATGAAGGTCTAAAAAACTAGCAGCAGTCAGCATTTCTAACAATTTGGGGCATTTCATGGGAGACTTTGACAGAAACAGGAAAAATAAACACAGATGAAATAATGTAACAAATGAAATATTTAGGAGATTGTAGAACTTACTACCATGAGATATGGCCAAACCTAAGAATTGAGTGTAAACTTAACTGCTCACTTACACATGGGAGGAGGGAGAGAACACACACCAAAAAAAAAAACCTTTTCAAAGCACAAAAGGTGGTCATCAATGACAACCAGAAGATCCAGTCTAAGCTAGTTTTGCCTGTGGGATCTTTAGGTGATTATTGTTTTAATCTGTACAGGAGGAAAAGGTTGAAAAGTTTAGATTCATTCCACTTCCTCTGCTGGAGCAGATCCCCATTTCTCTCTGACCAGCAGAAGGCTAAAGAAGTCACATGCTTTATGATGGTGAGTAAAATCAGATGAGCATGATACTCCAGCTGATAGTCTGTTTTTTTTGGTGCAGTTCCAGTAAAAAACCAAAATCACGCGGATACCACTGTTCAACATCATCTCAGTATTTCCAAGCCTAAAGTCCCCCACTTTTATTTGTAACCGAAATATGGAAGAAAGAAAATCTATTTCAATTCTAGGCAATGTAACAGAATTGTTGGGCGTTTGTAAGAATAAGAGTGGCTACTACTTGGCCAGCAACAGTGTGCAACATTTTACAGTCACCGGTACAGTAGCCAAAGACAACAACTAGGTTATTCTGTAACCCTTTAAAAAGGATTATTAGGAACAAGGCCTTAGCTCACAAACAAGCAATTAAAAGTACAATAGATAAACAAAGGTAGAAATTTTCAAGGGACTTCAAAGGGACAGTATTAGAGTATCAAAACACAGGAGGTAAATCATAGTGCTGCTAAATCTATCTCCAGGGGAATCGCCTAGTAATCTGCTGGTCTATGACTGATCTGGAAGGCAATGTGCAACTGTCAGTCACACCAGCACTCATCTGTATCTAGAAGATAAATGCACAAAGTCATACTGGGGAAAGAAAGGAGACAACAGAATCACACTGAAGACTTTCTAAGTCAGGATTAATGAGTTACACCACAGTTACTGTATACTTAGGCCAAAATAAAAGCTAAACTTAAGATAGTGTTGTATAAAGATGAAGCAAGTAGTAGTTTGTGGTTCGACCACAATATTAGTACTACCTGCAGAAAAAAGTAGTTCTTGATTTGGAAAATGGAAAGGCTGCGTTTACAGCAGAGATCTTGTGTTACTATTGCAGCCTCAAGACCTCAACCCTCATCTGAACAGTCAGCTGATGCCAGATGTCATTTTCCAGTGCTGTCTTAATTTCTCCTTCCCCATCCTCTCAAGTTGATGGCTATGGTGGCTTTTTATTTCTGAATGCCATGCTTTGTACCCTAGTTATAGAATTAGGACTAGTTTTCCACCCCACATAAGAAAATAAAACTGTTCTCAAGAAGACTTGATACAATAAACTAACAAGCACAACAAAAATAATCCACAGTATTTTTGTTAATTCAAAGACCTGTAGAGACTCATCTCATTTCAAATATTCTTAAGTAGAAAATTATATAGATACTACTAAATATTTAAGCTTGCTGCTCATTGAAAAGGCCTTTTGAAGCAGAGATGCCAAAAATTCAGTTGCTCCAGATCTGCACAAGTCAGCACAAGTACAGCAACTTACAACATAATGAGGATCTCAATCATTTATTCAAACTTCTACTTGCAAATGCCAACCTATCCTTGGCACATTCTTGATGAAATGCTAGAAACAAACAAGTAGACTAATAAACCACCTTTAGTGAGCTGTCAGCAGGTTGGTTTTTTTTAATTCCTTTTCCACCCCTTCTCCACTTCAACAAGTGGTATTAGCATTTGAAATACCATGCCAGATCAAATAGCCAGTGCACTTTGCTTAAGTATTGCATTACAATGAATAAAACTATCACCAAATTGCTTTTATTCCCATCTGGAGTGCAAATTATCTGATGCAAGCCACTAAAATCATAGGATGAAGCTACTCTGGATAACTGCATTGAATGGGTGGCACACACTCCAATGTTACAACTATAACAGAGAATCATAGATTGGCTTAGGTTGGAAGGGACCTTAAAGATCATCTAGTTACAATCCTCTGCCATATAATACAATCCAGAACTCAGTAATGTAGAATTTCTTTCTTGCCTTTAAGCGAATTCCAAGCATGACATTTGGATTTTATGAATGGGTACAGGAATAGGAAACACATTTGATTTGCCATCAGTATTTTCAACAGCAAAACTGCAGGGGAACACCTTCACTAAGTAAGAGCTGTAGCCAGAAGCAAGCAGCAGCAGCATTCCTGTTTCATGGCCTTGCCGCTTGCTCACCACAGAGCTACAGTCAAGAAATAGCAAGATTCAGTTCTACGCGTACAAGATGGTGGGATCACCCGGCTCAGAAACTCCACTGCTGTCACAACTTGTCTTCGAAATGGATTCTGACATGTCCCTGGCACATCTCACCGGGCATCTTTCAGAGTGCTCGGCAGGCTCCTTACTCGGAGAAACCCTACTGATGCGGCTG
>VZRI01014020.1:492727-520293 GCA_013397515.1 Upupa epops | reverse complement strand
AGGGGCCCAGCCCGCCGCCAGGGGGACAGACACCCCGCGGGGCTCTGTGCAGGTCCTGTCGACCCCATCGCCCCACTCCCCCACCGGAGCGCTCCCCAAAGCGGCAGCGGTCATCAGGGAGGACGCGCGCTCTCTCAGAAGGAGGCAACGTGGGGAGCGCTAAGGGCCGCCCCTCGAGGCAGATGACAATCAGAGGTGAGGGAAGGAGCCTCCTCCTCAATTTTTCACCACAACCGCCGGGCGGATGGAGCGGCGGAGACAGCGAGGCCGCAACATCTCACCTGCAGCCGGCGCACCCCAAACCCGGCTCTCTGAGGCAACAGCAGCGGGAGATCAGCTGATGCCGTCTTTGCGCGCATGCGCCAGCCGGCAGGCCTGCACCTCACTTTCGGGCGGAGCTTTAACACACTCCCCCCCAGCCCAGCCCAGCCCGCGCGAGGGAGCTAAGGACCGCGCAGGACGTAACGGTACGCGCGATTGGTCACTCTGCACCACGTGACGAGACTGTCGCCTTCGCACTGCTCCTTCCGGATGTCACGCGGAGGATGCCGCGCGGTGCCGCTCCGCCCACTCTCACCCCTCACAACGACACAAGGGGTCGGCCGAGGCGCGTGCGCAGTAGGGAACGGGAGGAGGGGTGCTCGAGAGGGTCAGGCCGGCTCGACGGCGGGCGGGTCAGATGCGCGCGCGCGCGGCGTGAGGTGAGAGGTCACGGGGGTGGGGCGCGGGCGGACTGTGGCGCGGACGGAGGCCCATGTGGAAGCGCTCGCGGGAGCAGGAGGCTGAGCCACCCGTGCTGACCGGGCCGAGGACGGGGAGGCCCCAGCTGCACAACCGGGCCCTGCACGCTGTCAGTGCCGACGCTGGTGCCGGCCAGGTCGCGGCCGCACCATGAAGGGGTGAGTGCGTGGGCTCCGCGTGTCCCGCGTTGGAGGTTCGGTTGCGACGGGGCGGCGGGGCTCGCCTCGGCCGCGTCGCTTCGGTGGGCGCTGCAGGGGAGCGGAGCGGAGCCCAGACACGGTGGGGCTAAGAGCGGGACGGGCGGCGCCGCGCTTCGGCGGGAGGTGGAGGGGCCTGAACAACAACGCCGCCGCCTCGGGGCTGGAAGGCGCGTGTCTCACCGAGCCGTGTGAGAGTGGGATCGTGAGGGGCTGGGTCCATCTCGAGGGAGAAGAGGTGGCGGTGCCCGCGCTGGTTGGAGCCGCCTTCGAGCCGAGAGAGGGCACCCGGCGTGGAGCCTCGTCTCCTCACCGGGAAATTTGTTCCCCCGCCGGAACAAAATCTCGGAGCTATTTCGGCAGGACGCGACAGCTCTTGGTGTTCGTGAGGGGTTCCGTTTCTCTGCAAAGCAGGTTGGGAGAGCGGGAGGCTGGGGGCTGCTGGCTGCTCCGCTGTGCTCGCCTTGCCATAGCGAAGAAGCGCTGCCGGTTCTGTATGGAAAAGCTGCCGGCCTCGCACCAAGGGGTTTTGCAGCGCTTTTGTCTGTAACATCTCCTTGGCACTTGTTTCGGCTGAAGTTTGTAAGCGTCTGTGCGCATGGTGGTCATACAGCGAGAGTGGATGAAAACAAGCTAGTTCGTGTCAGGTTTATGTAGCACACTGCTTTGAGGTTTCCTATTTGGTTGACCGAAATACTCGATTTCCTGCGCGGTGGAATCAGTGAGGTGTGGTGCTCGATCAGGAGACTGGAGGCACTTCGAGTTACGGCTTTGTGCTGGAGGCAGATGACCTAGCTGACCTTGCATGGGTCGCTTTGGGACAGATTTTTTCAGTGTTGGTAATACCATCTAATGTTTGTTGATTTCGGTGTTACCAGTGCTTCACAAAGCATGATCCTTCCATTCATGTCTGTTTCTTGGTACAAGTAAGGGAAGTTTTCTACAGCAGTTTCTCAGAAGATTATTAAACCAGTCCCCTTGAAACTGGGGTTATGCAATGCTGGATATTATGATTCCAGTTTGACAGCTTAAGGCAGGGTGAGTAAAAGCTGAAGCACTTAAGCTTTTACTAAGAAATGGTAAGGGGTTTAGCTTATTAGCAGTTGGGTTGAGGTTACATGACAAGACTGTTTGATAACATATACTTAACTATTTCTTACGGCATGTAAGGAGCCTCAAACTTGAGGAGCTGACACGTTCAGTGATGACTGCAAATAAACTGATTCTTGATGAGCATTAAATAGGTGTTTTAGGGGCATAATTTATTTGCTGGCAACAACCTACTTGAAATAGGGCACCCCTACCTCTTAGTCATGCTATGATGGTGTTGACAGAATGGGTGAGAAGGATGACAGCACTGATCAGCCAAGATGAAGTGGCAGTTGACGTGGTCACTGTTCAGCACTGATTCCAGACGAAACTGGGTTTTGTTCTATCTGTGGTTGTCTCTTCTGCTGTTTTCTCCAAGCTTAGCCCAGTTTTGGCTGTATGTCAGTCATGAGCTGAGTGGCCAGGTTACTGGGACTTGAATACATAGGTGGAAAGTAGACCCAGGTGTGTTAGACTAGGTCATGACCTGAAGTGTCCACTGTGTGGCCCTTCCCAAAAGGCTGAGCCCTGCTTTCCTTGTGCTGCTTATGGGGTCTCACTTTGGGGAGCTTTTTACCTTTTGTAACTTTTTTGTATATAATATAAAGGGCTATAGAATGAAACCTCACATCATCCTCTTCCCCCACCCCCCCCCAATCTTTATTTATGTTACTTCAATTTCACTTAGAACCCAAAAGGGATCAGTAAAGTCTGTACTTGCTTTCTGGTAGTCCTTAATCTCTTTGAAGAGTACCATATTCTTGTTTGTCAAAACACTGTTAGTACTATGCAGCATGTTTTTGTGCAGGACAAAGTCTTCATATTGAATCCAGGTGTTCTCTAACAACTCATATTGAGGTAAATAGGTCCATAGAAGTCAAATTGAAAAAAAGCCCAATTTAAATACAATGAGGACTAAATATAAGTGTAAAGGACTAGATGAAGATTTCATAAGGAATAGATTAAATTTTATAGGGGTACTTTGGAGCAAAAGGAAATTCTTTGTCAAGCTACAAAGACTGGAGAAGATCCTCTAAAAGGCCAGTATTTTCAGAAGATTGCTCCTACTCCAAACATACTGAAACTAATGTAGTGTTTGGTATTAAGTCCAAATTGTGAGTCAGCTCTTTTGAACAAATCATCTTCATCTGAGTACTTTTCTGGATGTATATGTGTTGCATAGTAACGCACAGCACAAAGTGCAGAGACAATTTTGGGAGCACTAAAACCCGTAACATCAGCTATAATTATGTTTCTCTTAATATTTCTCTTTTGGCAGAGAAATAATTAAAAAGGAAACTAGCAAGTTCCCTGACATCTTGAAATTTTGTATCTGAAAGAGATTCTGTAGTCAGTGAGCTTTGCTTTCAGCCCTCTTTCTTAGTGCTCTCAATTGAAAATAGCATGTAGCAACACATGAATAATTTATAGGGAACCCCTTAGTACCTCTACTGTCATCAAGTGTCTGAGATCAGGTAATTTCTTTTATAGAGGACTTCTAGTTTCTGAGATAGTGAAAGATTTTTGGTCTTTTCTTTCACTGCTGCTTAAAATCACATGGGTTTTATCTTTTTTGATGAGGTAAACCAGCTTCTGAGTTGGTACCTGCTTTTGTGATGCTGTTTTTGTGTTCACTCTGTCATTTTCTCAATTATTTTAGTAGTTTTAGAAGCTCTTTGTTTCCCTTTTTTTCTTAAATGTGAGTTGCAAAACTCAGAATTCACTGTCTGTTAGTGAACTTCATTATTCTTTAGAGATTCATTTGTTGTTTCATTTTTTGCCTTCCTAGGTGCTGTTATTGTTAGTCCTGAAATTTGAAAATCTGTTTTAGAACAAGATTAGCACAAGGAAAAATACCCATGGGAGGATCTTGGGTTCTACTCCATAGAAATTTCCCTGGTTTTGTAGAGCAGATGTGAATAATACTCTGTGCTTTACTGCTTTGGTAGTGTTGACTTGTTTGTTGCTCAGTGTTTGTGTGTTTTCATTACAGTTTTTATGCTGCTGGTTTTAAGGAAAGAAAATTAAACTCTGCATTGATTAGTGAGCATTTGCTGGTTGTTCTTCATGGTCTTCTGATGTCTTAATAGTAAAAGTGCATTTCTGACCTGTTTGAGTTCAGATTAATCCTGTGAGAATAAGTTGTTCAGTCTGTCTTTCCCTGCTACCTGAAAACCATATTACACGTGGGGTGTGATACAGAACACGCATGCTCGATCATATGGTTGTATCTGCTGTGAGATTGGGGAATATCAGATATGTGTGTATGTAGAGAGTGTTTCATATACAGCATATGTTTCAAATGCAGAGCACGTTACAAGCAGGGCAAGGGTTCAGACTTGCTGCAGAAAAGCCCATCAGATGAGATGAAACACGATAGCTGCTGCCGTGGAGAGCTGGGTAACTCGGCGGCTTTGCAGGCTGGTGCTGCTCTAGCTGCGTTTGCAGACAAGCTGTTACAGCTGGGGAATGTGGAGCATAACAAAAAAATAACAGCAGTAGTGTTTTTCAAATTGCTGTCAGTAAGCTCTGATAGCAATGCTTGTTTTGTCTGACTTCACGGTCCTGAAGCTGTTTGAGCTTCTCATGAGAACAGAGAGGGACTTCTTCTCTCTTCCACCAAGTTAGTATTACAGAGTTTGTGCAGAATGCTTGGTTTGTTTCCATTTGCAAGGCAGTGTCCTAGCTTAATGTATATGGGAAGGAGCTCCAAGTTTTAAGAAAACTGCTGAGTCATCATATTTATTGGAGAAGGAACAAAAAAGTAATAGAGCTTGAAAATTACTGGTTTTAGGATTTATCTGAACATAGAAAAGTCAAAGTGTGAACTATACTTTCCTGCATTTACTTTCATGGGTGGTAAATGTAGACCTTAATATTTTCTAAATTAGTTTATAAAACCTCTGTGCAGGTAATTATAAGCACTTTAACCTGATTTATAACTCCTACCACTTGGAGCTTAATTCCATAACGAGATTAAGACATTTTATGAAGTAGGAAGGATTGGGACAATGTGAACATAGCACAGGGTTTGTAATCATCTTATTGAGCACTCTGGAATCTAATCTTTGCTTTGTAGAGGTGTTTGTCGTCTCTGTTCTTGTGTATGCATCTTGTTAGTGTAAAGATTGGCTTGCTAGGTTGTCTGTTCTTCACAGTGAGGCTAACAGAGCATTGGAACAGGCTGCACAGGGTGGTTGTGGAGTCGTCTCTGGAGACGTTTGAGACCCACCTGGATCTGTTCCTGTGCAACTTGATCTAGGTGATCCTGCTGGTGATGGAGGAATTGGACTAGATGATCTTTTGAGGTCCCTTCCAATCTGAAATGATTCTATAATTCTATGATTCTGTGGAAAATGTAGTTAATCGCTAAATGCCAGAGACTCTGCTGCCATCTCCTGAGGACAAGAGAAATTATACATCTTCCTTTGCCACACTAAATCTCTTGTGAAATGAGCAATGGTGGTTAAGCCAGAAAAATACTTTAAACCAAGTGGAAAAATTTCAGAACTTGAAGAGTCTGCCCATTTGGCAAGCATTAAAAGTGTTCAGACCAATAATCTGAGAATGTGCTAAATATTTTTACTGGGAGGAGGAAAGGACAGGAGAAGTCAAATCTTTATCACTTGTGAATTGATAAGAGGATAGTGTTGTATCCCCTAGCATCCCTTCTGCTTTGAGGCTTTAGAAAGTAGAGCAAAAAACATTTCCACAACGCCGTAACTAGGTGACTAAGACCAAGATATTTGAATTTTCCTGGGGGCAGAGTAATTTTTAAAAAAAACAGATTGAAAATACCATGGTGTATGGTAATGTCTTGAAGCTCCTGAGCTGACTTGGCCTTCCTACTCTCTCTTCCAGTTCTTTTCCAGGCTCTGTGGGTTTTTTGGCCCTTAGCAGAGTAGAATCTTGATCTCTTAAGTGACCCCATTCTACCATCTGACCATTGTATTTATCTTGTCTTGAGGGTTTGGGGTGAGAACCAGGACAGCAGTTGATGGCTCATGAAAGATTTCTCTCTATGGCTCTTGGAATTTCTTATCAGTAGAGATGGCAAAGTTGAAAATTGCAGTGAAAAGACATTCATTTTTTTAATCAGTAAATGTTTGGCTTAGATTTTTGAAAAGATTTCTTATTGAAAACTGAGCAAAAGAGAATTAAAAATGTAATTTGTGCCTGCTGAGTTAGGTGCTTGCAGTGACTGTTACCGTGGAGTTTTTTGAAGGAGTGTATAAAACTGATAACATGTTATTTTTCACAGTATGTTGTTTATGTAATGCATGCTTTGAACGTGCAACAAATGGCATTAGTTGATGGTTCTTTTAAGGAAAACACTAACCCTGGGATTGAGATCTGAAGTATTGTCAGGAGACCCACAATGACCTGCCATTCTTTCTTTGCTTGGGGGACAGGCTTTTATCAAGAAAGGGTGACCTACAGAAGTAGTTTGCATAGAGCAGAGAATTGCCTTTTCCTTGATATGTCAATTCTGTAGTTCCTTACCTAATATAAGAAGTGCCTTCGAGCCATATAGATTAATGTTGGGTTCACAAAGTTGCCATATTTACATCACTCTTACTTTGAATTCTCACCTGAGGATCATTAGTTACTTCACAGCATTAATTAGTAAAAGCTAATGATCTCCTACGAGGCAAGTAAGAGGAGTTATTGTTATATCCGGAGACACTGGAGTTACGAAGAGGGATAGTAACCTGTAAGATGTCTCAGAATATCGGTGGTAGAGACACAAATCTAATTTTTAGTAACTTGTTTCAGACTGGCAAAGTACTTTTGCTTGGCAATAATGGCTCAAAGTCAGTGATGTGAACTCGTTTGACTTATAAGGAAAAGTGGTTAGACCAACAATGGAGAGTTAAGATTTCTGGCAGCTCTTTATCTGCTCTGTGATCACAAACAAGTTACCTCTTTCCCCTGACTTTGATGCACCTGGAATAGGCAGATATA
The DNA here is from genome assembly GCA_013397515.1 of Upupa epops. Classification (NCBI taxonomy): domain Eukaryota; kingdom Metazoa; phylum Chordata; class Aves; order Bucerotiformes; family Upupidae; genus Upupa; species Upupa epops. The sequence continues at coordinate 513,301 of VZRI01014020.1, read as the reverse complement.
ATATCCTTTAACTCACAAGATACTTTGAAATAGCAATATATTACAGATTACTAAGCAACATATGTATTACTCCTTTCCTGTTCTAGACCAACTATATTTTTGCTATTTTAGAGTTTGAAAATCCTGTTGGCTGAGTGTGATTCCTGTTTTTTGTAACCACCTGCAGAATGAGATAGAGTTTACTTTTCTTGGGAAAGTTTATTTTTCTTCAACACTTGTTAAATTACCTCACTGTCTCCCTCCTGCACTTGCATAATCAGACAGTTAAAATGCTTCATGATTGTACCACTACTTTAGCTTTAAAGTTGTCTCTCTTGGTATTTGGTTGGGGGTTTTTTTGTCTGAGACCAGAGTTGGTTGTTGATTTGAAGTCTAGTATGATTCTCAACAAACAAGTTTGACCTGGGAAAACTGTGAGGCTATTATATTGTAACTTTGCTTCTGACATGTGAAAACGGGCCAGTCTTGTCCAGTGGTAAGATTTTCTATGTTGAAGCTGACAGCATTACCTGATTATAATGAAGAAACCTTGACTGGTACACTGCACACTGTTGTGGTTTTTTTTTTTAAAATATAAAAGAGAGAAGGCAAGAAGGGTCTGAAATATGCCTTGGGGCGTTATGACATGTCAGTGAAACCTATCCAAACTGAGGTTCATTTGAAACGTGAGCATTGATTGAAGTTTGCTGATAATTTTTATTCTAAAATGGCTTGGCTTTTGTATATCACTGTGTCGTCCTGCAGTCTGGCATACAGATGGGGATTACTCCCACCAGAGCATCAGGTGTTATACAAATGCACGTTTTTAGTGATTAGGGTGCACAAAAGCAAATTGGCAAGACTTTCTGTGTGCTAGGCTTGCACTTACCCTTCTGGTTTTCTGACAAGTGAAGCAGAGTAGACTTACAGATCACAGGTCTTCTGGATAATTGAAAACATACAAGTCTGCCCACAAGAACTAGACTTAAGCTGTCTTGCTAGGTGCACAAGTTATCTGTTTTTAAAAAGAAAACAAACACAAACCAAAAAAACACCAACCCCCAAACCCAATAGACTGGAAAGATTCTTTTGGTTTTGGAACTGAATCTAAGCAAAGCCACACCCTTCAGGTCTATAGCTTTCATAGCTCTGGTTTGATTTTATGGGTGGATTATCCTGTCTAGACTCCTCCTTTGACTTGGAAGCCAAAATAGAAGCAATAAAGCAAGTTGGCCGCTTAGTGCGTGGCAAACCTTCTCTGAAATACTTTATTTTGTTAGAGCACTTTTTTTCTTCTGTTTTCCCTCCCCTGTTTGACAATATCTCAGTAAGTTTTGTGAGTTGCAGATGCAGGTCTGCTAAATTTAGCATCCCAGACGCCTTCAATAAGCCTGACCACAGCTATCAGTTACACCAAGATCTTTTTCTGTCAGGCATATCTCTGAGGAGAGACTTGCACTATTTAAAGTTGAATGAGACTGAGATTCTTAGAGCATTAAGAAACCTGGAATTCCCCCTTTTTCTCCCTGTTGTTCAACACTTGTTACTCTCTGGGACTAATTTGCATTTCCTCTTGAACTGTAACTGGATATTGGTTTCCTCTTGAGTTGTCATTCTCAATAGCAGTCTTTTTTCAGTGTACGTCAAGTGGCAGCCTTAACGTAAGCAAACACTAATGTCTCACTTAGCCTGCATTACTTCCACCAGTATAAATGTATGGCATTATAGGAAAAATAAACAGTGGTCAAATCATAGCCTTGTAGTAGGCTGCAGACAGAAGAATGCAGCTGTGGTAGGATTAATTGGATTGCATTTGGGTCCTACAAAAACTGTGAGATGTTTTTTGTAGAAAATGCCTGAAGGATCCTAGGGCACCATTGTGCCAGAGCAGTATTAATGCCGATGTTCTGGGCATGCATCCAGATTCAGTAACTGATGCATGTCATCTCAATGAAGTCCCACTTCCACTTGGATTTTGTGGATCATGCGTCACTTCTGCCCTTATACTGTTGGGCAGTTTTACTCTGCACTCATAAGGAGTCGTGCCTTATGCACCAAAACCTGGTTCCTTTCACTGGTGAAGTGCCGGTGCATTTTTCTCCCAGTAACTGAGTCACAGTATGTTGCAGTTGTGAGAAATGCAAGTGTGGTCCTAGGATGTGTCAAGAAAATGGCATCCTGTATACAAAACAGTACGTGTTTGGGGGGATGTGAGCAGCTTTGGTTAGCCACGTTTAAGGAAAATTAACTTTGAAGGAATCAAAGAAGAGCTAGTATGACCATAGTAGGAATTAAGAGCAAGAATCTTAAAAGAGAAGGCCAGGAGCTCAGTTTTAGTTAGAAGGAAAGAATAAAAAGGTCATGTTAGCTCTCTGAAAAGGCCTGTGGGATAGGCTGTATTGATCAACTGAGGAGCCTAATGAGTAACAACAGACAGTGTGTGAGTGCTAGAATAGGCTTTCTTCTGATTTCCAACTATGAAAATTGTCTTAATTTGGGAATGGCTTTGCAAAGGAGTATGCTTTAAGTGGCTTCAGAGGGCTAATATTTTATTTAGGAAGGGGTATAGATTTGTAGAGCACTGTAGTGATGATAAGCCTGGCATGATGAACCGAGAGTTCCTCATTCTTCTATATTAGAAACAGTTGCTTGGAATGGAATGTTTGACTTGATCCAGAAGCTTGGACACCCAAGATGAGGAAAGGTGACTGCTGAATGCTCCATGCATGGAGTGCTGTTTGAGATGAAGGATGCCATTAAGAGGAGAATATATTAGGAATATTATTAGAATAATGTAATAATCTTTTAAGGTATAGCACAGCCCTTTGAGTGCTTCAAGTGCTTTACAGAACTTTGTTCTCTCATAGGCTAATTGGAGCTCATGACTTAATCTTTATTCTTCGCAACAGTAGAGGATAGGTATTTCTGGTACACCCCATGTTGAGCTGAAGTGCACAGGACTTGCCTAATCAGACTTCAGCTGGTACAGTAAACTTGGTTTACTGATTTGTTTGAGGGGTGACTTGAAGTTGGTCTACTTGTAAAAAAATAAAGCAACCACAAAACTATTTTCATTGCTTCAGTAAAAAGAAAACGATGACCATTTTGTGTTCTTGGTTACAAATGCTTTGCCTTGGCCCTTTTGAGGATGGGGAAATTAAGTCCTGAGGTTCAAAGTCTGTGTTCAATATGTGATAAGATGTAGCTGAGCGATCTCTCTGCTCTTCTTGCACAGTACTTCCAGTTTAAACTGGGCTACATTGGCACTTCTGCTCAAGGGCTGAAGGTTTCCCCCTGTGGCAGTTATTTTCTCCACTTAATGCTGGCAGATGATGTGTGGCGAGTCCAGTCTGTGGATTTATGTGGGTTAAGACTAAACTTTTCCCTTTTTTGGCCAGGTTAGCTTTAATTGAGTTTGATTCACTATGTTGTTGCACAAATGTTTGTGCCAGCAAGAAGATGGTTGGCTTGGGGATAGCAAGACTGCTCCTGAAAGGCACAGTGCCAGCTTTCTCATGTTGATTCTTGAGGCCATAGTGGCACTTTTTCCATGCTGTCCTTTGGCAAAGTGGTGAACCTTCATGATGGTGGATTCTTCTTTACACGTCCTCATTTTGTTTACTTATTAAATGTGTTTGTGTGTAATAAATGTGATGCTGATGTAATCAGCCAACACTAAACATTAATTTATGGTTTGAATACATACTATTTAAATAGTTATATTTAGCATATTGATTTATTATTTCTGCAGGGGTTCTCAAAATTTTTTGATATTATCCTACAGGATAAATTACTGACCCTGGTGCTACTCTCTTGAGAAAGAAACAGCTAGTGACAGTTAAGAGACAGGCAGAAGGTGATGGCAGGAGGCAGGAATGAATGTGCAGGTAATGAGAAGAGAGAGAGTGGGAAGCCCAAGGGCTCTAGGAGATCTGTCAGCAGGACAGATCACTTACTCCTAGGGCATGTTTCTCCAGACTAATGCCAGACTCAGAGGAGATGTCTGGCTCGGCAGCCAAAAGTAGCCTTACACTCTGCTTCTGCACAGATTAATTTATTCTGTCCAAAACCTTATGTTCATCTTTAACCATCGTGGCTTCATTGCCCCTATTCATTTGTCTTATTGCAGCAGACAGTCATTGTCTTCTAATTTCTTCTAAGCAAGAAATAATTTATTGCTTCATTAGTAACTAGCTAATTGAAAGATAACATTAGAAAACAAACTACTGGATAATTGTCAAGAATTTTTGCATATAAAGGAGGACTAGCTCTATAACAACTTCGCTGTGAGTTAGTCATAAGCTAGCGTTACTGATCTGCTGAATCATAGAATCATCAGGGATTGGAAGGGACCTTGAAAGATCATCTAGTCCAATCCTCCTGCCACGTCAGGACACCCAGACCAGGTCCAGGCGGGTTTCAAATGTCTCCAGAAAAGGAGATTCAACAAACTCCCCCAGACAGCCCCCTCCAGTGCCCCATCACCCTCACTGGGAAGAAGTTACAGAATCGGTCAGGGTTGGAAGAGACCACAGGATCATCCAGTTCCAACTCTGCTGCCATGGGCAGGGACACTCCACCCTAGATCAGGCTGGCCAGAGCCTCATCCAGCCTGGCTTTAAACAACTCCAGGGCCGGGCCCCAACCACCTCCCTGGGCAACCCATTCCAGGCTCTCACCACTCTCATGGTGAAGAACTTCCTCCTCAAATCAAGTCTAAATCTACCCATCTCCAGCTTTGCTCCATTTCCCCTAGTCCTGTTGCTACCTGATGTCCTAAAAGGCACCCTTCAGATACTGGAAGGCCATAATAAGGTCACTTCGGAGCCTCCTCTTCTCCAGACTGAACAGCCCCAACTCTGTCTGGCCCCATAGGAGAGGTGCTCCAGCCCTGTGATCATCCTCTGGACACACTCCGGCATGTCCACATCCTTCTTGTAATAAGGGCTCCAGAACTGGATACAGTACTTGAGGTGGGGTCTCGCCTGAATGGAGTAGAGGGGGAGAATCACCTCCCTCGACTTGCTGGCCACACTTGTGATGCAGCCCCAGGATCTGGTTTGCCTTCTGGGCCTCAAGTGCACACTGCTGGCTCATACTGAGTTTTTCGTTCACAAGCACCCCCAAGTCTATCTCCTTAGGGCTACCCTCCAGCCAGTCACTGCCCAGCCTGTATCTGTGCTCGGTATTGCTGCGCCCCAGATGCAGGATCTTACACTTGGTCTTGTTAAACCCCATGAGGTTGGCTTGTGCCCACTTTTCCAGCCTGTCCAGGTCTGTCTTGTTGGGAGGAAGGGGACACCCGCCTAGCCATCCAGATCAGCTGAATCAATGCTGGAAATCAATGGGGTGACAGATTTCGCAGCCAGATTGCCCTCACATCAACTGATACAAAGCCCCATTTTTATCAAGGTTAGTGTACTACTAATTTTGAGCAAGAGGTGTGGAGATTTAAGGAAAAGAGTGCAAAAGTGAGGTTTTTCAATTCCTTCTACTATGCAGCTAATGTTGTATTGATACCTGCTCCATTTGCTTTCCACTCTGATGCAGACTGTGGCAAAGTAAGCTGCTGGGTCTTCACTTAATAGTGTGAGATTACTGAGGTGCTCCACTAGCAGAGGTGTCTCTCAGACGCAAATAGACCCGGGAACCCATATGCCACAGTTTTGTTCCTACTTCTTGTAACGAACGGTAGCAGCACTTCTGGCAGGGATTAGAAGAAGGCACAACTTACCTTCTAGTTGCCAGGAGAAGCCCTGCTATGCTAGCCTGAACAGCTGTGCTAAGGTGGGCAGAGAACAAGTGTTATAGTTATCAAACCATCTAATAACTTTGATAGCATGCTTGTTTACATTGTGAGTACTTCTGTGGTGTGATGAGATCATTCTTACTAGCTCAGTAGTTACTTTATGTTGTAATACATTTATCACAGAGATTTACAGGATAGGTGATACATGAAGATATGAGTCTTTGAGAGCAAAACCAATCTGGAATATTATAGGGCTGGTGGTGGTAAAAAGTCGTGGATAAGAGATGCTACAGACAGCACAATGTGTATTTTCAGCACAGTGTGGTAGTTTGTAGCTAAAAACTTTATAATATGTCCCATTGCTTTTGCTCATAGTACATGTGAATATCCTTACACGGATGAAATGAAAGAGCATGGAGACCGTTGCTTCTGTCATTCTTGAGTACACTGTTGGAGAATATAATGTCCAAGTTCTAGTGAGATGTTTCTCAAGTGATTGCCATATGACTGGGGAGAGCTCAAGACAAACTACAGGGATTTGTTGCTTGGTAATTGCCCTTGCAGTGAGGGAGGACAAACGTCAACGTGTAACATGTTCAGTGTGGCTGGGGGAAGAGAAATGATGAGCTGCCTAGACCAATTTGAAAGTGTTGGTGTACTGGTATGAGACGCTTGACACCAGGGAGCTTTTTAATTTCCTTTGGCAAACATGTGATGAAAGGTTAGACTCTGGAGTTAGCCAAGTTCAATATGTAAATGCCAGCCATTAATTTCAAGTAGTAGCTGGAATGTATTAATATTGATGGATAATTACAAAACTATCAATAGTAGAGTAGTTAGTGCTAGATGGTTCCCTAAAAGGTAGACACTAGTTATAAATTGGTTAGCCTCTGTAGGGCTTGCTAGGGAGACTGCCCGCTCTCTGGTATGACACAGATCAATGGTGGTGATCCTTTATGTCTTTGCAAAACCAAAGGCTATTTGTTAGTGTAAAGAAAAATGAGAAAGTGAATGTGAGGGCAAGTTACAACTCCTGAAGAAAATGTTAAAGGCTCCTCTCCTGCAGCCATTTCTGATAGTTTTTCAGGCTGCAGTACAGTACCTGAAAGCATTTTACATTTATGACCCATCATTGGTAACAGCAAATAAAACTGGTATGATACCTGGAGTACTACTCATTTAAAGGGTTTTGATTGTATAATGAAGGCTAGTTAATAAAGCAAAGACATTATACACTTCATTTTTTGGTACAGTTTGTGAAGACAAAAGTAACTGGTGGTTATTGCTTTGTTTTGCACTATTATATAAATCAATCTGGATTTTTCTGTCCTAGACATCAACCTATTTGGAAAAAGCAATAAGAAATAAGCTGCCTGGGCACAAGGGCCAAGGAGGTGGAAAGCAGTTACTGCACATTACTAGAACAAGCTTTGAATCCTGGTACACAAGGATCTTGGAAATCTGCCTTTTCTGAAACGGAATTTTACCCTTTTTTGTAAAAAAAAAAAAGGCAAACAGTGTCTTTACCAATATTTGCACAAAAAACAGTCTGGTTGTCTGTATATGTGTTATTAAACAAGGCTGAAATTAACCCGGAATTTTTTGCATTGTCTTTAGTCCTGTCTACATATTCTAGAGACCATTTGGAAAGACGTTTTCCTTATCGTGGGTTTTTATTTTTCATTCTTACAGTGCCTGTTAAAACTGGCTACTTGTACCCAAGAAATTGGGAGATAGGGGCTGTGTATTTTGGGTTTTTTATTCTGTATTTGTAGTGTGTTTCTGTCAGGAAATTATCTTTAGAAAAGGGAGAAGCTTGGTGTATAATTCAGTGTGGTTCTGCTCTCAGCAGAAAGAATTACCTGCAGCTACTCTGATCATTACTGAAATATCACCTTGGCAGTGGCAGGCTTGCATATCGTGCAGCAAACTCATATTAAGCCTGTCATAATATTGTTGTTTTAGAGACCGATATTTAGTAAGCATTTAGTCTTTGCCCAAGCATAAACTTTATATTGCTAAGTAATGCAATTATACTTGTCTTTGAAGCATGGATATGGACTTCATTTTCTTGATCTCTGTTCTGGCCACCTGTCTCTTCCATTTTTTTTCCCTTGTTTTCTTCCCTGTGATCAAACAAATGGAGTAAAGTTTAAGCTAATACTCTACACAGACTTGTGTTCTCCTGTCTCGTATCCAGTAAAACACCAAATGTACTATGGGACGTGAGTCTTGAATGTGGACTGAGAAAATCTGGCTGTGTAGTAACAACTGAAAATGAGTTTAGGAGTTAAATCAGTTACCAAAAAGCAATGCAATTGTATGGGTTGAGCATTGCAGTTAAAGTGCGTATTGAACTAAATGTCAGGTTGGAAAGTTCAGGAAGTGTCAATAATTACTACTTTTGTGTCCTTAGGAATGTTGTGATGTGTCGGATGTTAAGCATGTTTTGATTTGTTCCAGTAGCCGGATCGAGCTGGGAGATGTGACGCCACACAACATTAAGCAGCTGAAGAGGTTAAACCAGGTCATTTTTCCTGTCAGCTACAATGACAAGTTCTACAAGGATGTACTGGAGGTTGGCGAACTAGCCAAATTAGGTACAAATGTTCTTGCCAGTAATTGTGGGCTATGATGGCAGACATGCTCATTGCTGCTATCCATAATAGTTTTGAATATAGCAGATCCTTTTATTTTGTTGTTTTACATAATGGAAAATAACTGTTTAGAAACCTCTAAAAGCCACAGTCCAACCCCTCAGAGGGTTTACATTCTGAATAGATTCCATTTTACTGACAACAGACGTGTTTTCTGCTACAGCAGAATAATTGAGATGTGTGTTCTGCCAGCATATCTCCTGGCATTGTTGCTATTTGGTATTAACTGCAGTAAGCCAATGGCTAAATCAGAGCATCATTGGTAACTTCAATCCAAGTCTGAAGCCACAGTGTATGGTAGTTTTTTATGAGTGGGAAAATTATCAAGACAGAAGATAGATGCAAGGTGTAAATGAAGGATCTGTAGATATAGTACAGGGCTTGTGACTGATAAGTTTCCCTCCCTTGCAGCCTATTTCAATGATATTGCGGTGGGAGCAGTGTGCTGTAGAGTGGATCACTCCCAGAACCAGAAGAGACTGTACATCATGACACTTGGATGCCTGGCACCCTACCGGAGGCTAGGAATAGGTAAGGAGGATCTTTTTTTGTATCAGAGTCATCGAAGAATAATTTGTTATGTGCTGTGGGGTTGTTTTTTTTTAATGTTCTCAAAAATGAACTTTTTGTAGAACTTTTATAATTCAGGATTTCAGTTTAATGTGTATGTGATATAAATACTCTGCTTCCACAGGTGCAAAAATTGATGTACAAAAGAGACAAATTAATTGGTTAGATGTATGCAGCCAGTATGTAAGTTGTGTATAAATAGAACACAATTGTTTCATTCACCCTTCTGAATATAGGGGGTGGGGTTCTATTTATTGTCTCTTGCTATTGATTATTGCTGCTCAGGGGCAATACCTGCTTTCTGTCCACACTGCAGTTATTTCCTTTTCCCAGGTTGCAAATCCACGTGCCAGAATAATCAAGACCTTACAGTAACCTTTTTGCTTTGACATACTGCAGTGAAAAGATGACTGTATTTTTAAATGGTTTTATTAGGTCTTTATTTAAAAAACTCAACCAGTGCTGTCACTCTTTCATACATTGTTTTGACTTTGAAACCTTGAAGCTAATATTTAAATAAGCTGCTTTATTACCTATGCTTCATGGCTGTTGTGTTGTTTCCTTATTTTTGAATGAAATTTCCTTATTTTGAATGAAACTGTGAGCCGTCAGAAAGTGAAATTCTTATACATCATGTTTTATTTTCCTTGCCTTGTTCTCACAGGCTGTCATTGCATTAGCCTGCTTGCAGTTAAGCTGCCTCTCCTCAAGAAAATCTGATAGCTAAGTACAGATATGATTATTCAGTTCTGATTTTCTGAAGTATCTCTTTTGGCAGGAACTAAAATGTTGAATCACGTCTTAAACATCTGTGAAAAAGATGGCACTTTTGACAACATCTATCTGTAAGTAAATGAGTTACACTCGTGCATTTTTTTTTGAGAAGTGCTAGAGGTGCATATGGGAGCAAAGGAAGGGAGATCATACAATCATTAGGGAGATCGGAAGGGACCTTGAAAGATCATCTAGTCCAATCCCCCTGCCACAGCAGGATCACCTAGATCAAGTTGCACATGAACACATCCAGGTTGGTCTTGAATGTCTCCAGAGAAGGAGACTCCGCAACCCCCCTGGGCAGCCTGTTCCAATGCTCCATTACCCTCACTGTGGAGAAGTTCCTTCTGATATTGATATAGAACCTCCTATGTTCCAGCTTGCACCCATTCCCCTTGTCCTGTCACCAGATGACCTTGAGAAGAGCCTGGCTCCATCCTCCTGACACCCACCCCTCACATATTTATAGACATTAATGAGGTCACCCCTCAGCCTCCTCTTCTCCAAACTAAAGACACCCAGCCCCCTTAGCCTTTCCTCATGAGGGAGGTGGTCTACTTCCTTCATCACCTTTGTTGCTCTACGCTGGACACTCTCCAGCAGCTCTGTGTCCCTCCTGAACTGAGGGGAGATCCAGGAGTGTTTTCAGTGTATGTTTCATTAGGGTTACAGGACATCTAAGTACTAGCCAGAAAGCTGGGGTCATCTTCTGGGCTTGTTCAGTGATGCTGAGAAGACAAAAAGCTTGGTTGGTCTCTGCAAATTTGATGAATTTCAAAGTAGTTTAGTTACACAATTGTCTTCTGTAGCAGAACTGTACAGTTAAAACAAAAAAAATTTGTGAATTATTTTACAATATGTCGTCCTCAGAATGGAAAATACTAGATATCTGGCATGCAGTTTTCATGCATTTGCTGTCTATTTCTTATTATAGTACTGAGTGGGTTAGAAAATCAGATCAAAGGTGCTTGCCAGCACTTTAGGTTCACTTTCAGTAGCAAGGCCCAGCTGCTTGTTCTCATTCTTGTACTCTGCTGAGTCAGCTATTTGTGCAGCATTACAGTAAATTAGTGACCTGACCCAGCTGCAGAAGCTGTATTCAGTATTGCTTCTGGGTGATGTGTTTTGGTTTTTTTTTGAGGGGTGGGAAGTTTGGTGTTGGGGGCAAAGGCAGATGGTTCATGTGTTTGTCATAAATCAGCTGCATAAGCACTTGGCATGATGCCACAAACAAGCACTGTGGTAGAGGACAGGCCTACTGTAAGCACTGCTACCCTAATAGATCCCTATGGAAATAGAGCCTGAAATCCATAGATGCCAAAGCATTGCTTATGCTTTGGTGCTGGCTGTGCACTTCTGTTTCTTCCCATGCACTGATGTCCATGTGATTAACAAGTGAGCTGAGGTTTTGGTCATATCACTCCTCTGAAACCAGCTTGTTCGTTGTCCGTCACTGCCAGTTTATGCCAGTACAAGCACAGTGCACTGGTAGGGGGATAGTACCACAGCAAGTATGGCTTGTATGGGTTTGTGCTGCCATAGAACTGTACCCTGAACTCTTGCCGGGACTATTGAAGAAGCTTAGTGAGGAGTGTGACATATGTTGATAAAACCATAAATGGTGTGACTTTGTCCTCCTGCTTAGTCCACATTTGCCAAGCAGAGGCAACATCTTCTAAGTACTCTATTATTGTAGCTTTGTGCTGCCTCTGTAAGAGGAGCAGGTGTTTTAAAGAGGAGTTGAAGCAGAGCTGCTTTGGACTCTTCTGCCTTTGAAGAAGTGGTAATGAATCCCTCTCAGATGCCTGCTGCTTGGCACAGGCTCTCCTTTTTCATTTTGTGTGTTAGAGTGTACACAGTGAAGGAAGGATTGCTGCTTTTAATGCAAAAAACCAAATTCTCCTTAATCCTTTCTACTTCCCAGAGGAAGATTCTGGGGTGGCCATATATACTGCTGAAAGTTGGGTGTAACACTATTCTTTTAGTGGCTCACTGACTTTTATTATTGTATCTGTTGTTCGTGCATCTTCTGTCTGAAACTATTGTGCATCTTAGTACCAAATTTGAAATCGGTGCCTGCAATTAGTCATTATTATGAAGTTCCTTTTTAGATATTTGGTGCTGGTTTGGCTTAATAGTAAGATCTTTTGTTCTTCTGTTGCTTCGAGAATTGCTTTGCTTCTGTAGTTATGCATCATGTTGTCATGACAAAGTGATGCGTGAGCTTGTGCAGCAGCCAGTGAATTTTAAGAGTATTTATTGAGTGTCTTTTGTGGATCCAAACATCATCTACTTTTTCCTCTTGTTGTTAATTTTGATATAAGTTGTGCAAATAAATGTCCTAGTTTCTTACTATGAAGACCTGATGACTGTTTTGGAGGCCTTGAAATTCTTAGATTATGGTAGCAAGATCTGTAAAACCTTAAAAAATAAAGGCAGAAAAGCTTTGAAAGCCCATAGAGCTGCTTTGTGCTGCTGTAGCTTTTTGTGAGGGGATGGGGGATAGTTGAAAGCGAGTGAGGAGTTAAAATTGTATCAAACACCATTGCCGGTTTTGTGTTACAGCCTGTATGGATCATCATGTCATCACAGCACAACTGTTTTGGTCATCTGAGAAGTGTCACTACAGGAAGTTAAAATTGGCTCTAATGGGAAACTTTGTTATATATTCCCAGAAAACACGTCTCTTCCAGATTAAGAAAAACTGAAATTACTGAGTTAGTAGTGCTTCAGATGTCTGTTATATGTGCTCTGTAAAAGAGCTTTACTGAGGAGAAATATTTGCCACTTCTCAGAATGATCGTCCCAGAGTTGTGAATCCAGGAGTTGTGTGTTGGCTCAGAATTGATTTGAGAAGACCAAAATTGCCATTCCTGAACTTGTACTACTGTTCTTGTCTCCTATCTAGGTAGCTCCTTTTCTTTTGTATGATTCTGGGTTTGGAGGCTGATTGCTGGACCACAGAAAGTTCTGACACCTGTCTCTATCATTTCTGTCACAGGCATGTCCAGATCAGCAACGAGTCTGCGATTGACTTCTATAGGAAGTTTGGCTTTGAGATCATAGAAACGAAGAAAAACTACTACAAGAGGATAGAGCCCGCAGATGCTCATGTGCTGCAGAAAAATCTTAAAGCTCCTTGTCTTGGCCAGAATGCAGATGTGCAGAAGACCGACAACTGAACAAAACCCCAACGAACACTTTCTTGCACTTGCTTGTCGCCAAATAAGGAAAGAGAGGCCTCTTGACTTTTTTTTTTCAGTCTACCCCTTCATCCTCTTAATTTTTTTTATTTCCTTCCTTGACCTCTTTCCAAGAAAATGTAATACTACTTCCAAGGATTGTCCATTCATGTTTGGGGTTGGTTTGGCTTTTTTTTTTTCTTTTGAGCTTTCCTTTCTGGGTTTTTTTGGGGTCTCTTTTTTGTTTTGGTCTTTTTGGGGTGGGGGTGGAAAGGTGTGCAGATCTCTTTTTGAGGTATGGAGGACTTGAGCAGGTTATCCTGATGACAAGTTTCCTTCACAAATATCTTTCAGTAAGCAGAATGTAAATCCACCAGGGGTAAAAAGGAAAAGCATTATCTTGTCCTTTAACTCCTACATTATTGTGGGGTTTTTTTTATAACCTACAGGGTACTTTACTCCTCCCTAGTCTTTGAATGTTACTTCAGTACTTCCCACTCTTCCTGTTAATTCCCCTCACCTCAAAAAGTATGTTTAGTTCTTCCCAATATATTTGAGTATGGCTTTTTTTCTCCATTTTTTTTGCTGAGAAGGGTAGAATACTTTACCTTTTCACTCTGCCTGGGTTGATCTTTTTGAATGCTTTTTTTTTTTTTAAATACTCCTCACCCAAGCTGGTGCTACACTTCTTAACTGACTGAGAGGAGGGTTTAGAGCGGTCTTTGTTTTTTAGTTGTTGGTTTGATCGTTTTTATTTTATTTACTCAACTCCCAGCAGACTTCTGCCAGAGTAAGATCTTGATCTGGTGTTGGCAAGGGTAACCTGGTAAGAACACACATCTTAGGTAAGACCTTTGCTTTAAAAATGGGTGAAATGCTGTAGCGCTCATAGTTTTATGTGTGTTATTGGCACGGGAAAAGTGACAGTGACCACCTTAACCAGCTTTGATCCTATAAGGCAAGCACCTGTCTCCAGATAAGTTTGTTACAGCTACTAAATCTGTGGTGATAAATCTGAGGTGAGGCAAGGGTTGAGGAATCCAGGCAGCAAGGCTGAGAAGGCAAACACAAATCTGACCCTAATCACATAGCTTTGCAGGGGTCTTCTGGATTTGCTTGGGATTGGCTTGTCTTGCTGTGTTTTTGTGCTCCTTTGGGAAGAGGTGTTGAAGAACTGCACAGTTTGCTCCTTTGAAGATTATTTTTCCCTTTCCTTGTTTAGTCATAGTAATGCAGTTCTCCTCATGAGAGGGTGTTCATGGAGCACTGGAGAAAGCAGCATATATTAGAGCATTTATGGGTTTGGAAAATAGGCTGACTGGCTGCTTCCTAATACTGTAACCTCAAAGCTACAGTGAACTCTACTAAGCTCTGCTTCGCATCTTTTCATGCTTTGTGTGAATATCAGTGCTCCTTTCTATGCACTGTTGCCAGTGATTTTATGTATGCCAATACAAATACCAACTTGAGCTTGGACTCTTCTCCAAGCACCTGGGAAAGTGCACTGAGCTGAGACAACACCAACCTGCCCCATTCCCCAGGTAGATGATGAACTGCATTCCTTTCATGGTTGTTTTTTCGTTTAAAACCTGCATCTGCTTTGAAAGCCTCCAACCTGTAGTGCACATTGCAACATAACATCTGGTTAATAGGTGCTGTCCAGTCATTTAAGGATGACTTGGGAACTTAGGATTTCAAGACAGCAGTTGTGGTGAGGCAAGGTACGGCACCCCTCATTGCAAATTCTGTTCTTTGATGTCCAAGGAGAGACAAGCTGCTCCAGAGTTACTCCTTTTCCAGAGGTGCATAGTGTTTGTTGGAGTGCATCTTGACAGACCTGTCCTGGAAAACAGCTACTTCATTTGCTGGGTTTGCACTTAAGTCTTGGGGATGGGCAGGCCCCTCTGCGTGGCCTGAGCACCTGTGTTGGCAGCTCTCAGTGGCAGATTCTGACTAGAAAGACACAAACAGTTCTCTTGGCCAGAGGCAACCTAGTTTTGACAAAACCTTATTTTTAGTACTACTAGGACCTGCTAACATGGCAGTACCAGCGTCTTTCTATAAAGGGATGTATTGAAGCACAACTGGCTTGTCATACGCCAACATAGTTTCCCTGGCCATCTGTAGACAAAACCAAGACAAGTATGTGGAAGGAGAGAGTTAGTGTTGTGTTTAAGGATGTTTGTGCAGCACAGCTGTAACTCAGACCATAGCTGCCTCTGGTGCCAAGCAAAGTGCTCTTCATTCTAGAATTAAGTGGTAAGTGTTTGGGTTGGGTAGATGGGTGTGGGGATATGAATTCTTAGGAGTTGCTGTTGTCGTAGGCTTCCACGAAGAATCGGTGTGTTTCACAGACAAGTTTTCCTTCAGGTTTAAAAGTACAAGTCTGATATTTGAACTTATTTGGATTAATCTTTGTTATGTCTCTTATTTTGCTTTGGGCTGCCATCATTCTATGAATGTATCCCTGAAACTATTCTTAAAGCTACTATTCCACAGTAAACCTGCCTCACTGTAATTTCTGATAATTTATAGGAGGTGGAAGAGAGTAACAACAAATCTAAAACTCCTTTTCCCAGGCTATTAATCCTGGAAAACGGTTGTTGAATCTTGAATACAAGGTTTAATCTAAATCTCATAGAAAGCTGTGTTTCCTGTACATGGATGAGAGTGAGTGAGAGTCAGTAATTCTGGATGACAAACAGTTATATGTTATTAGAGTATCAGCTGTGCCGAATGTGGGATGACAATGCTGTGTCTTAGTGCTGTTGCCAGAGACACTGAAATTGTGTGAAGTACGGGCTTATGCAGAGAACTTTAGTTACTTTGGTTGTTGCTGCAGTAGGGCCCACTTTTAGCTTGAAAGTAACAGCTTATGAACAATCTTTTTTTGGGTTTTTTTTGGTGAGTTTCACTGATTTTTAAAAAAAAATACAACAACCCACCAGCTCTTTGTTTTAGATGAAGAAAATTCAAGAAATATGTATGTGACTAACAGCTTTATAGTATAAATTGTCTATATAGAAGTTATTCTTGAATCTCTGCAACTGGTTTTGTCATACATCGATTGAAGTATGAAGATACTATCTACAAAAAAGACTCCCAGAAGAGGAAACCATGGTACAGGGGAAGAAAGAATCATCCGTGAGAGATTATCCCTCATTTTTTGGGAGGGGGAAGGGAGAGAATTTATTTTGTGTATACAGGAACTGGTTTAGTTTACATGATGCAGCTAATGGTTAAACCTGCCAACTGAACATGACATACTGTTAAAATTGAAACAGAATTAACTGATATTTTGTTAAATCTTGATGGTGCCCTGTGTCTAGTAAAAGTTTGATCCTTGAAATTGTTTTATTCTCCCAGATGTTGTAATCCAGAGTCAGCTGCTATGCACAAGGTATATGTTTTGTAAAGTGTTTGCTGACTTGGATGTTTCTTTCAAATCTGCAACTTCTTCCTGATTAATTTGGCTAAGACCACCCCTGGTCTCTTAAGATTTAATATACAGTTTACAGATGTAGTCTCAATGCTACAAGTTAAGTTGCAGGGGGAGCAAATTCTTTACAATAATATGTCCATTTTTAGTCTCAATCATTGCCCTTGTTGTACATCAGCAGCATGTTTATGTTTCTCTCAGACTCTTTAGAAATAACGTTCAGAATAAACGTGCACTATTTGAGTTATGTCATTTATGACTTGTCCTGTGTGGGTTTTTTTGCAGTCCAGCTGTTTCCATCTGAAATTTGGCATAGAAAATTCCACATGAACTGCAAACTTGCGCATTTTCTAACATGAATTGTGGGTTGGATTGTTGTGATGGGTGTCATGGGTATCTGACAGTTGAGGACAGTAGGGTCTGTTTATTTGCTTTCCCTGAATTTGAGCACTTTCTAAGAAATCATTTGCATTGTGGGGGGGAAAGGGCAAGAAGAAGAGGCAACTGCCCTAGAATGTTTTTGCCTCAACTGATGATCAGTCTTGAAACTAACAGGCATCAAGAACTGTGCTTTGGGGTTTATATGTTAAATATTTTAAAAGTACTCTAATATTTAGGTATTTCAAATCTTGACAAGAATTTCTGAGAAATTATGGTTTGTATCTGTCCAATTAACTGGTTGTGAGGTGCAGTGAGCACTTCTCCACACCAGATTTTCTCAGATGTATTTAAGTAAATCTCATGTCTCTTCTTAACTATTAAAGCTGTTTTCTGTCTGTAGTTTTTTTCTGCTCCAGACCTGCTTTGAAGTGCCATTAATAATGTGGTAAAGTTGCACTGTGGTACAGTTTCTGGGGAAAAAGATGTCACCCTAAATATTATATCAGCTTATTTAAGTTTCTCTGGGAACTACTTCATCAGTACATGAAGTTGCTCCTTTCATTAGAATAGCATGCGAAGGCAAAGCTTTGGCTCTGAAACTGTCACCTTGAGCTGCTGCTACCAGCTGCCTTCCCTGACCACTGCTGGAGGGCCTGGAAGGTACAGCTGGAGATGAACAACAGGAGTGCAGCCTTCATCACACTGGCCTCACCAGCAGCTGCAGAAGCTGGAAAACGTTTGCTATACTTAAACTGCTGCAGCTGTTCTCCAAACCACTTAGCTTTTAATTATTTGTCACATTTCTTCTCCAGCCACATTCCAGTCACCTCCAACAGTGTGTACAATGTTACACAATACCCCTGATCATTCATGTTGGCCTTTCCCAAAGCTGTACTACTTTTACCAGTAGGCAATTCCATTCCCTTTGTTGTATTCAACACTTGGTTATTTGTGGGGTCCATCAATAATTTATGGTGTGCCGTTATCTTTGTTACAGCTGTTTGCTTGCTTTGTTACTAAGTTGGTTATTTAAAGAACAGTTACAATGCCAGGATCTCATGAGTAGTAAGTTAAGGCATTCACTTTACACAAAAAGCTGGGATTGTTTTCATTTTTCCCCAGTGTGCACATCACTCTGTTTACCTGTGCTGGATATAATGTGCTGTTACATTGCTTGGTCACCCAACATTAGAAGATTTACCTTTTTTTGACAAACCTCCAGCAAATTTTTATCTGTTTTTCTGAAACACTGTTGAGGACCTTAGACCCCACACAAATCTTTGATTCCACTGCTGACCTCCCACTAGTGTGAAAACGTCTTTTCTTATGTGCCCTGTGTCTTCTGTCTTTTAATCAGTTCTATCTCACTGTGAGTATATGATCTGAACCTGTAGTAGCTTATATTACCCAAGAGATATCTGTCCAAAAGCTCTTATGGGAAGGGGTTCTACCAAACTAATCTATCAGATGAGTCCTGTAATCTCTTTCTGGCCATGTTTTTCTTCTCAGGGTTTTCTAGATGTACTCAACCCACCTAGTCCAGGCATTTTGTATGGGGCATATGACCTTGTGTATTTTGCACCTAAAGAGGCATCAGTTAAAACAAATAGTAGAAAGGTTGCCCATTTGATCTGCTGCTTTATCACATACAGATTTAGTCCATTACTAGTCACAAAATGACTGACTCCAAACCTGCTCTTACAGCTGACGATACTATGCCTTCATTTAAAAAATTCACTCAAGTTCTTGGTTAAGATTAAAGTTAAGCTGCAGTAACTCTTAACCTGTCACACTAACAGCAAATAATCTAATCTAGTTGATATAAAGCTCTTCCAATTAAGCTACCCAACCGTGTAATTGCTAGTCTGTATTCACTACCAGAAACAGGTTACTGATATTCAGCAATTTCTTGTTAAATATGATTCCACCAGTGAATTTTTGCCTGCTGATGGATTTTTACTACTGTATTTGTGATGGTTAATACTGTGCACATATGCTGAAGATATATAAATACCAACCCTCCACAGCAAAGCAGGATGGCAGAAGATAAATTTGATTTTGCTGCTTTGGTTAGGGCTGCCTTTTCAGTGAAAACCTTCACTGAAGAAACACATCACAATAAAAGACTTGGGAGAACAGTGGAAACCAATCCAACTTTGTTTATATTGGAATGAACTAATGGAGCACATGTATTTCAGCTTTGTCCTCCAGAATGTGAAAACTTAATGTGTATGTACATGTATACTTTGCACTGTTAAGTTGCTATATACAGTAATTTAAGAATTTCTCTGCAAAAACAGCTGGTGTTTTATATTTCTTCTGAGCTGGCAGATGGGTTTTACGCTTAAGGTCAGCTGCCAGATTATTTTGCAAACATCAGCTATTCAAATGAAATGGGTTTCATTTGGAGGGGTTGATTTTTGTTGTTGTTGTGTTGGGGTGTTTGGTTTTGGGTTTTCTTTTTACATCTAATTGTTTCTATGCTGAAATGAGCCCAGGAGTTCCTAGACACTGCTTCAGAAACTTGTCTCTGTTCTGTGTTACATCATACTTTAGGAAGGTATATGAACACAAGATGCTTTCTGTGGAAAAGTTATCTGTTTTCTATTAAGCCTTAAACACCATGGCATTGCATTTCTAGGTTGTCTCAAAAAGAAGAGGCTTTGCAACTCCGGTATCACCTTCAGGTGAGCAGAGATGCAGTGTACTTGTAAAATAGGTTTGAAAAGAGTTCCACGAGTAACTATTGCAGAATACCTGAGGAAACAAAGAAACTATTGAGAAACTATTGAGGCTGGATACAGATATGTATTGCTACTTTATTATGATTAGTGATTGTGTTTGAGGTATTGTTCACTGCAACAGAGGTATTAGCAGGAAATATAAGCTTGGGTAGTGGAGAATTATCAGTGATTTAGAGTCCCCTGTTTCACCAAAGAAACAACAATTCTCTGATTTAATTTGTGAGTAAGATGGATGAAGTGTCATCTCCCTAGAACTAATTATCAGTATACTGTCTTATTACTTTTTCAATTGTTTCAGTAGTTTTAACAGCAAAGAAATAAGTCACAGAGTAACAGCTATTAATAAAGAGTGATTTGGGAAAACTTTAGCCAGCTGCCTTTTACTTAAAAAGAAAATGAAAATCTCAGTTTTGTTCATGTAGATCTGGAGCTCAAGGACATGGTTTAGCCCTGGACTGGGTGTGGTTAGGTTTGTGGTTGGACTCAGTGATCTTCAAAGTCTTTGCCAACCTGCATGGTTTTATGATGCTAGCGAGCAGGGCTCTATTTCAGAGCTGTATCATCAGTTAGATTCCCACTAGCTTCATTCATTGAGTTCTTTGTCCAGTTTTTGGTGTCACAGTATAAGGAGGACGTTTTGGTGCTGGAGTGGGTCCAGAGAGGGGTAACAAGGCTGGTGAGAAGTCTAGAAAACCAGCCCTATGAGGAGCAGCTGAGGGAACTGGGGCTGTTCAGTCTAGAGAAGAAGTGGCTGAGAGGAGACGTTAACTGCTTTCCACAACTACGTAAAAGGACGTTGTAGTGAGGCTGGTGCTGGTCTCCCAAAGTGCTTGCTGCCCTCAAGGAAAAATGTTTTAAATCTGGAAAACAATACCCTCAGGGTTATCCCGTATCAGCCGGCCCATTCCTGAGGTACATAAGCAGCCCTGCGGCCCCCTCACTGGTTCTGAGGCACGGAGCAGTGAGGGGCGTAGCATCCAGGCGCTCAGCGGCCTCTGCCAGCGCTGCAGTGATTGCGCCGCCGCTTCTCCTTTAAGAGCCATTCGCCCCACCTCTCGTGTCTCCCTGCTGCCCTTCCTGCTGTCGTCATTGGTACGCT
>VZRI01014020.1:387698-492721 GCA_013397515.1 Upupa epops | reverse complement strand
CGCTGAGCCGCCGCTCCCCGACAGTTCCTGTTTCGGCCACCTTAACTTGTTGATGGTTCGCACGCCAGTCTGGCCTCTCCAGCATTTGATTGGGCCGCTCCACCAATGTTTGTGGTCGCGATTGGCCAGCACCGCCTCCGTCCCTCCTATTTGCGGCGAGCGATGCCTTTCCCGTCTTTACCTTCGTGATTGGCCTCGGGGGCCTCAACTGGCGCGTTCCCATTGGTCGTTTGGGGCCGCGCGTGCGAGCAGCAGGGTGGGCTGCGCAGGACGGGCGAGTAGAACGGAGGTAGAGGGGGACGCGGGTACCTTCCCGGAGAATGGTCCCTGCCGTGGGGCTGCCGCCGCTCTGCCCGCCCAGCCCCGCCGTGAGTACCGGGCGCTGCCGCCGCCCGGAACGAGGCCTGGTGAGCGGCAGCCGGGAGGAGGAGGAGAAGGTCGGATGCCGGCACCGGAGGGGGGTGGGGATGGGGGGGCGCGTGTTGCCCCCCTCCCCCGCACGGGCGCGGGTGCCGTTGCCGTTGCTGTGAGGAGGCGGTTGGCAAAGGGCGCGCAGTGCTTCGGCCGTGTCGCCGTGGCGACGCTAGCGTGCGCGATGTCGCGGGCCCTCCCATCTCTAGAAGAGCCGGGGCTCCTTCCCGGTGTCAGTACCACCGTCGGGGCCACCGGCACCCTTTTGTCTGCCTAGGGGCGCCTGACACGGCCATGGAAACCTCGTTGCCGGCTAGGTGAAGCTCTGCTGGGCCACGGCGGTGCAGCTCTTTGCAGGGAAGTGGCTGGAGGGTGCTGGCAGCCCTTTGTGGTGTGGCTGCCGTTTCGGTGACCCCGCAGGCACCCCGGTCTTTTGCTGCTGAGTTTTCTTGCCTGTGGGTCAGTTCGGGGCGTGCTGATGCGTGTAAAACGCGAAGATGAAGGCGTGTGGGATTTTTTTTTATCTCTGAATCTCGATGGTGATCCGAGACAATCTCTGTTCAGAAAGTTGGCTTCGGAGACAGCGAAATGTCGGTGCAGTTTGTCAGCTGTAACATCTTCCCAGCGCTGTAGTCCAGCATAGAGAATGTTCTCTGTGCATAATTTCTCCTTGTGTGATGTTTTCACTGGGAAGTTGGGCACCGAAAGTGTAGTATCCAGGTTTTTAATAATTTAGACTCTAGGAGGTAACGTTTCCTGTTGGGTTTGTTTACAGCTGGGACTCCTAAGGAAAGGCTACTTTTGGAAGCACTCCGTTGGTTCCTTCTCCACCTAGTGATTTTTGTTCTCTGGTCACTTTCAATCAAACTTGCCGGTCACAGAGGTCTCAAAGAGGCTGAAGTCTTTAGTTTCATGGAAATCAGCATCTGACAAATGCAGATGTTAATTATTGCTCATGTCAAGGGCAGGGCACCTAGAACGCAGCTCCTTGTGACAGAACACAGGTGAACTGAGGCCATCAGCATACAGGTGGCTGAATACAACTGTAGCATACAATACTATGTACTCAGGGAATTTTGTATGAAGAAGCTTGCATGTAAGGCAATGAACAAGAAGGGAATACTCAAGTGTTGTGTCACTGGCTGTAAATACATAGGAAATCCCACATCTTTATTTTTGCTTTTCACACGATAGCTTGACCTTCTATTAGACTCCGCCCAGATATATGATTATTAAGTACTTTTAGCAAAGATACCTTGAGTTAGTTAAGTTAGTTAAGCAGTCAGAAGTCAGGTAAAGTAATAGCTTGGTTTGGAAGAATGGTTTTAACTTTGATTTTTTTTGTATGCAGTGTGCTGACACAATCTCGTTTATTTGATTGTTACACAGCACTTAAACTTCTGTTTGTTGCTTGTGTATTGTGTGCAGTAATCAGACAAGTAGGAAGTAACTTCCTGTGGGAAAATGGTTATTATGATAAAGATTGAGTATTTTTAATCTTGACTTTCAATTAGTGCCATAAATGAATTGGTTGTTACATTCTGGGGTGAGATAGATTTGACAGTTGAGAATACATTTGTCACTAAATGGGACTAAGCTTATTAGAAAATGTTCATGTTGTGAACCTGATTTTAGAACGTGTGTATTCAGAATAATACATTCAGGTATGTGAAATAGTATGAGAATGTTGCAAATTTCGAGACATTTGGATGTCACTTATTCCCTTAGAGAGTTATTCTCTTTAAGTTACAGATTTTAACAGAGTAGACGAAAAGTGGTGACAAATTGTGGTGGAGTGTCACAGCTGCAGAGATGCTTAGGATGTAAGTTCCTGATAGAGGCTTTGCTGCTTGGGTTCCTGGTTTTCCAAATTGTGTTCTCAGGACCTGACCAAGTACAGTCTGAAGTGATTGTCACTCAAGTGGTGCCATGGTGTGCATCTGGTACATGCTTGCTCTGTACATCATGGGCTCTGTGTTTGTAACCAAAGTTTAGTCATACTCTGAAATTTCAAAGATATCTTTTGAGCAGGAAGACAACAATCTAGCGTATTCTGCTTATGCTGCTGGCTGAGCTGCTCCAGCTGCTTCTCACCTCACTGCTGCTTGGGTGAATGTAGAAGATGCTTCTGACTTTTTTAAGGGGAGGAATTAAAGAGGTAGTTTTATGTGGATTATTTTCTTAGTGATGTTAGTTTTTCCCTGCAGCATGGTGAAATTATAAAAACACCTCCAGCTTCCAGATACTGAAGTATAACAAGTGAGGCAACAAAGAGATTTGGAATAGGGCATTCAAAATATTCGAGCATGCTTTTAATTTGTAAGGTGTCTTGGCATAAGGTGCGTGTAAAATCATAACAGTCATATCCAGCTAGGATGTGATTAATACAATCTATGGGTTGAAGTTGGATACTATACAAGGTAGAGGAAAGAAAGAAATACGTAAGTCAAGGACTGGGATATGCTGGATTTGACAAGAACCATTCTGTTCTTTAATTTTTGAGTACGGTAGTGGTTGTATTTTTGTAATAAGTGTTTGGATCCAAGATGGTCTTCAAACTCTAAATGATACATGGCTGGAGGAAGCATATGTGTGTATTTATATATATATATTTTTATATATATATAGTGTAATGTTTGATATAAAGAGATGGGGCTCTGGACAGCCTGGTCTAGTGAGAGGTAACCCTGGCCATGGCAGGGGTGTTGGAAATAGATGATCTTTAGAAAGCCCTTCCAACCTAAACCATTCTATGATTCTGAATGGATCATAGTCGTTTGCATTGTAAGACCTTATAAAAAATTTCCTGAGGTTTCAAGTGCTTTGAAAGATAGTGTTATTGAAAACTGTCTCTGTTGAAACAGTTTGCTAACCAATAACAATACTGAACTTTGTCTCTGATTATAAGAATGCTTGCAGAGGTGTGTGTCTAGCTGTGAGTACAAACGAGAGGTTTAAATGAATATGGATGTGTAAAATGTGTGTGCATAGCATCTGACAGATGTAGTGTTCCTAATAATTTTGGAATGAGTCTAGTCAGAATCCTCAGGATTCTGAAGAAGCATCATAGTTGTCTACAGCCTGTTACTATTGTTCACCTGTTGTATTGCTGGTCACCTTACAATTCCTCTGCTGGTATTGTCATGTTTGTGACTCCTTTATTTGGTTTAAGATTCACAGGAACACATGTTCCTGTTCGTAAGGGTCTCAATCATAATGTGAGTTTGTATGTGTTTTGGAAAGTGGAGTGAAAACACCTCAGACTGCATGGTTGAGCAGTAGTGGATTGTTTCAAGTTGCAGTAAAACATGTAAAGGTCAGAACTCCTGATTAAGAAACAACATGCAGAGCCCAGTTTGTATAATGCTAACCTAACTTGCTGGTTAAAAAACAATTCCAGCTTTCATATCGTCCATATCGTGTCCACAGTGTGCTTTGGTTTGACCTTACAAGTGTAGAACTGTTGTCATGCTTTGTATGAGCACAAAAGCAGTTCTCCTGTATGCATGGCATTGATAAATGGTGCATAAACTCATCTTGTTTCCTGTATGAAAAGCTATGGCTTTTAAGGTGAGTTTTGCAGCCGGGGGGTATGACAGCAGTATTTCACACCAGCCACAGCAGTGTGGTGTGCCCTTCTGATTTAGATAAGAAAGTAGCAAACTGTTAAGTGTTTTTTGTGCTTCCTGTTAACAAGGGTCTTACTCAGTTACTTGAACTTCTGTGAGCTTAATGGACCAAGATGAAAACTGTGCATTGAGATCAGTGCCATCTAAAAGCTCATCTCAGTCACTACTATGAAAATTATTTTTAGTGCTCTATCTAGTGAGGCTGGAATGGTCAGAGACTGGATCTATTGACTCACAGGTTTCTCAGGTGTGGTCAGAAAGTCACAGAAAGGTGTGATGGGCTTTGCTGTGAGAAGATTATTGAAACCTTCTTCTTTAGGTTTCTGACATTATTAAAACAAGTGTGCAGATATTATGAGGAGAGATTCACTTTGTAAAGTTTTGTTTCTTCTTAAAACTGAAGTTTAAAAAGACAATAATTTTGTCAATTTGAGGTTTTTCCCTCCATCTGTATTCTGTAATGAGTGGTTGGCTTAAGGGACACTTAATTCATTGCAGCCTCCAACCTTTGAAGTTGCACTCTACTTTCATGCTCCAGCGAAGCTGTTAGCTAAAAATTGAATGCAAATCTTAGATAAGCTGGAAATTGCCTTTTGCTTTGTACTACAGCTCCTCATATTCATTCACTACAATAATAAAATGCTATTAGCCCAACACTGAGCAACTCCAAATCAGCAGCAGGAGAGCAACATTTAATTTTTTCACTATTGAAGGATATGTAGTATTGAGAGATGTGGGTTAAATATATATCTGTATTTAAAATTCTTATAAGTAATGTCTCACTTGTAATTTCTGAGTCTTCCTGTGTAACTGGAGAATTTTGACTAGTTTTGATGTCACCTTGTGTTACAGTATCACAACTATTCAGCCAGCACTGCCACTTTGAGAAGCACTTGTTTAACCAGCGTAAGTAGTTTCAGTGTACTTGTTTGGGAGGTGGGTTGTCTTTGCAATCCTTTTGCAGAATATATTTCAAGTTGGAGTAAATGTTCAGCTTCCTGTATACGTTGTACTGAAGCAGGGGAGAGGCTATGTCTCAGGATTGTTTTGAAGACAGCAGGGGAGGGTAGTAATCTTACAGATTTTTCTTCCTATTGCTGTAAGGGCAATTTGCTAACAAAAGGAAGTTGATAGCTAGTTTACTGTTGTAACTCAGTGTAACTCATTTACTCTGTTAGAATTCTGGTAAAAGACTAATAAATACAATAATATTCACAATGCATCAGGTTTCATCTGCCTTTAAGAACTCTCTGTAACCTCTCTGTGTAAGTGGGGTTGGATTGAAGACAGGCTCTATATCCAGGCCCAGAGTGTGGTGATCAGCAATACAAAGTCCATTTGGAGACCGGTGATTAGTGATGCATTGTAGGGAGCAATACTGTGTTCTGTCCTGTTGAGCATCTTAATTAATGAAGATCTTAATTAGAAACACCTTCATGAATGAGGGCAGACTTCTTCCTCAACAAGTTTACAAATGGTGCCAAATTGGGAGGAGTGGTTGGTACACTGGAGGGTTGTGCTGCCATCCAGAGGGACCTCAACAAGCAGGATAAATAGTCTGACAGGAGCCTGTTTAAATTCAACAAGAGGAAATGCAAAGTCCTGCACCTGGTAGGGAATGACCTTGTGGTTCTGAGAACCACTCTTTTGGAAAGCTGCTTGGCAGAAAAGGATCTGGTGGACACCAAGTTGAACACAAACTAGCAGTGTGTCCTTAATGCAAAGGTGAATGGTGTCCTGGGGTATTGCCAGCAGGTCCAGGGACAGGATCCTTCTTCTCTGCTCAGCTTTGATGAGGCCACACCTGGAGTCCTGTGTCCATATCTGGACTCCAGTACAAGAGAGAGATGAACATACTAGAGAGTGTTTCTTGAAGGTTCATAAAGATGATGAAAGGACCCAAGTATTTATCATCTGAGAAAAGCCTGAAAGAGCTGGAGAAGACTCATGGTTGGTAGCCTTCCAGTCTCTATAAATATCTAAGAGAGGGTACAAAGAAGTTGGAGACGGGCTGTTTTCAGGGATGCTGAGTACAAGAGATAATGAATGCAAACAGGACCACAGGAGACTGTGCAGATCAGGAAACACACTTTTTACTATGAAGATGGCAAAGCCCTGGAGCAGGTTTCACAGGGAAGTTTTGGAGTCTCCAAGCTTAGAAATATTCAAAAGCCATCTGTGGTCTTGGACAGCTAGCCCTAGGTGGCTCTTCTGTTCTGTGATTCTGTAATAGCCTAATCTGCTTAAGAACCTTAAAAACTCTCAGAAGAGTGCATAAAGCTAAGGTCAGTTTTATCAAGCAATAGTTGTATCTTGCCTATGTGTCCATTGGTCTGTCATCGCTGTCTTTTGGTACAAACAGTAACTGCTTCCGTTGTAACTGAAATATGAAAAAGTTGTGAAGATTTTTCTTTGGTGTTCAGTCAGCTTGTATGTGTTCTGTACCTGTAGGTTGCAATTCCCTTGCTCTGTGATCACTAGCTGGGGGCTGCAGCTCTGCCTTTGAGCTGTAGCCAGTGGAACCTGTAACACTTGCACACCTTCTGTCTTGCTCTTCATGGCTCAAGTACAAAATGTATGTTGGAGGCAGCCATCAAGTACTTTGCTGGTGTAGAGCCATTGTAGGGGGAGAATTGAGGGCTGCTTGGTTTTGGTTTTTGTTTGAGTCTGTAACCAAAAGTGGTGCTCAGTCTCATCAGCTGATGTTTTGGATTATTAAGTATTGCCTTTATCTAAAGTAGTGGTGTCTATTGAAGTCATACTTGGCTGTGGTTGGCAGTTTATAGAGTCATACCTGTAAATTGTCTCAAGACTTTACAGTCCATTTGAACTCACTTTGTGATGGTTCTGTTTCATTCTGGGCTGAAATGGGAAGACCCTGTGTTTCTTAACTTGGAAAAATTAACTGTATGAGCCATCCCTTGCAAAGGAACACAATGGAGATATCTCTCTAGTTTCACCTCGAGGTATTCTTGTCAAGGCAGTTTCAAGTGGCAGTGGAAGATGATTTCAGACACTGATAGAAAAAGAAGATGGAAGTAAAGCATTTTAACTTTATATAATGATTTTAAAATAAAGTAAAACTTCATGGTTTCAGCCTGTCCAGCTTTTGAATTTGCTCTTTGAAAGTGGTTAAGAAAGCTGTCCTGCTTTCCCTGTCACCCAATCTTAGGTATCTTTAGTTTGGACCTCTCTCTAAATCTTTGTCCCTGCAAGTATTATTTAGAACTGTTAAGCATTGAGATCAACAGATGAGTCTTTTATTCCTGGAACTGAAGCAAATGCCCATTGATGCCACTTCATATCAGAAAATGCTCTGATGGGCTGAAGTGTGAAATAGCATTGAGGTTGTGAGAGAGAATGAGGCCTCTTCTTTCTGCTAAAACATTTTGTACAGAGCTTCAAATGGAATGTGGTTTGCAAGGTTGTGAAGGTTTTGTTGAGTTTGGGGTTAGAATGTGTGTGTGTGTGTGTTCCTTTTTTAAAGGTCATTACAGCTGGTAGTAGTGAAAGCATCACTTCCAGATTAAGGTGCTGGACTTTTCTGAAGGATATGGCAGTCCATTGTCTGGACAGGCGATTTGGAAGAAGTTGCACATATAGTTGCCAGTTTTGGTGATTCTGAGAGTTGAGGGAAGTTTCAATAACTGATTCTTGTAAAGACAACATTCCTAGAAAGTATGCGTCTCAACAGGGGAGTTGGAGAGTAAGTTTGTTCAGCTTATACGTTAATGTTGGAATAGCTGGGCCATTTTTGCCTTTAGCCCTGCTAAGGTTCTTAAGGAAATCCTTTACTGTGGAAGGTCATCCCCTGACCTTATAAAGCAAATACATGTATTCTGCTGTAGAAAATCAGTGAAGGAATGGATCTCTCCTGCATGTTTTAAAGAAGTTCTGTAGTAGAAGACCCATACAGTATTGTTTCCTGTATTGTAAACCCTTGACAGGTTCTTAGTTTGTGTCAGATTTTTCAAACCTCAAGCGTATAAAATATTCAAGAACACAAGTTTGTAATATATTGTACTTCACGGTTTACATTTGAAAATCTGAATTTGAAAAAGTTGATGTATAAACTGTCTGGATGCCCTGCATGTTTCAGTTCTAGTGTATCTTGCACTGTTTATTAGTTAGGACCCTCAAGAGAGAGCAGCAAGTTGGGTTAGCTTCTATCTGTGTGCCTGCCTTTGCTATCAGACTGTAACTATCATGATACCTCCTGAAGACCTTACACAATTTTATAAACAAACTATGTGAGGGTCCCTTACAGTTGCAGAACAAAAAAGATCTCTGAATAAAACAAAAAAAATAATCTGGTTCTAAATTGTTCATCAAGTTCTGTGATGGACTATTGTTCTTTGAGTAGAGATTTCATTTGGAAAGGTTGCATCAGAAAGCAGAATTAGACTGGATTGTTCTGAAGCTATATTTTCCATCCTTGTGTCTAGTTGGCCTTTGCTCTTTCAAGTACATTTTTGTATGTGGGTAATTTCCTCAGTTTTCCGTAATTGTCCTGGTCCCAGTATACAGACACTGTGATGACTTATATTTTGCAGCTTAGTTCAGGAAAGAGAAATTATTTGTACTTTATCTTACACGCTGCCGGCCAGGTTTGTCTCACTGCCAAACCTTGTCTCACTGCTCTTGCATTAAAGTGACCAGCCACAGTACAGGCAGTCTTTGTAATCTAATACAGGTTATCTGAACCATGTAGAAGTTATGACCTGTTGTAGGAGGAAGTTTTTCTGCAGTCTGCTTTGTATCCACTTCACTTTCACCGTCAGAACACGGTTTTTGACTCCTCTGACAGGCATAGCATAAGGAGATAATTGTCTGCTTTGGAAAACAATTTTCTTTTGTGCTGCATATCACTGGACATTGAAAACCAAGGAAATGAAAATGTTTTGCAACTTAAAGATGTTCCTCATGCTTTCTTACTTCCTTCATGAAATTGGTATGTGGTAGCTTGTGAATCTTAGCAAGACACGACATGGGGATCATGACGATTTCCTTGGTCATTGCTTTCTGTTTTCCTAAAGGAAAGAGTGACATTACCCTTACTTCGATCAAAAGTAGCTGAGGGACACTTCAGAGTGACAGCTCTGGTCTTTGTGGTTGTAGTGTGTGCTCTGATTGCACAATTACCTCCCAAACGCCTGTTTCCATGTAATAACCACAGGAGGTTGGTTGTGTAGGCATCTTACTTTACTAGCGATATGTGCCACTTCAGTCTGTCTGTAGTACCAAGATTGTCCAGACAACGTTTGAGGGTGGCAGCAGCTCACATCTGGATGCAAAATGTCCAACTGTACCTCTCTTTAAGTTTTTGCAGAACATCATCGACTGAAGAGATTTTATTAAGAGTAAATTAGTCCTTACTATTGTGTGAAGGCTTGAGGGGCAGTAAGGGTAGAGCAAGAAGATTCTATTTTTTTTCCCTGAAGTTTCTTAAACAGATCTGTCCAGGAATTCTCAGAGTGACCCTACATCTGTGCTGTTCTGAAACTGCCTGTTATAATTGCTTGTGACAATTTACTGTCTTTAATATTACAAAAGTTTATAAATGAAAGAAAATGTAAGTATGAGGAAACATCACTTGAATAATAATCCTTTGAAGTTATTTAGAAAAGAAGATATTTCTAGTTCTCTTGTGTGTTCCTATATAGTAGCATTACTGAAACTTTGTTGCTTTAAGTCAACAGGAGGAAAAATACCAATGTATTTGAGTTTATGCAGTACAAATGAAAAAGTTTAAGAAAAATGTAAAAGCAGTGAAGTTTTTCCCCATCTATTGTTATTTGCAGACACCTAAAGAAGTGGCTTGTGTCACAAGTTTTAGCTCATTGGAATTGTTTTTTTTAACTTTTAAGGAAGCTCTGGTAACAGTCTGGTTGCCCTAGGAAACTGTCAGCTGGTTGGAATCAGGAATGTGTGTTCTGTGAAAAGTCAAGGTAATTCCTTTAAACCCTTATACAACTTCTTTCGCAAAGGATGGTGTGTGCTGTGACCAGTCTGACACCAGCTGGTCAGCCAGCATGTGCGTTCTATGGAGGCAGTCACAGACCCAAGTAGTGCCGAGTCATTTACCTGCAGTGTCAGCAATGATCTCACTCCTTCTGTGCTTTGTATCAGGTTATTGAAAACATGTGGAACTTCATATCTTTGAGAGGTTTCATGTAGGTCAGTCAGTGTGTCTGCCTGTTGTGAGTGGATGGATGCAGAGAAATAGTGCCAGTAGCAACAAAGTCTTGGTTCCTTCAGAAACCAAACTTAAAGGTATCAAAGGGATTTTTACCCTTACCAAAAAAGACAATCCTTTACAGTTTCCTGTAGAGTAGTCTTACTGGGTTATTTTTAGAGGCAGTAGTTGTTGATATACTCATGTAACTATCACAGAGGTAAGCTTTCAAGTTTAATTTCCTGCAGTTGCTTTGTAAGGTAAATGTAAAATTAGACTAGAAGTGTTTCAAGAGAGAATAAAGAAAAGGTAGTGATTTGTGTCTTTTTTATCTCAAGGGCACCTTGCTTATCATTAAAAGCTTGGATTAAGTCCCTGGTTGAAGCTCACCTTGTAAAACTAGAATGGGAGATGGAAAGAGAGCTCCAGCAGTCACTGAAACAAATGAAAAGGACACTGTCTAGCAGGAAAAAAATTAGCATTTGAATAGTTATTATCTGTGCCTTGGAATTGATCTTAGTCATAAATCTAACTATATGAGGTGCAGAAATCTAGTAAGAGTGTTGAGACTGTAGCAGTATAACAGTGTAAAATTGCTGAATTATTTTAAATGGAAGAAAGATTTGGAATCCTGGTAGCTTTATGGGATGTGTGTAGCTGCATACTAAAAAGATTATTCCTGCCTCATGTAGACGTATGGAGTAGCTTTATTAATTTGAGGAAGATTGGATTGTACAACCACAGATAACAGATTGGAAGAGTTATTTTCTTATAACATGAATACTAAGGTTAGAAAAGCTTTCTTCATAAAGAGTGAGAAGTTAATGTGAAATAAAATAATTATCTTAAAAAGCTAAGTCTGCTGAGCACATATGGTTCAAGGAGATTTTGTAAAATAAGGTGCCAGAAAAGACAATTTGGTTTTGAGTTTTCTACCCTACTTTTTCAGAATTGTAATGGAAATGAAATTACTTCAAACTTACATCACCAGAACACAAAATACCATTCAGTTTTTGGAGATGACATTGCATTTTAAATCAGTATTTCAGGTTGATATTGTAAAATCCATAAACTACATAAAGCTTGTAGCAAACCATGGTACTAAGTAAATATTAATGTTGAACCTTCATATGTATTTATTTTTAGCCTTCTTCTGACTAAAGAATTTTAAATTTGCTGTATGCTCTCTGCAGAAGGCTGAGTCAAGTGAATGGATTTCATGAGTAAGTTTAGAATACGTTTGTTCCTGCATTTATAAGGCAAAGTAAAATGCAAAGGTTTTTCTCCCTATAGAATAAAAGTAGTGAAAAAACACAGTGAACTTTTCTTACACTACAACCTAGCAATAGAAACCTCAGAGTTACATGTGAGTGCTGTTCAATAAACTTAACAGCCTCTTTGCATGTAGGAAACAACAAATTGCAATAAATCAACCGATTAATTAGATAATTTGTACAGCCTTGTTTTTATCAGTCTCATAAAATTGCTTTGAAATGCTTGTGGAAAGTTGGCAGAATTGTATGAATCTCAAATAAACTTCATACCTGAAGAAGTGGCACAGTAATGTGAGGTTAGTATACCATACACTGTATTCTTTTGCCCTGTCTTCTATGTAAAATGTGCTCTAGATCCCATCAGAGTGGAAGCACATAAAATGCACCCTTAAAGTCGTTTATGTGAGGCTTATTTAGTTAATGTGGCACATACGGCTTGAAACATGTGGGGAATGGCATTGCTTGGAAGAAGCTTATTGGCGTCACTTTAAAAAGATGAGCAGGGGAGGAAGAAAGAAATGGGGAGTTATTGACATGTAATAAAGACTTTTCAATTTCTCAAGGTCAATAAATCATTATGAACTGTATTAATAAATTTCAGTCCAAACTTCCACTGAGGCTTTGCCTGTCTCCTCAAATATTGTTTATCATATATTGTTGAATCATTCAGGGCATCTGTTGAGGAAGAAGAAATAAAGCAGTGGAAAATTCTATAGATCATGACTTTGGGTAATAAGGATACTGCTATTTGGAATAATAATTTTGCTGCTGAGGGAACAAGGATTGTGGGCAGAAACAGCAGCTTGAATGTAGTAATATAAAGAGCTGGTATGGGGAGAGAGAAGTGGTTGCTGTGACTCGGTACAGGGAGAAGGTGGGTTTGCAAATGTGATCTGGACTGTGTGCAGAGAGAAACAGGTGGAGCCAGCACAGCTGTGTGTGTTCTCAGGGAAGCAGAAGGATTTGTGGGTGAATGCTTTTTTTACACCCTTTACCCTTTATCTGTAGCCTTGCATAATAACCGGCCATCCAGTGCCCACTAATCATTTCTATATTAAATACACAATTGCCCAGAAATAGTTCTTTGGTTCTGAATTTGTATAAATGTGCAATATTGAAAAATACTGTTGCTTGATGAATACATTAATCTTCCAGAAACACCATTTTCATCAAAGCTGAGCCCTCTTTCATCTTTTTGCTTTGATTTCCAGCATACTTACCTGGCCTAGTAGTGCCCAGTAACAGACACATCAGCTGTGTCTTTACAAATGGTGCAAAAAAGTCAAGAAACAGGGTACATGGCTGCCACACAATGCAATATCCCATTTTCCTTTTTCTAAGCTCAACTAAGCTCTGAGCTTTTGCTGTTCAGAGCTGTGGCCATGTACCCTGTGCTCACATCCTTACCTCGCCATGTGGAAAACCACGTTGAAACAATCCACTAAATTAAATAACCCCTTTGCCACCTTGAATGACTGTTATTCTTGATAGTGAAAGAATTGCCCTAGTGATGGATATACAAAAGCGTAGTGTACTAGCTAGCTGTTCTGTTTCTCGTGTCTTTACTGCATTATTATTATGGCATTAATGGCCATAGATTCTGCTGGGCTGCTTTGGCACAGCTGAAAAAAACCCAGTGAAATGAGGTGCCTGACCTCAGTCACAATGTACCTGTGAACATCTCACTGGTTGCCAGCAAACTGGCTGGACTCTAATCAGATTTACTTTGGGTTTTATATAATCAGAATTGCACACCTGTTAAACTCATCATCACATGATACAATGAGTGCAGCTAGAATAATTGAGTAAGTACTGCTGGCCATCACCACCTGCATGCAGAAGGGATAAGTTTCAGATGCCTTGGGTGGGGAAACTAGCTCTCCTGCCTTTCAGAGCTGTGAATTTTCACTGACTTTGAGGACCTGAGATACCAACTGGACTAGCCTTCGAAGTATAAACAAAAAATTGTAACTGACTTAAGATACATGGATTTAAAGGAGAATAAATATTTTTTTAAGATGAAGAGACAGAAAGTAATTTGTAAGAGAGTGAATGAAATCACTGAAGTTACACTTCTGCTTTCTCTCACAGCAAAAGTCTGTTAACTCTTAGGTTTTTACATAATTAGTGCAGAACATGGTCATCGAGAATGGAGAAAGCAAAGCCTGTCAGGAAACATAAACAAAGAGGGACTTGACTAAGTCTTTGATGATTTTGTTTCACACTGACTCTATGTAATGCCTGGTAGAGCTGTATAATGCTGTGACTTGTCTTGGAAGGGATTGTGTCTAGTTTTTTGATGGTGTGAACACTGTTGTGCAGGTAGAGGAGTTGAATTAGGTTGCTGAAAACTAGAGACACTTGTAATTCCCCGAGTTGATCTGTTTGTTGATATTGTCTTTGCCTGTTTGCTTTACTTCGTAGTTTGCCAACATATTCCATGTGCTCACAAAAAGATAAAGTACTTAAAGAAGGGGTAGAGTGGTCAATAACATCAGCCCCAATGTTTCTCCTTGGTTTATCTTTAGTGAATGAGCACTACATTCAGTTAGCCTTTTAGAGTAAAAAGACTGGAGAACAGTATCCAGATTCTGTTCTGGTGTGATCAAGATTATTTCTATTAGCTTTATACAAACATACACATATGCACAGACAGACCCTTCTGAAGTGCATGCTTTTGTGCTTCCGGAGTTCAGTAGATGGCTGGCTTTCTGGTTTGTAAGGCTTTTTATTGTTTTTTTTCTTGTTACCAGTGTCAGTAAGGATAGGCTTGCCTTGCATTAACTGTTGAAATTATATTAAAAAACACCCCCACTTCCTTACAGTACAAACAAAAAATACCGTAAAGATATGAAGCCTGTTAAAAGAAGCTGATGAGCTTTCCAGGAGGAACCAGGGAGAGGTCAAGCCACAAGGAGTCTGAGGGCCTATGGGAAGAGTTGCAATAACAGGTTGGTTGAGAGAAGAGCAAGCAGAAGCATGAAATAAAATACAGACCTCAGCCTTACCAAAAACAGTTTGTTTTTTTCTGTTGTCATCTACAGTGTGCGTTGTTATGTGGTCTCCCAAATTCATTCCCTGGTAGATCAGTATTTGCCCATCATAGAAATAATTGTGTCTTCCTTTTTTCTTTTTTGAAATCTAGATACAGGCTACTGTAATGTTCAAGCTGAGGACAAGTTAGGTGCAATTCATTAGGCCCTTTGATGCCTAACTTCCAAACTGTATTTTATGTGTTTGAGAACAGGAAGTGTCTGTTTTGGCCTGTTTAAGCTGTACATTAGTTCAATAGCAAGAAAGCTTTGTAATATGCTACATTAATAATACTCTAAATTTGTATTTACTAAAAGGTCTTCATTGTAGCTTGTGTTTAATGCTTTACTTAGATCTGAGATTGGAATGCATATTCAGTTAGGAAGAGCTGACAAAAGAGTTCAGCTATACCTCTCCCTTGCAAAACCAATCATACACTCTAATTTTCTGTCTTACTTACCTAAAGGAGTTGCAATTATAGTTGGGTTTGTATTTAAAGTAGTGGACAAAATATAAATAGGTTCATCATGGGCAGTGGGGGTTCATAAAACATCTCACTAGGTAATGTACTATTTTAATGCTCGGATGACCAACTGTTGTGCAACAAGGTGATGGGCTTCTGCGTATTTTGTAGTAGGGCACTGTCCTTGTCATCAAAGGCAAAACAATGTAAGAGATGTGATGTGATAAGAATTAAGATGAGTGCAAGAGTATTAATTCCTTCCACAATTTTCTTCAGGCTGTCTTCTCCAAAACCATGCCAGAGATGACAGAGAATGATACACCTACTAAGAAGCAACATCGGTGAGTTTTTGTGGGAAGATTACTGTTTCTTACTGTAATCTATGGTCACATTTATAAGTATCTAGCTAGAAGTTTGGCAATGATGATATTGAAGAAGTTACGAAGGCTGACCAGGGTTGATCCAAAAGTCTGGGAACGGTGGCTTCCTCTGTTTCCCCATCTCTGCTGAATTATTTGTTGAAGTCAGCTACCTGGGCCACCTACAATAATGGAGGTTCTTTGATTATTGCTACTAACTACTCCAATGTGTACAAAACTCTGTCTACCTCAGTTAGAATGTAGCCTGTATTATGGCAGAGACTCCTGATAGATATTTGAGGGTCACCATGCTCATTTTGACAGATTAATTTAGATCAACTCCCAGTGGAATCCAGATCTGACATCTCAAATCTGTGCTGGAACTCAAAATACGTCTAGAGGGTTGTACAGCAACACTATGGCCAAAAGTTGTAACAAAATGACTTGGAGGCCTTTACAACTTTTCCAGGTTTTTGGCAGCGTATTGATCTACCACCTGGTTAATATGGGAATCCTTCAGCCCCTAGTTACATTCAGCATCCCTCTTGTGCTAGTAGCCACGTAGAACATAATTTGTCATAGAAATAGCTCAGAGAGCACACTGATTTGTCCCACAGGATTTATTTTCCAGTCTTCATGGATTTTGCAATTCTTTCTTACCTTGCTAGTGGAGCATTTTGCATTCTCTATTGGCTATGGGAATCAAAGGACAGCTGGGTCTCTCCAGTCCTTGGAATATAAGGATATTGTGCATATTTAAGCTATATGATCCTATCTGACTGGTATCATAGAATCATTAGGGATTGGAAGGGACCTCAAAAGATCATCTAGTCCAATCCCCCTGCCACAGCAGGATCACCTAGATCAAGTCGCACATGAACACATCCAGGTTGGTCTTGAATGTCTCCAGAGAAGGAGACTCCGCAACCCCCCTGGGCAGCCTGTTCCAATGCTCACCCTCATGCTTACCCTCACTGTGAAGAAGTTCCTTCTTATATTTATATGAAACCTCCTATGTTCCAGCTTGCACCCATTGCCCCTTGTCCTGTCACCAGATGACCTTGAGAAGAGCCTGGCTCCATCCTCCTGACACCCACCCCTCACATATTTGCAGACATTAATGAGGTCATCCCTCAGCCTCCTCTTCTCCAAGCTAAAGAAACCCAGCTCCATCAACCTTTCCTCATAAGGGAGGTGTTCTACTTTCTTCATCATCTTTGTTGCTCTATGCTGGACACCTTCCAGCAGCTCTGTGTCCTTGAACTGAGGGGCCCAGAACTGGACACAATACTCTAGATGCAGTCTCACTAGTGCAGAGTAGAGGGAAGAAGAACCTCTCTCGATCTGCTAACCACCCCACTTCTGATGCACCCCAGGATGCTGTTGGCCCATTTGGCCACAAGAGCACATTGCTGGCTCATAGTCATCCTGCTGTCCACTAGGACCGCCAGGTCCCTTTCTACTACACTGCTCTCCAACAGGTCAGTCCCTAACCTGTACTGGTACCTTGGGTTGTTCTTACCTAGATGCAAGACTCTACATTTACCCTTGTTGTACCTCATTCAGTTTCTCTCTGCCCAGCTCTCTAGCCTGTCCAGGTCTTGCTGAACGGCAGCACAGTCTGCCGGGGTGTCAGCAACACCACGCAGCTTTGTGTCATCAGGAAACTTGCTGACAGTGCACTCTAATCCTTCATCCAAGTCATTAATGACTGGTCCTAGTACCGATCCTTGGGGACTCCACTAGATACAGGCCTCCAACTAGGCTCTGTCCCATTGACCACTACTCTCTAGCTTCTATCCTTCAGCCAGTTCACAATCCACTTCACTACCCAATCATCCAGTCCACACTGCCTCAGTTTGGCTGTGAGGATGCTATGTGAGACTGTGTCAAATGCCTTACTGAAGTCAAGATAGACCACATCCGTATCTCTGCCATCTTCTATCCACCTGGTTATGCTCTCATGAAACGCTATCAAGTTGGTCAAGCATCACTTTCCCTTGGTGAAGCCATGCTGACTGTCCCTAATGACCCTCTTGTCCTTGATGTGCCCAGAGACAGCATCTAGGACAAATTGTGCCATCACCTTTCCAGGGATGGAGGTGAGGCCGACTGGTCTCCTTGTAAGAAGGAGATAGAAGAGTAAGCCTTTCTGAAGATTGGAGTGACATCTGCTAACTTCCAGTCTCTAGACACCTCTCCTGATCCCCATGACTTAGAAAAGATGATGGAGAGTGGCTTAGCAATGAATTCTGCCATCTTCCTTAGCATGTGTGTGTGTCAACTCAAAGCATAGTAATCATGTGTGTTATCCACATGTGTCTTGCATTTTAACTTAAGATTCGTTTTAACATCTGTGCTGCAGTAGTGGAAAAACAGAGCAGAAGA
This sequence comes from Upupa epops, assembly GCA_013397515.1. Classification (NCBI taxonomy): domain Eukaryota; kingdom Metazoa; phylum Chordata; class Aves; order Bucerotiformes; family Upupidae; genus Upupa; species Upupa epops. Next base: position 474,989 of record VZRI01014020.1, on the reverse strand, counting down.
TGCTACTCTGCTTTCTTCATACTCTTAGCCATCTTGCTGGACAGGAATCTTTTGAAAGATCTGTTGGAGTCTTTTAACCAGAGTATTTATTTTCCCTTGCTTTCCTTCCAGAAAGTGTTTGGCTTACTACATGTGTACAGTACATCTAATTGTTATGTGGACAGTATGTATTTGGGATTTATTGACTTCCAGCAAAGCCATTTGAGGTGTCGCACAGTGATTCTGGCATGGTTATTCTTGGTCCATAAATCCTGGGTGAATATGTGAAAACAGAGACAACCATCACATTGTGAAATTATACCTAGACAGAAGTTTGAGTCAGTTAAGAAGAATAAATGCAGAGGAATAGTAATTCTGGTTTCTCACACAAGGGAAGAATGTTTGATACCAGAAGGTAACATGTCTGGAAAAATCCATTTTGTCCTGTTTCATTGATCCAGTGAACATAAAAGCCACATTTCAAACAAATACTTAACTACCTTGTTGCTCAAAAACAGAACTAATTTTAATTTCTTGAAATATTTTTAGTATTTTTAAGTATTTTAGTATTGTTAAACACTGGATAGTGTAATAGTTGTTGTTGAAGAGAAATGTAAAATTCCATTCTGTCCTCTAAATAATAGAGTATTACACTGTGCCTTGTTACACTGAAATAGATGTAACTCAGAACACAAATCAAATTTTGTTAAACTATTTAATACCAGTGTCTAAAATAAAGCATTGGGAGTGTGACTTCTACCACATTCTTGTTCATAGAACAGAATACAGTATTTCATATTTTAGCTGTACTGGAAGTAATAAAAGAAATACCTGTTTGTATGCAGATTTTTCACATTGGTGTTTTCCATTTATTTTTCATAGAAAGAAAAACCGGGAGACTCACAATGCAGGTAGGAATATTATGTTTTGTTACTTGGTCTGGAAATAAGCACAGATTCTTTGAACTACTTAAAGGTGTTCTGCATGAAGAAACCAAAACACATTACCAAACACCCTTCTCTTGCATGGAATATCTGTGCAGAAGGGCTTCTTGAGTAGTCTCTAGTTTGCTGTGTTCCACCTTACGAGGTTACACTATCACATCCAAGCACCTAAGTAGGACCATGCCCCTGGCTTGCCAGTGCTCATAAACTAAGGCAGTAAGGGTACAAGCATTTGCACACTCAGATAATACCTACCTCTTTAAGAACACGTGTCCAAACCTGAGAGTTTTAGAGGTTCTCTGGATTATAAACACTACTGTTGCCTGTTCCTGAGGCATGAACCTGGATGCTGGCATTCCAGAAATTGTGTGTGTGAGTACTGGTTTTGTATTGAAGGAGTCAGATCTCTTGGGCAGTGACTAGTCAGTTCCTAGCTCCAAAGGCATGTTAAGTAGCAGCAGAAAGATGGATTGGGAAAGAGAGCCTTATGAGTTGTGACCTGATTTATCCTAATAAATTTATTCCAGTTCTTCTTTAATTAAACACCACTGTTGTGTGGTCTTCACAATAACTCAAATGGAAAAATCACTGAGTAGTTACCATGTGAAAGCTGTGTGGACTGTAGTGCTTGTTGGGCTGTGCCCAGGGTGTGGCTAATTTCTTAAGGATTAAGAAGTATTAGAAAATAATGTTATCAAGGTTACTTCTAAGATTGCTGGCATCACTCTAATTCTCAGTTCCTGATTTACTTGTCAATAGATTTAAATCTTCATCTGCTGGATTGAACCCTGCAAGATGTGGGAACCACCTCCCTCCAAACCTGTAGCCTGCTTAGTCACTAATGTCTGAAAGAGTAGAGCATTTAAAATAGTATCACAATAAAGGAATAGCACTGCACAAACACAGTGATATCTGTGGCTATTAGTAAGATATATAAAAATTGAGTCCCAAGGATCAGGTATTTTAATGTTTGTACAGCTGCTCTTATTTATCTGCTAAATTTGTTGCAGAACGGAGTTTGTCTTGCTGTTTGTACTTAGGGCTGTCCCTGTCAACAGCACCAGTCTGTCCTGACATACAAAAATTAATCTAGCTGTTTGAGAAATGTCCTTTGTAAAGGAGCCTGTGGATCAGTGTGTGTTTCTAATGTGCCACCAAAAGCAGCCCAGCTTCACAAATCTCAGGGTGATGTTTGAATCTCAGCAAAGCTGTGGCAGAACATTTTTTTGCGGGGAAAAGGCATCTAATAGTTTAGCTTGCATAGAACACCAAAACATTTCAGTCAGAAAAAAGGCCGCATGAGACTGAACTGTATTTGAAAGAAGCTGACTGTGGTGGGTGGAAAGAAAGAAATTAATGCTGTCTGGAAAAGACCTTCTAAAATTAGGTAGTTCACTGGAAATACTGTTCATTCAAGTTTTTCTTTGCTTCCATCCATAAGTAGACCTTGTGGAATAGTTGTACCATTGAACATAAAAAAACCCCCTGATAGTCCATATACCTCGAGTTGCAGCTGTATTCAATGTTGACTTGATCCAACAATATAAATCTTAAATTTAAGTTTGAAAACTGGTAAAATATATATTATTTCTCTTTTGGTGCTAGATTCATTGTTAGCATTTTAGAGTCATTGATTTCCTTCCCAAATCTGAAACTAATTCTTTCCATACTCATTTGCTTTCAGTATGCCTAAATGTCATCAATCTGCCTTGTGAAAAAATTTTCATAAACTCAGCTAGAAAGCATTGTCCAAACCTGAATTCTGAGTTACAGGAACTGCTTTTTTCCACAAAGGGCTCCAGAACATTACCAGATGCTTGTTACCGCTCTCAGTTCTGCTAAGTATTATTTCAGTAACTGAGATTGTGTTTAGAGGAATTGTTTTCTCTCTCAAGTTTCTAAGGGTTCCCATATGTCATGAAACAATGTATTTATGAGTCCTTACATTGGACCTAGTTGTGCTTTGCTGACTGCCCAACCAGACGATACAGCACATATTATTTTTGCTTAGTGGAGAGACATCGAAAGAAGAAGATTAATGCTGGAATAAACAGAATTGGAGAACTCATTCCCTGCTCTCCAGCACTTAAGCAGGTGAGTGTCCATACAAATTTATTTTAAAATGTGTGTCTTTCCTTGTCTGTAGAAGTATAAATACATATTTTGCTATTTGTCATAGGAAGAATACAAAACTGTCTGAATTACCACGCTTGAAAATTTTACCAGATGTTAGTATTTTAAAAATTATTTGTAATAGAATTCCTTTCTATAAGCGCAGGGCACATGAATGTAATTACTCAGATGTTGAGCTTTTTATCTGAAGGTGGTGTGTGTGACTGCTGAAGGAATGAAATGGTATGAGTTGGACATGGCACTGATTTTTTTCCTCTGTTCATTTGTGCAGCTTTTTTGAGCAGATGTAAACTAGACTGATATCCCCACAGTGATTTGGTCAGTTTGCTGATGTCTGTCTGTGCTTTTGATTCACATAAAGTTCTTGTTCAGGATGTCTGAACTTTGGTAACAACAGAAGGTAAAAGTCCTACCTTGGCTGCTGGCTACCCTGTTGCATTGAGCAGATAGATAGCTCTTCACCAGGCTTAAGAGGAGTAGGTTGGATCTGGCCAGGCAGTTACCATTTATGTTGTGCAACTTCTGTTTGTGAAGTCATTTCCTACTCATGCTGTTTAACGTAGTCTGTATGATGCCTGTGAAAGCTATGGATAATGCAAGGTTGTTTTCAGGTCATTCTCTAATCCCTTCTTTGGTTTTTGCTGGTGATCACTTAATGTCCTAAGACATGAATAGAATTGCATGATTGCTGATTTTTATCATCTTTCATATAATAGGATGAAAGCAATTTGAAAGTGAGATAGTAATAGGAATCCTAGAACTGGAGTCCAAATCATTTAGGTTGGAAAAGACGAAAAGACCTTTAAGACTGAGTCCAACCATTAACCTAACTCACTAAGCCCCCCACTAAACCGTGCCCCTAAACTCATCTGCACAACTTTTCAATATGTCCGGGGGTGGCAGTTGAACCCTTTCTCTGGGCAGCCTTTTCCAATTCCTGAGGACCCTTTCAATAAACGTTTCTTAATGTCTAACATAAACTTTCCCTCGTGTAACTTGAGGCTGTTTTCTCTTGTCTTGTTACTTGTGAGTAACAACACCCACTTCACTACAACCTCCTTTCAGGGAGTTGTAGACAGTGATGAAGTCTCCCCTCTGCCTCCTTTAATTCAGACTAAACAGCCTCAGCTCCCTCAGCTGATCCTCATAAGATTTGTTCTCCAGACCCTTTGCCAACCTTGTTGCCCTTCTCTGGACCCACTCCAACATCTCAATGTCTTTATTGTATTGAGATGCCCATTACTTGAGGTGTGTCTTCACTAGTGCCAAGTACAGGAGGAAAATCATTGAGCTACTCTTGCTAGTCACACATGATGTATGTGCTTATGACTTAACATGAATTTTAGATTACTTAGTGTACTGTGATGCTTACTGTTCATGTTCCATAGCCTTGGGATCTTGCTTTGGTATTGGAAAATGCTCCTGCACTGAAAATATTATTCTGTAAAAACTCATGTAAATTGAGAGTCACTGTCACTCATTAAACCTGTGGTTTGTCTGGAAAAAAAATAAGTAAAACCCACCACCACCACCAAATCCCAACTAACCCCAAACCCTGAAAACAACCACCAAACGAAAAATCCCACCCAGTTTTCAGGTTAGCACATTTTTAAAGTGTAGACCCTTTGCAGCAAGTGCGATCATATCATTAATGAATCTACCAATGGCAGATCTTTCTCCTAATTTTGCGTATGTATTTTCTTTTAAAGAGCAAGAACATGATCCTCGATCAGGCCTTTAAGTATATAACAGAAATGAAAAGACAGAATGATGAACTTCTGTTGAATGGAGGAAACAATGAACAGGGTAAGTGCGTGAAGCGGCTCAAGACTTTAGAATTTCTGTCACTCTCTCTCATCATACATCTGTTAGTACTGACTGACAACAAAGCCTGGATAAACAAGCTTGGGCATCCCAAGAGACTATGCTCATACAAGAAAAAGGCACTTCTGGGAACAGGGAGCCGAGAGAATGCCCAAGTGTGTGCTCTTGCACATAGCTATGAGATAATGGAGCAGTCATGGTGTGATGTAAAGTAATTACAAGCTTATAGGTGATGTCACATCATCTAGTAGATTCTATCCTGATTAATGTTTATTCTACAAGAATGATTTCTGACCAACTTAATTTTGATTATTTTTTTTTTATTAAAAGTGTGGAGTTTTCTTCATGCAGAAAGCTTTTTTCCTCTCTCAGATGCTGTAAAACAATAATGGCCTATTTTATAAAAACAAAGTGCATCATATAAAATCTTGAATGGATGCATAAAAATATAGTGATGGAAGTATAGCAGACGTCATCTAATTGCTGATGCTATGGTTTATGATTTATACCCATAGAATGGAATTCTAAGTAGTTTATTTTTATCTTGTTGATATAATTTGGTTTGAAATTTTCTCAGATGAGCCATCTCCAAGTGCATTGCATGTTTTGTGGTTTTACATAAGTGCTTTGTGTTTAATTTTGCATATCATTTTTAGAATTAATGTACTTGTCCTTCATTCAGTAATTAAACAATTTGATTAGTGTTCGGTTTCATCTTGAGTTAGGTCTGATGTCTCTTCTACACTAAGTAATAATTTGATATATCCTGCTATTGGTAGCAGAGTAGTAGTAACTGTGAAGTTTCGGCTCAGCAGAGAGGCTTATCAGGATAAGAGTCTTCATTTATGTTATGTTAATCATTTGGAGACAGCATACATTGCCAACAGTTTATTTCGGTACTACATACTGTTTACTTGCCATGTGGCAACATTGCCTAATAATTGTGCTGGTGCTGATATAATGGAGTGCTCTCACTGTTTTGTAGCTGAAGAGATAAAAAAACTCCGGAAACAGTTGGATGAACTACAAAAGGAAAATGGGAGATACATTGAACTACTGAAAGCAAATGATATTTGCTTGTATGATGATCCTACAATCCACTGGAAGGGAAATCTCAAAAATGCAAAAGTCTCAGTTGTTATTCCTGGTGATCAGGTTCAAAAGAACATCATTGTCTATTCAAATGGGAATCAACCCAATGGAAATAACCAGGGAGCACCTGTCCAGGGAATAACGTTTAATGTTGGTCATAATTTACAAAAGCAAACAGCCAATGTTGTGCCAGTCCAGAGAACTTGCAACCTAGTCACTCCCATGACAATTTCTGGAATTTACCCTGCAGAAAACAAGCCATGGTCTGAAACTACAGTTGCTCCACTGACGTCTGTTCAGACAGCTCCAGCAGGGAACGTTCTTGAGGTTTCCACCTCAGAGAATGAGCGAGGCATCCTTGCGGCTGCCACTGTTGGCTCACAGAGTGCGTTGCATGCTGGAACAGACCACAAAATAGAGTGTTCTTCAAGTAATGCACCACAGAATGATCAAAATATCCCCAAAAGTAAAAATGATGAGGAGGGCAATAAACTAACAAAGAAGACACTCCTGCAGGGAATCAGCCCTCTTTCCAGTGCCTCTACAGAAGCCTCCCAAGTTCTACAGGTGAATGCAGCTTGCTCAAGTACACACAATTCTAGGAGTGACCTTCAGGAAAGCTCTGTCACTTCTATCACAGACACAGCTTGTATGTCAGCTGTGAGACTATCTACTGCAGATAATCTGTCCTCTGTAAATGTTCTCAAAAGTACAAACCCAGCAAGCAGTGCTGGAATGCCTGTGACTTCAGCAGCTGGAGTAAAAGCTGCAACAGCAGTAAGCACTCTGCCTGCCAGTCCTCTAGAGAACTGCTGGTCTTTTTCAGGCTCTTCAGGTGTTGGCACTTCAGACTTGAAAAACATGAGTAGCCTTACACGGATGCCTTCAGCTGGAAACACACAGACCACATGGACAACTTTGCAGTTAGCAGGAAATACTGTCCAGCCACTAAGCCAGACACCATCCAGTATAATGACTGCACTATTAGAGCCAGTTAATAGTGCTGGTACCGTATCTTCTTCTCACAGCAGACCTTTGACTACAAGTATCAGTTTGAATGCTTCTCTGTCTGGGGAGGGCCAGGCAGCTGAACAGATCGTTGTTACCTTGCCCTCATGTCCAGCCTTGCCTATGCAGCCATTAATCAGCCAGCCACAGGTTAAAACTCAGGCTGCAGGAAATATCCTTCCATTAAATTCAGCTATGCAGGTGATTCAGATGGCTCAGCCAGTTGTATCAGCTGTTACAGGAGCACAAGCTAACCAGAATGTCATCATTCTTCAGCCTCCAAACCCTGCTCCATGCCCTCCGATTGTGAGAGCAGAAGTTCCCAGCCAAAACGTTAGTCAGCAAATTGTAATTATACAAGCTGCTAATCAGACTCCTCTTCCTCTCCTCTCTGCTCAGCCTCCTGCTGCTGTAAGACTTCCCGTAAACGGGCTAACTGCAATCACAAACTCAAGTAGCTCTGTACAAAATGCCTCTCTTCCACAGACTTTTGGAGGGAAGCATCTTGTCCATATATTACCAAGACCATCCTCTTTGGCATCTTCTAGCTCTACTCAAACATTTTCAGTTACAATGTCAAATCAACAGCATCCTCAAACTATCTCATTAAATGGGCAGCTTTTTGCATTGCAGCCTGTGATATCTTCATCCGCAGCTTCAAATCAAGCTCCTATGCAAATTATTCAACCCACCACCAGCGAAGATCCAAATACCAATGTTGCCCTCAATACATTTGGTGCTTTAGCTAACCTCAATCAAAGCATATCACAAATGGCTGGACAGAGCTGCTTACATTTGTCTCTCAGTCACCCTACCAATACCACAACTGTCAATAACCAAATTGCCACAGTTAACTGTGTGCCATTACCAACTTCTGTGGCATCTTCAGTACCTGCAGAGGTTTCAGTATTAACCAGTGCGTCTAGTTCAATAAGTGCTTCCCCTAAAAAAGTGTCTGCTGGCTTGCCATCCAATGCAAAATCAAAAAGGACAAACAAAAAGCCAGGTACAAAGAAACACCAAACTGCAACCAACAGTAAAGTGCCCTGTCCAGCAGTTCCATGCAAAGATGCAGAGAAAGTGGACTCTGCTCCTCTGGAAACAGTGGCAAAGCATTCAAATGGTGAGGGGCCACATGAAAACATTCCAGCAGTATCTCAAGCTTTAACAACATCACAGGCAAGCAGTGTGGTGGCATCAAGTGTTGTAAGTGTTTCTGACTGTCATTCCAAAGACACTGTGAGCTCTGAACAGGTAGCCAAAACCTGCTCTGTCCCCAAACCAAGCTTAGCGGAGGCACCTCCTTCCTCACCACTAGCATCCGTGGTGTCGGAGCAGGTAGTGCTTGTCCCACCAACTGCCAGAGATCCTGCCACTCTCCAGCAGGCCCATGTCTCTCAGAACCATCCACCAACTAGCTCTGCCTTGTCAGAGTCTCCCAAATCTTGTGAACTCTCCAGCACCTTAACGTCCTCCCACACTGAAGCACATGTGACACATTCTCAGGTTGCTGGGATGTCAGCAGCACAGAGCAGCACAGCAGATCATACTTCCAAGGTAGGACCGGTTTTGGAGTCCTGCAATGTTGCACAGGATTCTTCAGTCATAATGCAAGATGCAGATTTGTTAGAAGGGCAGGGTCTAACCAAAATGTTGTCTGATCTCACGAAAGAAAGAACAGCTGCAGAAAAAACCTCTTCATTAACTGTGCAGGGGGAGCATTCTAATTTTCCCATGGAAAACCCTAAATCAGCAGAATCAAATGCTGATTTGCCTGAGAAGCAGGGACTCTTGCTAATGAACACAGAAGGTGATACTCTCTCCCAGCATCACTCCTGCATTTCTGATCAGGAAGTAGTCAGTGCTTCCCTTGTCACTAGCAGGCAGGCAGACTCCCCCATGTCAACCAGCTCTGGCAGCAGTCGAGGCTTCTCTGTTGCATCAATGCTGCCGGATACCACCAGAGAAGACATTACCAGCAGCACCTCAACCACTGCTTGTAACAGCTGCACATTTTCAGAACAGACTGACATTGTTGCTCTTGCAGCAAGAGCTATTTTTGACCAGGAAAACCTTGAGAAAGGTGGAGGAGGAATGCAGATTAACATGAGGGATTCTGTCTCTAAGTCAACTGAGGCTGCACTGTTGGAGAGAGAGCAACAGCCTTTTAAACCTCAACTAGTGAAAGAAAACACTGCAGGGCCGTTGGAAGCAGCACCAAACAAAGTCAATGCTCAAGATACAATACAGACAAGTGTCAGTAGACAGGCTGAAAAGCCAATCTGCTCTGTAGGAGGTGTGGAAACATCAAATCCTTCTTTGCAGATTTCCACCTCCCAGTCACCAAGCATAACTAGTTTAAGTGTGAATAATCTAATACACCAGAGTCATATTGTCCATCCTCTTGTGAGTTGCCCAAGTTTATCACAGTCTTCAGAGCCAGCAAGTGTCCCTTCAACTGTGAGCCTCTCCCTTCCACCAAGTACATACATCAATCAGTCTCCAGGACCCACTATGATGAATGAATATGCTCAGGAACAACTGAATGCTATTAGGGCAAGCACCATGCAGGCTCCCCAGATGCAGGAGTCACACTTAAAGCAGCAAAATCATGAAGGTCGCAAAGACTCTGCCAAGCGGGCTGTTCAAGATGACCTTCTACTCTCTACAGCCAAGAGGCAAAAGCAGTGCCAGACAACACCCATAAGGCTTGAAGGGATGGGGCTGATGAACCGAACACCAGAGAGCATCGCCGATCAGACACAGATGCTAGTTGGCCAGATTCCTCCAAATTCGTCCAATTCAGTGACATCTGTAAGCAATCAAGGGCACACCGATGGCCTTAATAGGTTATTCCCATCCAACAACAACTTCATAGCACCAGCTCTGAGACAAACTGAAGTTCAGTGTGGTTCTCAGCCACCAATTTCAGAGCAACAAGGCCCAGCAGGGCAGCACTTGCAGCCAATTCAACATGTTCCTGCTCAAGGCATATCTCACCTTCATAATAATCATCCCTACTTAAAGCAACAGCAGGCTGGTCAGTTAAGAGAAAGACACCACTTGTATCAGATGCAGCACCATGTCACTCATGGGGAGAACTCAGTCCACTCTCAACCCCACAGTGTCCACCAACAGCGAACAATACAGCAGGAGGTGCAGATGCAAAAGAAACGAAATCTCATCCAGGGAACACAGGCCACACAACTTTCTCTACAGCAGAAGCATCATGGAAGTGATCAAACACGGCAAAAAAGTGGTCAGCCTCATCCTCACCATCAGCAAATGCAGCAGCAGATGCAGCAGCACTTTGGAGCTTCCCAGCCTGAAAAGAACTGTGAAAACCCTGCAACAAGCAGAAACCATCATAACCACCCTCCAAGCCATATAAATCAGGATATAATGCATCAACAGCAACAAGAGGTTAGCAGCAGACAGCAAGGTTCAGCTTCTGAGCATGTGTCCGGGCACAGTCAGATGCAAAGGCTCATGACCTCAAGGGGCTTAGAGCAGCAAATGGTGTCCCAGGCCAGTATCGTAACCAGACCATCAGATATGACATGCACCCCTCATAGGCAGGAAAGAAATAGAGTTTCCAGCTACTCTGCTGAGGCACTCATTGGGAAGACACCCTCTAATTCAGAACAGAGAATAGGAATCTCTCTTCAAGGCCCTAGGGTTTCTGAACAGCTTGAAATGAGAAGCTATCTTGATGTTTCTAGAAACAAAGGGTTGGTAATTCATAATATGCAGGGCCGCTTATCTGTCGACCATGCAGTTGGCACAGATGTGCAGCGGCTTTCTGAATGTCAAACATTTAAGCCCGCTGGACCCAACCAACAACCAACAGGCAATTTTGATGCCCAGGCTTCAAGAAACAGCGAAATTGGTAACTCTGTGTCATCCCTCAGGAGCATGCAGTCACAAACATTTCGAATTGGTCAAAATACTGGGCCATCCATAGAGAGACAGAAGAGATTGCCCTACCAGCCAGTACAGGGTATTCCAACAGGAAATACCCTGCCATCGAGGGAAAATGAAAACACATGTCACCAAAGTTTTATGCAGAGTTTACTTGCTCCTCACCTTGGTGATCAAGTTAGTGGAAGCCAAAGATCAATTCCAGAACATCAACGGAGCACCCAGTGTGGCGCCTCCTCTGCAGTTGAGTACAACTGTCCCCCAGCACGAGATAGCATCCACATTCGAAGGGATGGTGATGGCCAGAGTAGGGAGAGCTGTGACATGTCTATTGGTGCAATTAATACAAGGAACAGTTCTTTGAATATTCCTTTTTCAAGTTCTTCTTCCTCAGGAGATATTCAGGGTCGCAATACAAGCCCAAACATCTCAGTGCAGAAGTCTAATCCCATGAGGATGACGGACAGTCATGGAAATAAGAGCCACATGAATACACCTGTTTCTAGCAACATGCATGGAGTTGTGAGGCCAACTCACCCTCACCCTGCAGTTTCTCATGGAAGTGGTGAGCAAGGGCAGCCTTCTGTTCGTCAGCCAAATTCTTCAGTTACTCAGCGGTCGAGGCATCCTCTGCAAGATAGTGGAGGTTCTAAAATACGTCAGCCAGAAAGGAACCGATCTGGAAATCAAAGACATGGAAACGTCTTTGACCCTAGTCTTCCCCATCTTCCTCTGTCCACTAGTGGCAGCATGATCCTCGGGCGCCAGCAGTCCACGATAGAAAAAAGAGGAAGCATTGTCCGTTTTATGGCTGATGGTCCTCAAGTGTCTAATGATAATGCAGCCCCCGACCAACACACTCTCTCTCAGAATTTTGGATTCCCTTTTATTCCAGAGGGTGGCATGAATCCACCAATAAATGCCAATGCCTCTTTCATCCCACCAGTCACTCAGCCCAGTGCCACTCGAACACCAGCTCTAATCCCAGTCGATCCTCAGAATACACTGCCATCCTTCTACCCACCTTACTCTCCTGCTCACCCTACCCTTTCTAATGACATTTCTATCCCTTACTTTCCCAATCAAATGTTTCCTAACCCAAGCACAGAGAAGCCAAGTGGAGGAAGCTTAAACAATCGGTTTGGATCCATTTTGTCTCCTCCCAGGCCTGTTGGTTTTGCTCAGCCAAGTTTTCCTTTGCTTCCAGATATGCCACCAATGCACATGACCAACACATCGCACTTATCCAACTTTAACTTAACATCTTTGTTTCCAGAAATAGCCACAGCTCTTCCTCCAGATGGTTCAGCAATGTCACCTTTGCTTTCCATTGCAAACACATCTGCTTCAGATTCTTCCAAGCAGTCCTCCAACCGACCTGCCCACAATATAAGCCATATTCTAGGTCATGACTGCAGCTCAGCTGTATGAAGACTGATAGACTGACTTATAGTCTGATGTGTTGTTTATATATTTAAGAAGAAGAAAGTGGATCTTACTGGTATCCCTGAAGAGATCATTCACAGCATCACTGTTTATTTGCCTAAATGTACGTAGATGGCTACTTTCCGTATTTATATACATGCTGTATTTCCATCCACCTTACTAACTTTAAAGCACCAGTGCCTATAGCAATGCTTACTAGGAAACTGTAAGGATGCAACCTGGAGAGCTGTGCAAATATTGTTTGTTGATTTTCCAACAATCAAGTCTGATGTCCCATTGTTCTAGCAGAAGGACCACCCTCAATAGAATGAGGATGAAAGAAAGGAGTGAGGGCATTGGTGTGGGAGACAAGTGCTACAGGTTTTGGTTTGGGTTTGGTTTTGATGTGTTTATCTGAAACTACAGATCAACTTAAAGCGGTTTGGGTTTCCCTTTTCTTTTGTAAAACGTCTTCATATACCTCCGCACTAGTCAAGTCTGTGTTATTTCAGTGTTACTTGATAAAAGCCTTTTATCGTGCAGCTTTTATCTGTTTGAAGCTTGTCAACACACAGCACACTTGACGAAAGGTTGATTTTACCTGGCTGAAATCACTCTTGTGTTTTCATGGTCAGCAACTAGAAATACTGTTTTAGAAAATGTAGGTTCCTTTAAACCCAGACTTTCTGTTCCTCAGATCCAAACCAAATTCTTCTATTTTAACAATGTCTTCAGTTACTGCTGTACTTGGTCGATGTAGCTTATGGCTCCTTCTGGTGTAGTCAGTGAAGACAGCAGCTGTGTTTGTTGCCATTTCATTGCTTATATGCTTCGAAGTTACCTCAAGGTGGGTTTTCTACCTTGTTGAGCACCTTCTTCACGTGGGTTTTTTTTGTTGTTTCCCCCCCCTCCTTTGGCCGGTGCACAGACATCAACTTTCTGGTGTTTGTGAGTGACAGCCTTTGTTTTATCAGGTAGCACATGGGAGGAGGAGGACTGAGGCCATGGCACCCTGCAGAATGAGCAGGGACATCTCTGGGGGCATGCTTTTTGCTTAATGTTGCTGACAGGACCCAGCCAAGTTACTCTGCACTTGAAAGCACCTTTTATCTAAACTTACATGACTGTGGCTGAAGGAGGAAGATTGGAGCCCCACGAGGAAGGGGGATTTTGTTTGTATATGCAGTTTGTATGAGAATGTGTGTGTGCTGGCTGAGTCTTCAGGACTTCCACTTTTTTATTAAAGGAAAGGGAAAACCTAGGTAAGGTTTATTTTATTTAATGACTCTGAAGTGTGCTTTCTCTGCAGCCAGGGCAGAGACATTTTTAATGTGTTTGAAAATGCCATTCTGGTTTTGAGGCTTCAAATAACAGAGCAGCTTCAAGTTTTCCTGTGGGCAGTCCACCCTCTACCAACCAGGGAGCAGCAAAAACTGCTTTGGAGCCTCTTCTCTGGGCAGGCTAATCTTGAAACCCTTGTGTATTGCCCACCAGTGCATCATCTTGTTGCTCTTGGGACCTCTCATAGGTTCTTCACCTTAGGGCAAAGGAAGAGCAAATTTCTTGGGATTTCTTCTAGGTTTTTTTCTTTTCTGTGGAAAGGGAGATATTCCTCCATCTCCAAGAATGAGACTCACAAAGAATGATCTGAAAGATCTTCCCATAACTGGACTGCCCAGTCCTCATTTCTACTAAATCGGTTTTTAATGATCCTGGAAGCTAAAGAGGCTTTAGTATAAAATATAATTAATCTGTATCTGTAATTCATCCTGACAGTGTCTCCAGTCTTCTAACTTGAGGTTTGGTGTTTTTCTGCAAAGTTAAATCAAGTTGTCTATCACTTTTTAATTCAGAGGGAGCTTATCTTAAGACACTGAATCAAAGTGGTGCATCATGTCTCTGTGACACCTACAGTTAATAGAATGAATGTTTATTTAATTTCACAGCAAGGCAGCTTGTCTGACTCCAAAATGGGATGCCACAGTGTAGTTACCAATCAAGTGGCAGCAACTGGCCTGTGCAGAGCAGGAGGGTTAGGAATGACAGGCAGTCTTCAAGTCTCACCCTCTGTGCCAGGTGAGACTGTTCATCAAGTTGATTTCACTAATGCAATAGATGTGGAAGTGGCTACCTCAGCCGTAACGATGAGTGGCACAGGATTATTGTGTAATGCATTACATCCTCATCTAGACTTTCAGGAGGAAAGTAAAACAGCCATTCTTGTTCTGCCTAAATAGTATTGTGTGTGCAATGGTGTATTTGGCTTTCAAGTGAAAGTGGTGAAAGAACTTACCCTAGCTTCCATTCGCTCATGTAAAAATATGTTAATCCTGGTCAATATTCCAGGCATTCATGTAGTACCACATTAGGTTCTTCTGCTGGGAAAACTGCTTTATTTCATTGTGTCTTTGAAAACTGGAGTGGGCTTGTAAACACATACAGACTGACTGCCCAGCTGCATATTCATAAATCTCTGGGACAGGATGGGATTTGTCCCAGAGTACCAAAGGAGCTAGTAGGTGTTGTCAAGACTCCTCTCTATTATCTGTTCAAGGCCTTGGGAGTCTATGGAGGTTTCTGCACCTGTAATGGAGTAACATGGGCACAAATATAAACTAGGAGAGGAGTGGTTGCAGGAGAACCCTGCAGAAAAGGCACAATCACCTTGCTCTCTACTGCTTCCTAAAGAGAGGGTAAATGGAGACAGAGATGGTGAGCTCTTCTCCCTGGCATCCAGTGATGGGATGTGTGGGAATGGTTCAAAGCTGCATGAGGGCATATTCAGACTGGACATGAAAAAGTGTTTCCAGGTCAAACTCTGGAACCAACTCCCTAAAGAGGTGGTCAGTGCCCTTAATACCATGCTTTAACTTCTGGTCAGCCCTGAGGTGGTCGGGCAGTTTGGACTAGATGATTGTTGTAGATTCTTTCTGAGTGAAATATTCTACTCTGTTCTGTTCCATTCCTTCATAATTATTTCACCTATGTTATATGAAGGTTAAATGTGATCTTGAATAATCACAGTAGAGCATGTCAACTGATTTTGTTTGGGTTTTCTTTTTTAATGTTGTCCATAATTTTCTGAAGAGGCAGTAACTGCATCAGTAACTGTCATGTGTCCTTTTCTGTTTATAAAGGCAACCAGAAATAGTGCCCTTGTTTACAGTGTTCCTGTAGTGCAGGTAATCCCAGCACAGGCATTTTGGTAATACCCAAACTGTTGTGATTTGGCACGAACTGCACAGTTTTGTGGGTGAGCCCATTACTTGAGGTGTGTCTTATATGGTAATGACAGAATACAGATACCTCTGTATTCTCTGGAGGATTATCTCTGCGTTGCAGTGACAGGTCATGGTGATTCCTGTGCAATCACCATGCCACTGTGTCATCTTTATTGGGACTTTTCTGAAATCTGCAGAGACCAGGATGGAGAAATACCATTTTGTTACCCTCCTTGAACATGGCAGTTTCTGTTGGAGTCAGCCACGTACATATGTGAGTCTGTTTACCTGCCACAGGTGATGCAAAGGGAACCTGTGGTGGTGGTGTGGGATCAGGAAAACTGCTGTGAAAAGGAAGGCATGTAGACCTATGTGCAAAGGTTTCTTAGAAACACATTTGTCCAAAATCTGTTATTTACACTACAGACGAGCTTTTAGATTGATTTGATTAAAGAAAAATGTGTTTTATTGTGCAGTCTTTTGGTCTAATTGACTGCCTGGGATAGTCTTTGAATGCTGAATCCAGCTGATTCCCCTGACTTAAGAGCAGCTTGTGGGTTTGTCACAGATTTCAGCTTATCATGTGTTCACTCTTACATGCTTTTAGGAAGAACAATGGACAGACTGGATATTTCACACCAAAAGAGAGGAAATTAGATGTTAGGTAATTTATATTAATTTTGAATTATGAAACGGCTTTGGTTTTTCTGTTCACTGTAAACCAACCATCTCTGCTGTTCCATGTTGACCATGCTCTTGCATTTATCTTTATGGGTCACTTTGTGTCACAGACAGGTTGATGCTTCTGCTTCAGACTGCTGCCCCTTTCCCAAGGATGTGTGCACAGCTCCCAGACCGAGGAATGACTGCAATATGTCTGTCGCTGAGTGGAACCTGTTCTTTTCCTTTCCATTTCCTTTCCCTTTTCTTTCCTTTTCCTTTCCTTCTTTTTTTTTCTCGACTTTTTATTTCCTTTATTCTTTCCCCTTCCATCGAAGCTGTTGTGTTTAGTCCTTCGGCAAATAACACTTTCAGGCAGGCTCACCTTACCTCAAGCTGTGCTATTTTTCTGGGCAGGTGTGTGTGTGTGCACAGTTTGAAAAAGGACCTTCTCTAAGTTTTGCAGATTAAATAATTCTGGTTTACTTGTTGTGATTAACTTGCTATGATTAACAGTTTGACAAGCAAATACATTTTCTTCAGCAAACATCTATGACACCAACAATTTATCCAACAGTTAACAGTTCTTTTGTTTTTCAAGATATATTTGGAAAAGCTTTTGTGCTTTTAGTGGCAATGTGTTAGCCCAGGAACAGCATTTTCTCCTCTGTAATTGCTTTTTGAAGGTTGCTTTACATAAAGGGTGGGGGTGTTTTGGCTTTGAAGGAAGGAAAAATACCCAGTATTCCTTAATTTAGGAAAATCAACAACAGAAGGAAGGGTTGAGCACCACCTCCAGGGCGGGACTGCCACCGCTGACAGGCCTTGTGTAGTGGTGACTTTCAGCTTGGCCTGACTGACCTCAGCAAACCATAGGAAATGGTGTAGGGCTGGATTGTGCACGTGTCAGTGCAGTCCTTGAGTAAGTCCTCCCTTAAGATGCCTTAGAGAGTTAAGAGCAGAGTCAGACTAAGCTGAAAGCAGGCAATAAGTTAGTATTGTATAAGCATTTCTATACCTTTTACATTCTGAGAAAGGACCTCATTTAAGAACAGCCAAGGAAACCAAGAACAGAAGTTATTTGAGCTGGTGCTGAGCCTTACTGGAATGTGTTTTCTAGCTCCTGCTCCCAACTCCCGTCACTGTGCTGCTGCCCAGGAGGAACAGCACCTCTCTGGAAACAAATCACGCTGTGCTAGAACCTCCTGAATTTTGCACAGATTTCCTAACTGCACTTTAAGGCTGTGCAACTGCTGCTGCAGTTGGTGACTGCAGTGCTGCTGCAGAAAGCAAATCATGTGGCAGGGCACCTGCTCGAGGAAAGGCGGTTGTTTCATGATGTTTGACCTCCTGTTGTCCTTTCACCTTATCCAGGAGTACTTGCGCAGTCCTGGATTGAGGACATCTGTTTATACCAAATTAGTCACATTAGTGCTGTTTTCTGACACAGTGATATAAGGAGCTCTGATCTTTATCGTCACCTCGCTGGCTGCTGTTGTTCCCTTCTCTCACTACCACTGTTCCAGCACGGGTAGCAGCCACCCAGATAGGGGTGCCAGTGCAGACACAGGTTTGCAGGTGAGGGTGTTTTCAGCCTCCTGCCACTTCTGTGATGCTGAGTAATTCTGGAACCACAGAGCACCAGCACTTCCTGCCCATAAGTTACATTCAAAGCAAGATATTCTGTGAACCCAGGAAAGATTTAGCAGAAGGTTTTGGTCGTGGCGGTACCAAACTGTCTTCTCTCTGTGAACACGCTCTGCTCAGTTACACAGAAGCCATTTTTTGTTTGCTGATAATTTTTATGAGATAAATTTTTAAAAGAAATGAAAACCCCCGTTTCATTCTGCCTCACCAAAAATACTTGTACAAGTTAGTTTCCAAGCTTGCAGTATCTGCTGCTGTTTTGGCAATCACAAATGTGAAACAACCGAGCTCACAGTGGGTTGCAGCCGTCTTCCTGCCCACTTGCTGTGACAGGGCAAGGAAATATCGCTTTTGCCACAGGAGATTAATCAAAGATGCTGTTGCTCTCCACAATGTAAATTATTTATATTCAGTCCAGAGTTTTCTGCTGTGCTTGTGTTTTATACAGCTGTAAATAACTTGGATACAGTCCCAGTGGAAAGTCCTTACTATTTTGTAACAGAACAAAAAGGAAGTCTGCTGTAGAAATATAGAATGAATGAACAGGAACATCATCTTCCAATTGTAAATAAGATCTTGGTCTGTTTATTTTGACATCTTTTTACAAATATGTTGCATCCAGGTGTAAATATCCCAAACCATGATCTTATTCAGAGTTCACAGATTTCTACTGTTAATGTAATACTTTGTTTAATAGTTGTAATAATTATTTGTATAGATATGAACAAGATAGTATTTTATTAAAAAAAGAGAAAAACTTTTTGAATACTGTATTGTTGTTGGTGCAGGCTCTTTCCCAATGGAGAGCCATGCGTTTCCCTCTTCAAGACAGTTAAAATAAAACCTTTGTTTTGAGACTGGGAATTTAAAATCACATTTCTCTACTGATGTGATTTCTCACCACATACCAGAGCTACACACCACGTTATTTGGATACATGAAGCCCCATCACCCAGCATAAGTATGTGAATAGTGGCAGGTGCTGTCTGCCACAGGAACAGTGTTCGCTGTTTGAAATGCAACTTCAGCTTTACGAAATGCTTCTCATCACACGCTGCCATGTTGGTTGTGAAGTGCCCTGTGGCCATTCTTCTGCCGCAGTTTGAATCTAAAAGATGTGGTTTAGATGAGATTAGTACAGAGATGCCGCAAGGCTACAGGTGGAGCTGACAGTTACAGTGAAACTTGCAGGCTCCAGGATGCCTTGCTTGTGAATGACAGAATTCTTGTGGAGGCAAAGATGCCTTATGGAGGATGATTTTGTTTAATCGGAGTATCAAAACATTAGGACACATTGTTACTTCAGTGACAGCTCCTACCAATAGTTTAGTGAGGAAGCTGTGTTCAGAGTACACTGTGGTTCAAAGCACCAGAGGATGGGTGCAGCTCTAAGGACAGTCTGAGCAGTCACAGTAACCTGCTCTCAGCCCAACTTTCCCTACCTGGAGAGGGCAGCTACAGCCGGAGACAACTGCACCCAGTGCTGCCCAAAAGCAGCAGCCCCAACTTGAGCAGCAGCATGTTGCCAGCACAGTGCATGAAGGTAGAGTTCCCTGCTGTAGGAACCTGCTTTTTCCTGTCATGGTAGGGGAGGAACAGGACACAATACTTTCAAGGAGGGGCTCATGTCCTCACCACCACAACAGATGCGGGTTCAGTGCTTACCTGTGGGAGATGGAGTGGGGCAGTTGCTTCAGACCCTTAGACCTGTCTGGCTCATACAAGCACTTGGCATGGCTACATGTACATGAGGGGAAACCACGTAAGGAAGCACAAGCGCAGCCAGCTCCAAGTGCTAATAATCATCAAAGCCTGCTAATGTCACAAATAAACTCGGGATCAACCTGTTGCTGCCATTGACCTGCTGGGTCAATGAAGGGCTAGAAGGAGCTTCACAGGCAGTGGAAGCTGGGACAGGCATTCTGGAAAGAGTACAGGGACACTGCTTAGTTGTGTAGGGATGGGGTCAAGAAGGCCAAGGCATGGCTAGAGGTGAATTTGGCCAGGGATGCAAAGAATAGTAAGAGCTTTTAGGAGTATGTGAGCCAGAAAAGGGAAGTCAAAGAAATTGTACACCTTTTGATGAGCAAGACTGACAAACTGGCAACAACAGACCAAGAAGGTGGATGATGTACTCGACGGGTTTTTTTGCCTAAGTCTTCACTGGCAGTGTCTTTGCTAACACTTTCTGAGTGAGTGGACTGCAAGATGGGGATCAGGGATCTAAAGTCTTTCCCACTCTAAAAGAAAACTGGCTTCATGACTGGATGGGGGATGTTGAGATTGATAGCAGCCCTGCTGAGATCAACTTGGGGATGCTGATTGATGAAAAACTCAGTATGAGCCACGAATATATCGACACACCCAGAAACCTGACTACATCAAAGGCAGCATTGCCAGCAGATTCAGGGAGGTGATTCTGCTGCTTTGCTCTGATGAGACCTGTTGTGATTTAAACCCAGCATCACACACCTGTTTGTACAATTTTATTGAGGGGCAAGAGGATCAAGACAAAGGACAGGGAGGGCTCACTCACGTTATGGTCACAGGCAAAAGACAGCTTGGAGAAAACAAAGTTTAATTTAAGCAACAAAACCACCTCCTCTACCAATTCACCAACAGGACAAAGAAAGAGAGATACAGATGATTCTTAAATGTACCTTCCTCCACCCATCCTTTTCTCATGCCCAGCTTTGCTACCTCCTTAGGTACAAAAACCCCTCAGTCCACACTTGTGGCATCATGNCTGCTTTGCTCTGATGAGACCTGTTGTGATTTAAACCCAGCATCACACACCTGTTTGTACAATTTTATTGAGGGGCAAGAGGATCAAGACAAAGGACAGGGAGGGCTCACTCACGTTATGGTCACAGGCAAAAGACAGCTTGGAGAAAACAAAGTTTAATTTAAGCAACAAAACCACCTCCTCTACCAATTCACCAACAGGACAAAGAAAGAGAGAGACAGGTGATTCTTAAATGTACCTTCCTCCACCCATCCTTTTCTCATGCCCAGCTTTGCTACCTCCTTAGGTACAAAAACCCCTCAGTCCACACTTGAGGCATCATGGCATCCCTCCCATGGGAGACAGTCCTCCATTCCTTCTCCAGCTAGCATGGGGGTCTCCCATGGGCTGTGGTTCTCCCATTGACAAGGTGCTCCTGTCTGTCTCCATCATATCCATGGCCTCTTTCAGGATCCATCTCCTGCTCGTAAGTCCTCTCATCCACAGGCTGCAGACACTTGTTCACAGATGATCTCTGAGGCTTCCAAATGCTTAGCCTGTCCTCTCACCACGAACCAAAGGGGAATGGCTGCTATGGCATATCTTCCCCACCTCCTTTCTCCTTACTGACCTGAGTGACTGCAGGGCTGTATCTCTTTCTATTCCACCACCACCCTCCCCTCCCAACCCCACCCCCAAAAGGGAGATCCCAAACAAGAAGCCTACGACAGCTGGAGCTTGCCCAATAGGTTTTCTCCATTAATCTTTATTCACAGAGGCACAGCCTTAACCAGACACAGGCTCAACATGGCGTTGTTTTAGAAGGAGACAGACACACAGCCTCCTCTCACACTACCAAAACCCTGCCAGACATAAACCCAACAGAGATTTCACCTGGCATAACTGCATCCGGCTCTAGAGTCCTCAATATGAGAAGGACATGGACTTGTTGGAAGCGGGTCCAGAAGAGGGCCACAGAAATGATCCAAGGGCTGGAACCTCTCTGCTGTGAAGACAGGCTGGGAGAGGTGGGACTGTTCAGCCGAGAGAAGGTGCCAGGGAGACCTTATTAAGGCATTTTGATAGCTAGAGGGGGCTTATAGGAAAGACAGGGACAAACTAGGGTCTACAGGGTCTGTTGTGGTAGGACAAGGGGTGATGGCTTTAAACTCTGTATAGGAAATAGATGTTTACAATGAGGGTGGTTAAACACTGCAACAGGCTGCCTAGAGAGTTGGTAGATGACCCATCGCTGGAAACATTCCAGGTCGTATTGAATGGGGCTCTGAACAACCTGGTCGAATTGAAGTCGGAGCTCACTGCATGGGGCTTGGATGAGATGAACTTTCAAGATCTCTTCTAACCCAAACTAGTCTATGAAACATCAAAGGCTGGTGTTGGAACAGGGAAGGTGTTGCAGGTGTAACACAAAGACAAACCTGAGTGTTAGTAGCTCTTTTGCTTATAAAACCAGCAAGCATATCTCCTGACTTGGCAAATAAACCTGAGCACTTAATGACCAGCTGCAGGGAGCTTAGGGTGGGTGTTCCTGGGCAGGCCCAGCTTCCACAACATGCAGAGTTACACTGGCAGCTGCCACTTCCAGCCAGGCCAGCTCCTGCTTCTGTCAAGGTCCTGCCTCTTAAAGGTTCCCAGCCCCTGCAGTGAGTCACTTAAAGCCACAGAAAGCAGGGATTCACTACAACATGGAACTGTTTGCTCCCCTTCAAGAGTTATTGCAGTTGTTTCTGCTGAGCTTAGGCAGGGTGAGCCCATAACAAGGGAAGCTGGGACCCTACTACCTCCCCATGGAAGGCCCCCACCTCATCAGCTGCTCTGATTTTCTCCCTCCACTCCTCCAATACTTTGACACTTGCAAATCAGGGAATTTGGGTCCCCACCTATCCAGGGAGCTGCTCTTCCTTTCCTGATGGAAATCACCTGAAGAAAGGCAGTGACAATAAAGATACAAGCTATGGGTCCGATGTGGAGGGTTGCTCAGTCTTCCTTTATGGGGAGGTACAGAGCTGTTTGGGGTTCAGCCAGTGCTCCCTATCATTGAAGCATCAAGCTGGAGGCACAGAAGCGGAAAGGAGATACTTCAGATTCTCCCTCCTGTATTTTAAGCCTTGTATTTAATTACTGTGTGTTTTGTTGTTTGCTCTGAGCTGTTCTCCACCCTTCTCCAGCCTCCTCCTCAGTGCTACCACCTTGCTAGTTGGATGCTGTGCTCATCTCTGCTTAGCTCTGCAAGCCTCTATGTTGCTGTGCTGACTTCTATGTTGAACTGTCCAACTGCAGTTCATGCTTCAGGTTGTCTGTCTTTCTGTTACATTCCAATCTGGAGAGGATAACCCTGCTAGAAACAAATACAAGCTTGGAACAATGTGTGGGACAGCAGGCATGGAAGGAGTCCAGAACTCTCTGTGGGTCAGCAGGTTCCACTGGTTCTCCCTACCACTCAATGGGCTCCACAAAGTCCTGGACCATTGCTGAGGAGCCCTGAGTGCTAGGCAAAGGGAGGTTCCTCATGGGATGTGGAAAGGGTTGCCCTTGTAAGCACTTCACTGCTGTGCCTGCAGTGGATATGACATGAAGGACAGGAGAAGGCGGCGGTTGAGAGGCAAAGAAGGTAGGGGAAGCCAGTTGCCTAAGGACCGCCTGGTGGAAGAACTTGTATTTTGCCACCTGCACCCCAACTTGTCCAGCAAAACTCTCCTATAGTTCTTGCTGCCCACCTGCATTTTGGGTTGTCATGCTTCCGTTGGCCAACACTAATTTTAAATATTACTTCATAAAAGAGTCACTAAAAGCAGTTGCAGAGCAAGGTGGACACACATCTGGTGGCCCAGGACAATGAAGGCTTGTTCCTAACTGGCTAAGGTGTGTTATGACTCATGTGATTGTTTCTTGTTCTTGAACTCCCTTATGTATACATTTTCTTTGCAGAAATCTTACTGCTTGACTGCTACTTGTGAGTTGGCTGCAACAGCAGGAAGCTAGAGAGAGAGTGAAAAGTTCACCTGGATACCTGTGTGTGTTCAGTAGACCCTGGCAAGGTGATGCCTCTGTTAAATTTTGGCATTGTGAACAGCTTGGATGATGCAAGACCACAGTTCACAGCAGGCACAGAGAGGTGATCAAGAAGATTAAATCAGTGTTCTGACTTTGACAGCAAATACGATGGGGCAAGACTTGTGACTGGGATAAAGCAGCAAGCTGAAGAAGCACTGTAAGATACAACAGAAGTTATACATTTGTCTGTGCAGGCTGAGCTCAGTGCCTCATGCTGTAATTCTAAGAGCAAAAGCTTTATGAAAAGCAATATGGTGAAGGCAAAAGCAGTTAAATGTGCCACCTTCAGACCCAGTGAGCCTGGGTGACCTTGTGCTATGACAGTGGACTCAAATGCACCCTCAGCAAGTTTATGGGTGACACCATGCTGTATGGTGCGGACAGCATGCTGGAGGGAAGAGCTGCCAGTTAGATTAACCCTCACAGGCTTGAGAGGTGGGTCCAGGATAACCTCAAGAAGTTCAGCAGAGCCACGTGCAGACTCCTGCACCTGTATTGGGGCAATCCCAAGCAGAATTACAGGCTGGATGAGTATGGCTTGAGAACAGCCCTGCAGAGAGGGACTTCAGGGTGCTTGCTGATGAAAACCTGAATATAAGCTCACAATGTGTGAATATAGCACAGAAAGCCAGCTGTGTCCCAGGCTGCATCAAAAGCAGCATGGCCAGCAGGACAAGGCAAGAGATTCTGCCTCGCTATTCTGCTCTCATGAATTCCCCCTGGGGCACCATATAGAACTCTGGAGCCCCCAACACAAGAAGGACACGGAGAGGTGGACCACAAGGATGATCAGAGTACTGGAACACCTCTCCTATGAGGACAAGCTGAGGAAGCCGGGGTTGTTCAGCCTTGAAAAAGAATGCTATGGGGTGACCTTACTGCAGCCTTCTATTACGTAAAGGTGTGGTACCAGAAAGGTGGTAGTGGGTGACTTCTTACAGGGGTTTGTAGTGATAGGATAAGGGGCTATAGCTTTAAACAGAAAGAGGGTAAATTCGGATTAGATATCAGGAGGAAGTTCTTTGTGAGGGTGGTGAGACACTGAAACAGGTCGCCCAAGGAAGCTATGGATATGTGAAAGGCCAGGTTGGATGGGACTTTGAGCAGCCCAATCTAGTGGGAGGTCTCTCTGCTGATAGCAAGGGCACTGAAAGTAGATGATCTTTAAAGTCCATTCCAACTCAAACCATTCTATAGTTATGCCAGAGGAATACAAGACCTATTCTCCAACAGATGTGCACAAGACATTCTTGTTTAGTGGTGTGGGAGAGTGATACAGAAAGATTTTTTTAGTTTATAGGAGCAAGTTGGCTGCAAGTTCTGCAAGCATCCAGTACTTGGTACGTGGATGGCATGTTGGCGATAGCCACTGAACTATTTGCCCAGGTCTGTGTGACCCTAGCAAAGCAGTATGGGGACATGAATCTGGTGCTCTGCTCCCTTCTGCAAGACAAACTGTGTGTGCCACGTGAGAGGAGTTTTATGATTCTAAATCTACCCTCTTTTTGCTTGAAACAATTCCCCTTTGTCCTATTGCTAGATGCCCTCATAAAGTTCCTCTCCAGCTGTTCTGTAGGTCCTCTTTAGGTGCTAGAAGTCTGATTTTGTTAAAACACTGGTGCCTAACACAGGGCCACAGTCCATTCTCTGTGACTATGCACTGGCTCTAGAAGGCCAGTTCCTCTACCTGGATCAGAATGTGAGGAAGCATTCGGCATTCGTATGTGCAGGTGAAGAATGAGACACAAACATTGAGTTCACCCTTAAGGTCAAAATAGTTGCAGCCTTAGCACTTGTGCCTGGCCTGGACTCGGGCAATATGTTGTTACTCTGGAGGAGTGTCTGTCTGAAGAGAGCAACCTCTTCTCAAATGGTTTGAGGACTGATAGAAGGATCATCCCAACAGCAGAGGACACGGTAGACAAACTCTTTTTCTACCAATCATGGAATCTGTTTGACAGAACATGAAGTACTGAAAATCACAGTAACAACTATTATGAAGCTCATTATCACCACTAAGCAAAATAGGAATGTGTCCCTAACCATTTGGAAGTTCACTGATGGCCTCCAAAAGATGCCTACTACAAACAGGTTGTTTCAGGGCAGTCTCTGATAAAATTAAAGAAATACCAAATCACACTCCCCTGCTTTGCAAACATTGTGTCTCATTACAGCAATAGAAGCCCCATGGAATACTTGTATGTCAGAGCTCTCAAATATCAATTAGCTTCATTACATTGGGTTTTTAAACTTCTCCAAATTCTCTGCATATAGATGAGCAGAAATGAACTCAGGACAGTTCAGCTTGGATTTGAAGGACCTTCAGGGGTTGTTTTGCAGCATTTACAGGACAAACGGGTGATGGGGCCCAAATCACCACAGGTTCCTGAAAGGCAGGTCCTGCTGGACTAAACTGTTCTCCTATGACAATGTGACTTGCCTAGTGGATGAAGAAAAGGCTGTGGTCTGCCTGGACTTCAATAATGCATTTTCATCATTTCCCAGGGCATTCTCATGAAAAAACTGTCTGCCTATGGCTTCATTACCTGTTGAAGAGGTGATTGCTGGGCTTGAATTGCAGGCATAAACCCAAACCAATTTAGACCCTCACTCTAAACCATTACAGGGGTGTTGGTAGATGAGAAGCTCAGCACGAGCCAACAGTATGTGAGTGCAGCCCAGAAGGCCAAACATATCAAATGATCTCTCAAAACAAGTATCACTAGCAGGTCAAGGGGAGTGATTCTGCCCCTCTGCTCTTCTGAGACCTCAGCTGCAGTACTGTATCCAGTTCTCGAGTTCCCAATATATAAGAAGGACATGCAACTCTTTGAGCAAATCCAGAGGAGGGTCACAAGGATGATCAGAAGGCTGGAGCACCTCTCCTACAAAGACGAGCTGAGGGAATTAAGGTTGTTCACCCTGGAGAATGGTCCCAGAAGATTTATAGCAGTCTTCCAGTACCTGAAAGAGGCATACAGGAAAGCTGGAGAGGGACTTCATATGAGAGAATCTAGTGATAGGACAAGGAGGACGGTTTCAATCTAAAAGAGGGCAGATTTTGATTAGATCTTAGAAGGAATTCGTCACTATGAGGGCGGTGAGGCACTGGAACAGATTGACCAGGTAAGTTGTGGATGCCTCCTCCCTGGAAGTGTTCAAGACCAGGTTGGGTGGGGCTCTGAGCAACCTGGTCTTATGAGAGGTGTCCCTGCCCATGGCAGGGGGGTTGGAACTAGATGATCTCTGCAGTCCCTTCTAACCTAAGCTGTTCCATTTACACTGCAGAACCAACTCTGCTGTGAGACCATCCACTGCCAAGCATTCAGGACTCCTGCTGCTGTTTGAGAGTGTAAGGGAAGACCAAGAAAACCTGCTGATCTGTGGAGAGCTGTCCTAAACCCACAGAGCATGGAATCAGAAACATTAATTTTATTGACCATCTTGACAATATCCAGCTTAGGAAAAAGTAGAAACCAGCCAATGCAAGTGCTTCCTAAGATACACAGACTTCTGAGAGTAGAAAAAATCACCATCATCTGCTTTGGTAAGAATGAGTGCAGTTGAGTCTTTGTATCACTGATACACGCACAAAAGGAGAAATGGTCTGACAATGACAAGAGGAAGTCCAGCAGGCCTTAAAGAACACTTTTTAATTAGCAAAATTAGCAAAACAGGTCACATTTCAGATACAAGACCTGAAACTATTCACACCTTCTTGTTTTTTAAATAACTAAGAATTCGGGAAGAATGTAGAAGCTATTTAAAAAACTTCTATCAGGTGCAAAAAAGTTGGAGAGGAAAAACATTTGGTCCAAATCTTAAGCTAAAGAGCTCAACCTCAACCTTCTCCAAGCTTCCAGCCCATAACAGAACCTGCTTTGCCTAGTTTGCCCAAAGCAAGCTTGTGGGAGGAGAAAGCATGAAGGTGCTGGCGAGCCTCCTCATTCCACCTTGCCCCTTTGGCAAGACCATGCTGCGGGAGCCAAGGAGCTGCCCAGCAGACAAAGCCATGGCTTCACCAAACCCTCTCTCTTAGGGTCACTTGAAGACAGCACCTCTGATGCTGTGAAAGAGACCATCACACTGACAAGTGCCTGCACAGGAGCTGTCAGAGACAAGTGAGGCTGTTCAGTAAGAGAGACCACAAAATCAAGGCAGGAGGTTTTGCCTCTGTGGACAGCTCTAGTCTACCAGCTTCCTCTAATGCTGCTGTCCCTTGGACTTGTTTTTCTTGTTTCCATTGCTCTGACAGCTACAGGATCTGCATCTCCAACAGAAAAAGGAAAAAGGCCACCACTGTCACCTCAGCTTGTTGTCCTTTGCTTACTAGGTGGCTGCAGGAAAGGAACCAAACACTTTTCCTGTGCTGCTGAAGGAACTCATCAAGGGCACAACCTGCAGGGTACAGGCACTGACTGCTGATGCAGAAGATGCTGCATGGCATTTGTCAAGCCTGCTCACCTGAGAGGAAGGAGAGCAAAGTTCTCAAACACACTTCATGTTTCTTCCCCTTCATTGGCTCCAGCACCTGCTGCACCTACAAGCCAGAGGGCTATGCACTGGCCTCAGCTGCTGGGGTGATGTCTGCCCCAGAGGATGTGGTGGGAAAGGAGCAAATGTCATCAGTCCTGTCTTAATTACCACAGTACCGCTTCATGCTTGCTGTGGGATCTGGCTTCCCTGCTCCCACAAGGTTGTAGGCCATAGAAGCAGGTTTATTCTCCACAGATGCCAGTGGCCCACTGCCTCTGGCTGGGTGGTTTGGGACACCCCTGCACCTGCCTCCCCAGAGGACTCAGAACACCGGGATCTTGTCCCTGCGCACCATGTCCAGATCATCATCCAGGGTCAGCAGGACCTGAGAAGAAAAGCAGAAGGTAGCTTCAGGTCTCACTGGCCACTCCAAGGCTAGAGAGAATGACAAACTCCTGATGGCATCTTGTCACAGCAGGGGTTCACCGGGGCCACATCTCCAGCATGTACAGGAGTTATGACAGCAACCCATGTAGATAGGCCGGACTAAAATTGTTTCTGGAATGCTCCCAGCAAGTCACCCTGGCCACAAGCATGACTGGCAGCTCTGCATACAGTGCTGTGAGGACATGAGCAGGTAACCCCAGACATGGTGGTGACACTGCTTGTAAACGGGACCCTCATCATCAGCCTTTAAAGAGCCTTCCAAGAGGCAGCAGGATGGAAGTTTACCATGGCTCAGGCATTGCATGCGGTCAGGTGGCTCCTTTTCAAACAATCTGTGCTTTGCACAGCTAGAGTTAAGACATCCCTCTTCACTGCCCCAAAACACCATGCTACAACCCCACTGCAGGGGATTCCTCATCCTTTACCACCACACAGTCCATCAAGCCTGAAAAGAGGCATCCAGTGGAGGAGAGCAGGAGTCAACCACCGAAGTGACAGAAAGTCCAGCACTGAGCTAAGCTCCACACAGGTGTAGCCTGGGTCAAAGGGAGTGGGGTCCCTTCCTGGGAGGTCCTCACAAACCCTTGAGAGGGTTGGTCACACCAGCAACCACTCAGCTTCCCCATGACAGCAGTGTGACCCACATCCCCAGAAGGTACTTGAGACCAGAAGGCACAGGGAATGAGAAGCCAAAGGAGAATGCCTGATCCCTGACTGCAGTGACAAGGAGCATCCCACTGTGAAGGATGTCTCAAGGCAGAGTCAAGCAGAGGACTTAGGTCCTCGGACAGCCACAGTTCAATTCAGAAAGAAGGACAAGGAAGGAGAGGAGAGAGTGAGGCTATATAGCAGCAGGATGCTCAGCAGGACTCACCAGAAAGGAGAAGAACAAGGCAGCTGCAGAGAGGAAGTGCCAGACATCATGGTCATCAAAGAAGCCCAGAAGGATGCATGTTCGGTTCTTTTCCCGGGACTCTGCTGGAGTCTCCTAGGAGAGTCAGACTTAGCAAGGTCAGAACCTGATAGCCACTCACATAGGGCCCTTGCTGGTGATGTTGGACCCTCTGGAGATAGGCCTGTCTTAACACTCCACACAGGAAAAAGTGCTGTGCTGGCTGGATGTGTGGTAAGAGCAGTGGGAATGCAACATAATACTTAGACCTAGAGATAAATCTGTGGCTACAACCCATGGCTTGGGGCAGCCCTCTGGTCTTCACATCTGAGGTCCTGCTTAGCATAAGTTGCACAGCCTCCACCAGACCACTGCACAGAAAGCCCTTCACTTCCATGGAGATGTTGGAAGGCATCCAATCAGGTTTTAAGAGCTCCTAGGCCATGAGCCTCACAGAGCCCTCATGATTCCCCCCAGACCATCACAACTCAAGGCAGGTTATTCCCCAGTATATGCCCCAAGTATCAGCACTAGCCAGGATTTGCCCAGGTTTGCTTTCAGAATCCCCCAGCTCCTCCTCTATCCCCTGGTGAGGGCCAGTCACCTCCAGATCACCTGGGTCATAAACAGTCTTTCCACAGCTACATGCAGATGGTCAATGTTGGCTCAGCACAGTCTCCTTGCCTCCCTTCCCAGCCTCATGAAGGAGTTCAACCCTTTTGTCTCTCCACAAGCAGTCTGAGACTCTTCCCCAGAGTATTTTTTTGTTTGTAAAATGAACAATACAAAAGACAAATGATGAGAGGCAGATATGGACAGAACAACAGTGACAGAGGAACTTTACCTCCCAGCTACTGAGGGTCTGGAAGAAGAAGTAAAGGGCAGCTCCCCACACCACTGCTGTGGCCACGATGCAGAACAAGGGGATGGGCAGTATCTTCTCAGAGCTGCGGAGCTGCAGAGAGTGACACAGCTCACAACGCACCCTGGCTTTTTCCAGTGGCTGGAGCCATATATAGGTCTAACATGCCACTTTCAACCATCTGCATCTGTGTGCAGAGTGCTGCTCACCCCAGGGAGACACTGCCCAGCCACCCCTGAGATGGCTACACAGCATCCCTTCCCAACACCCTGTTACACTCTGTCTCACCCTCCTACCCCCCTCCACCCTAGGGGAAGAGCCCCACAAAGGAACCCCCTCATCCCTCAGCAGAACCATGGGACCCCAAACTGCATTGAGAAGCTAACCCCTTCCACACTCGATACAGGCACCCCAGTGACGGGTACAGTTGGCCCCCTTTACCTTCATGATGATGTAGAAAGCCAGATACAGCAACAAGTTACAGATAAAGATGCCCAGTATGTAGGAAGCGAAGTCTCTAGGCCGATATACCAGCCCAAATATAGCACTAGGAGAGAGGGAAGAAGCTATATTAGACAACAGCTTTCCCTGGGGACAGGGTACATCCCAAGACCAAAAGCAATCTGCACCTCTCTCAGACCACAGGACACAGCAACACTGCCACAGCCTCCCAGTTCCCTGGAGGAAATGCTCCCTGCCTTGGGCAGCTGCTGAGAACAATGAGAAACCCCAGAGGACAGGCAGGGGCCCTGGGTTGCTTTCAAACCCATCTCACTCAGGAAGAGCTGGTCCCAGATCTGTACGTTTAACAGAAGGCATGACCCTGAGAAGCAGCTTAATTGGAAAACAAGAGCTTGAGGTAATGATTTCCAATCTCATCCAAAAGCTGATCCCTCCTATCAATGTAGCTGCTGCTGAGCCAGACTCTGCGATTGAGACTGACAAGCAACTGTCAAGTCTACTGCCACCTTACTGTGCCAGGGGTCTCCCAGCTATGTGAGAAGTATGTGTACAGCACCACAGTACCAGACACCACTGCTTTTCCCTTCACTTTGGGACAGCTGTATGTCAGTACTGAACACTGCTGTCTACACACACAAGTACACAAGGCACCAACACCCCACTACTTACAAGGACCAGTTGACCAGGTTTCCAACAATAAGCAGCACCATTCTGTCCTGAAGAGAAGACATCAATTATCATATGAAAGCAAAAGGAAATGCATGAAGAGGCCTTTCTGCCTCAGAAATCAGGATATTATTACATGAGAATTTGGAGTCTGTTTCCTGCAAACACACACACCCACACCTGGCTTTGGAGTTTCCTTCACAGGAGTTTCCGATAGAAAACTGATCTGGCCTTCAAAAAAGTGAGGAAAGTGTTGCAAGAAGACTAAACGTCTGAAAAAAGGACAATCATAGAATCATAAGGAATCAGAAGGGACCTTGAAAGATCATCCAGTCCAATCCCTCTGCCACAGCAGAGCCACCTAGACCAAGCCACACAGGAGCAGATCCAGGCAGGTCAATCCCAGATCTCCAGCCTCAGGAGATACTGCAAACATTTGTGCACAGTGTCTCTAGTTAGATTCTCTCACAGCGTTTTACAGAAAGAAATACTGCACAGAGCAAGGACAAGCTTTCAGGAGGCAGCAGGAGAAGCTTTGGACAGCAATCCACTCTACAGAAAGCCTTTTCCCATCCTCCTCAGGGTTAGCTAGGAAAGCACTGCAACTTAGCAGGTAGAAGGGTTCCATCTGTGGGGCATTTATGATACCACTGCTGTCACAATTAGCTATTTCAAGCTGGCTAGGCTTGCTTTATGCCTGAGTGCACCAAGTTTGCTTGTAAAACTTATCCTGACACTTATTCAGAGATGGGAGAGGGAGAACAAACAAACAGATAAATATATAGGATGCTCAAGGGGTAAAAAACTTCATTTGGCTTCAAGCCCTAATTTGTTCTTGGTATCAAGGAGGTGGTAATCAGTGGGACACAAGGTAGCAGCTACCATTTCTCACGAAAAAGCTGCCTCCCCTGGGGTGGGAAACGTGCTG
Source organism: Upupa epops (assembly GCA_013397515.1). Classification (NCBI taxonomy): domain Eukaryota; kingdom Metazoa; phylum Chordata; class Aves; order Bucerotiformes; family Upupidae; genus Upupa; species Upupa epops. The sequence continues at coordinate 442,602 of VZRI01014020.1, read as the reverse complement.
TAGAAACGGCAGTAGCTGTTGCTTAAACAACAGAGCCAAAATAGTCTGCCTTCCCCAGAGAGACTGTGCTGCACAGACTGTTCTACCCATTCCTTTGGACAGATGCCCTCAGGCAGAAAAAGCAAATCCTATCATGCTTTGTATCACCTTTGCTCTATTGCTTTGTTTTATTTAGGAAGCCTGAGACTGGGGAAGCCTGGTGGCAGGGGGGGATGGGGGAGGGTATACCATGCCAGTGGAGATCTGAACTTACCCAAACATTTTGGGGGAGAGTGCAGAAGGGAGGCAGGGACCATCCCTTTTCCAAATAGCCACATCTCTTTCTTCTGCACATCGCCTAGAATGTGAGCAATTACTGAGAGAGGTGCTGAGATGAGAAATCACCTACCATGTACATTGGTCGACTGCACTGCTGGATACAGTCTGTGTATAGCACCATTGCTGCCCGTCGAAATATCCCCAAGTCTGTCAAAGAAGAGGATAAAAAGCCAGAAACAGCCAGGTGAGTGAGCTTTAAAAGGCTTACAGGAAAAAACATGGACACCCATCAGCTGACAACAGACGACTCAGTCTGAGAATGGTCAGAGTGTAAGCAGATTCATTCCTCTGGGAGCTGTCTATGCTGAGCAGAAGGGCAACCATCATAGGTTGTGGATGGCCTTTGACCAGAATGATAGTTAAAAAATATAAATAAAACAAAATTCCCTCAATACTGGCACTGCTAAGAAGTCAAGCGGACCCCCTCTGTATGCGTGAAGAGGATGCCTTGTACAACTGTATCTCTGGAAGAGATGTGTGTGCAGTAAGGCAGAAAAGCATTTTTCACGGATTAAGCTGCAGGAAAATAGCAGCAATAGATCCCGTAGACTTTAGATGGTCCTTGAGGTGCAGAGCACACTCAAGACACTCCTGCTCCCAAAAACGTTGCAGAAGCTTCACTGGAGAGTCATAAGTGGCAGTGGAGATAGACAGTCACGCATGCACACACACACATGCACTTCTTCAGCAATAAGTGTAGAGTTTGAAAAGGCTCCTGAGCCAAGACCAGAGGTCTCCTATGCTGTATCACTCCCTTCCTGCCAAGAAACTATACTGGCAGTGCTGTTGGCAAACTGCCTTCATTTCTCAAGAGCCAACCCAACTGACACATGAGATGGCCTCCCCACACACATCCATGCACCCCCGGTTGCTACACCACTGCTTAAGCAGTTCCACAGAATAAAACAAGAGCTGCTGACAATTACCTGAGTCAGGGCCATCTGAGGCAGACAGGAGCAGAAGAGGAAGGAGAAATAAATTTGTAAGCAGAGCACAAGAGTGAGATTACTACCAGACCTTCTCCCACTTCAGCCCATTACTGGGTTTCATGTAGCTCACTGCTCTGAGCACAGCACTAGGGAGAGCAGCAGATACAGGGCAGGCTACCTCAGAGCACATGCCTTCTAACATCAGTGAGCAGACAGGTTCTGCTGATTGCCATGGGTCTGGGAAGCAACAGCACAAAGACTTGAGAGGCCAAGAAGAACATTAGATAGGTGAGAAGACACGGTAATCCAGAACACAAGCACAGGCCACAGAACTGTGCTCAGAGATGTGCTGTATCTACGACAAGAAGCTTTTACACATCCTTGAGCAACGTGATTCAGTTGTAGCACTTACCAATCTTGAAGCGGCCCATGTAGTAGATCTGGGTGCTGAGAGCCAGTGAGGCTAAAACATGGATAACTGAGAATATGACCCAAAACCAGATGTCATTTTTCCCAAACACCTGAAAGCAAAGACACATTAAAAGCAAACTGAGTGAGCACTGTTATCAGTAGGCCAATTCTTTCCGTTCCTGTATCCTGTGGAGTGTTTGACAACCTCACTGAACATGGAAGAGAACTCCCTAAATCTCCCAACCTAAACACAGATCTATGAATCCAAAATGAAGTCCTGAGAAACAAGATGAGCTCTGCATTCTGTGTAGGAGACCATTTTTCTCAACACACTTTCAGACAAAAATGGCAGCCTGGAAGGATGGCAGCCAGGCCAGGGAGCAGAAATGCAGCATCTCCCAGGCCAGGCAAGCTCACTGAGCTGAGTTGGTCAGCAGCTTTCTACCAGGAGCTGCATTTCCACTAAGACTCACACGGAACCAGCTATCACTTTAACAAGGGCAATGTAGTTGACCATAAAGGGTAAAAGTCCTCTACAGACAATTGCTCCAGTTGTATACCTGTGCTTTATTTAAGAACTGAAAGTGACCTACACATGCAGGTTTAATACTATATTAAAACCATCGTTTTTCTGGTATACATTTAGTCGAGAAACTCCAGCCTGTCATCGAGTTGTGACCATGCACTCCCTCCCCAGGGTCACAAAACTTGCCTGCACTTCTGCTTTTGTATGGGGGGAAAAAACCCAAAGAGCCAAAACCAAGCAGAAAATCCACCTCTGTGTGAACAGAGCAAGGGAGACATACTGTTTATAAGCTCCACTGAAAGCCTTCAAAGCATCTCATAAGAACAGATACAGCATCCCATAATAAAACCCCAGTGTTTTGAACTTGGTAATACAGGGCTGCCACAGCTATCAAGAGATCCTTGTAAAGTTCCAACTTCACCAGCTCGTCCTGTATGCCTTATCTTACAGATAATCTCCTACCCTGCAATCTTTGCAGAATCAGTTGGCATTTCTGCGGTAATGAGGGGCTGCACAGCCCACTGGGATCTAGCCCAGAGCAAAAATATTGCTGAATAAAAATGAGTCCTTCAAAAGGAGAAAAGCAGAGATCTCCAAGGTAAAGCAAAGAGTGAGGACTCAGGCAAGCCCAGCTCAGTATTTGCAATGCTATGAGCAAACAGGCAAAGCCCCACAGCAGTCTGATCTGTCAGTGATTACTTGTACACAAAAGAGACTTTTCTGACTCCTTCTGAGCCATTATTCTAGCCCCACAGCTCTCCAAAGACAGGAGAGCAATTGCAGGAGCTGTGCACAGCAACACAGAGGAAACCAAAGGGGAGAATGACACAGAAGCAATCAGGTAGAAGTCACCTGTCTTGGAAACTCAACCAGCCTCGCTTCCCTCCTCCAAGAAAATCACAGGAAACCAGCTATGTGCTTGGTCATGGACAGCTGGATACATTAATTTCTCCTCTTGAAGGTTTGTGGTGGGCAAAGACCAAAAAGTAACCTGCCTAGAGAAAACTGCTCTCTTCTTCCCCACCCTACAAGGCCATGGGGAGGGAGGAGGAAAACCCAAGATATTCAAATGCTCCTTAACACACTCTTCTCCTACCCTGTTGCTTTCCCCAGTCATTTGCTCACTGAAGCTATGTTCCCAGGCACGCCATCTCCTTCCCAAAGAAGCAGTCAGGTTAGAGGAAGTCATACCACTCCAAGGACGGCCAGAGAGATCACCACAGCAAACGAGGCATAGGCAGAGTAAGCACTGGCATTGATGTCTGGATGGCGGGTCTGGTAGAGCTTGAGCATACACAGTCCTGCGATCATGTACATGAAGGAGGTGTCTATGGAGAGAGCACAACAGAAATATCTGAATACAGATACCACCATGAGGCTGAGAAAGCAGATCTGAGTGCACATGGAGAAATGCAGCAGCAGGGACAAACCAGGGCTGGCAGGCACAAATCTCTGATGCTGGGCTACACCATACACCACTTTCTGCTTTGCCATTTTGCAGCACTATCCACCAAAGCTCTGGGTCAATAAAATAAAAAAAGGAGCTCAAAAAACAAGTGCCATCACAGTGCAGCACAGAAACAGTTGGTTTGGAATGGTTAACCTCTAGAGGTTATGTGATCCAACACCGTCTGCCTCAAGCAGGGTCAGCTATAAGAGTGCTGTTCAGGACCATGTCTGGTCAGGCTTTGAATGCCACCACGTAAGACTCCACAACCTCTGAGCAACCTGCTCAGACTACACCCAAAGGAAAAAAAAATAATTTCTTGTGTTCAGATGCCGCTTCCTTTGTTTTAATCTGTACTGGTTGCCTCCCGTTCTGCCAGTGGGCATCACTGAGAAGAGCCTGGCTCAACCATCTTCATTCCCTCTCACCGGATATTTATGCACACAAACAAGATCCTGACTGAGTCTTCTCTTCCCCAGAAAGGTGAAGGAGCCCCACAGAGCAAAATTTCCACTGAGATGACAGAGGCTTCCTAGGCTTGAGAGCTCCAACACTCAGGCTGTGAATTTATAATCATCAATCACTGAGCTGCAAAAGCAAAGGGAGATTTGGCCAACAGTACACTACCAGAGTCCCAAGGTCTGGAGAGGAGGCTGAAATATGTTAGTGCTCAGCATCCAAAGCCTCTCTGCCACCTGACTGAGTTCTAGAACAGGAAGACTCCAGGGAGGTTTGCAAGGGTAGATGGATGGGAAATGCCTGCAACATGGAAGGAGACAGAGCACACCAAAATCTACCTCCAGCTCAAAAGGATAAAAGAAGGAAACACAGCTTACCAAACTGGAAATTGGAATAATTAGGGCAGACATGATAACAGGCACTGAGCACCCCTTCCATCATCAGAGCAATGCCCATAGCATAAAAGAGACCAAAATGCTTCGGGATTCCATAGTCCTAGAAGAGAGAGAGCTGAGCAGTTAAGTGTCCTCATTGACCTGAGGACAAGCAACATTCCACTCTCCATGACTTCATCCCTTTTAATGTTTACATGTCTTTCAGTCACCAGTGCAGCACAACGTGCTGTGTTCAACCACAGGCTCTGCATTTAACCATGTTGCACAGCTACGTGAATCCACAGGCAGCAAACCTTGATACTGATTTCTTGAGACTAAAAATCTCTGCCCTGCGTCATGCTACATCCTGCCCAAAATTGAAAAAGCACTGGCGAGCCAGAATGAGGTGAAATCACCTGAGGAGCAGAGCCTGTCAGCCCAGGTGAGAAGGTATCTACATTAAAATATGGCTGAGGTCTTGTCTGAAAACCGTAAGCAGTTGACCCTTAAAACTGCCATGGCCTTTACTTGCTGCCAAACCAGTGAAAACAGAGATGTTTGACTCCAGAAACCACCAGCACCACTGTCCACAGGGCTGCAGATTTCTCTCAGAAGATACTGCGGAAGCTCTGGCTACAAGCAGCAACGCTTCAGAGCTGGAGGCAGCCCAAATTCCTCTGAGTTATCGTAAGTAAGCAGCTCTGTTCCTTCATGCTAACAAGAGTGCCAAGAAGGAACTCTCGATGGTACAGGACAAGTCAAACCTCACGGTAAACAAAAGCATCTCAGGATGCTCCTACTGTCCGTTATTCCACAGTGTGTGCTGGAGGAAAAGCCACAGCCATGGGAGTCATTCCTCATCTCCTTGTCTTTGCAAACCCAGACTGGGACACCCTGGCAGTACAGCATACTATTAACAGCAAAGTACTGGGGTGTGCATGAACATCAGCATCTCACCTACATAATTTTTCAGGGGAGGATAACAGAAAAGAATAAATTCCTCCAGGAAAGGAGGAATGGACTGGACACAGTGGAAACCCACTGTGTATCACTCTGGTTTTCAAGTTCTCCCTGTGTTTCCTCCCTCCACTCAGCCCTGTGCAACCATGCTTCCTACCAGGGTATAGATATCTTTCATTTCCATAGCCCGACGGTGGAGAATGTTCCTGCGCAACACAATGAGGAGGAAGAGAAAGCCCAGCAACAAGTGGCCCACATTGCTGAGAACGTTGTTGAAGGCACTGCAGGGAAAAAGAAGGTTTAAGACAAAGGGAGCACAGCAACAGGAAACACCTTCCTTCATGTCAGCAGCTGTCAAACACTTGCTAGTTTTACAAACTGGATGACCATCTGAGGTTAGGCAGTTCACCTGCCACAGTGGATTTAAGACTTCTTCTGTGTGATTCCCAACTCTGGGCTTTCTTGGCACTTCCATATAAGTTCAGAGAAATGCTGAACTGAAAGGGTTGATCTAAACTTCTTTGCAGAGTTACTGCTCCTTGGATACAAGTGAGTGTCCCAAGAAGCCCAGGAGCACTTCACTGATGTGGGAAATCGGTTGCCCTATGTTCCTGGGTGCATGTGTGTCACTGCAACAGAAACTACCCCTGAGCAAAACAGAAAGCTCTGTGGTTTTATCAAGCCGTTCTGAACCTGGCAATGACAAATCCCTGACCAAGTCACAGCACAAACCCTTAGGAGGCAGAGGACCATAACTGCAGTGACTGCAGGGTTCACTCACCTCAGCACCCCAAGGGGATGAGCACACAGGAAGTTGTAGTAGCAGATGTCCTGATTGCCTGTCACATTCACCACCTGAACAGAGAAAAATCTGGTGTTAATAAATCCACTCTGCTCCAGTGGGGTTTGCAAACACAGCATGTACCCAAGCTGTACCAGGACATAGTGCAGCTCTAGCACTAGCACAGGGCAGTACTGACATCTGCAAGCAAAGCTTTTAGGAGTGCCACCAACATGACAAGTCTTCAGAGGAAATGTATTGTGTGCCCTCCACACCACTAACAGACCTGTTTGCAGGTATCTGAATAACAACAGGATAGCAAAGGTTGGGAGAAGGCAGGAGAAAACACATATCACAGCAAACCCTACTTGCTTTCAGTTGTCTTTTAGCATTAACAGCAAATTCCTCCTGCCTCCAAAATGAAACAGGACCCAAATGAGATACCAAATGAGCAAGAGAACAGCTGGACTCCTGTTTCCCAAGCAAAAAAAGAGTAGAACTGTAGATTCAGAAAGCCAGGCCAGCAGCAACCTCAACAGTGCAGAAAGAACAGCCAGGGTAAACTGCCCCTCAGACACAGTGGATACCAGAGCAATACCAGTTTCACTGCAAGCATCATCCTGACAAAATGAAACCACAGAGCAAGTGTAAAGGCAAGAGAACCCAGCTGCAGGGGACCACCTCACAGAGCCTAACACACCGTCTGGTAAGTGATGACAAGCTGGATGACCGGCAGGGCATAAAACACTGCAATGGTGATGATGTTCCTGCAGAGAGGAGACAGTGGCAGCAGTTACATACACCCAAACAACTGTCGCACACCCAGGATAGAACCCTCATACAGTGCTCATGGAGGGATGTGTAGACTTTAGTGCCTAAAGGCACACACCCGGCTCTCCCAGATGGAGCTTTTTTACTCTGGTTATGAAGTCCTGAAGCAGAAGAGCAAATGCGCTAATGCAAAGAGGAGGCAAATGCTAAGGGCACAAAAAAAGCCAGGATGTGGACCACAAGCTTATGTGTCTGAATGTCAATTTATCCCCTTCCCCAGTACCTTGTAGTACACTTCACTGCACTTTAAAGCTATTATAGAAACCAGGATCTATTGCCAGGACTGTGTGTGCACTAGTTCACAAATATCCTTATTTGAGGTATGTGAGATCTGCAGTTACTAGTTGGAACTGGGTCAGACGGTGCCACAGGATGGTTCATAGAATACCCTCAGGTCTAAAGCCTGGTTCAGAAGAAGGGCATGTGGTCAGACTCCACAACCAGAGACCAGATCCAGGGCTTAGGCCTTACCAATTTGTCTTCTCCTTACCAGAAATAGATTTTGTATTTTTTGCTGACAATCCTTCGGTCCTTCCTGGATAAGTCTGACAAATAGAGGAACACCTAGAGCATTAGTGGGTGGGAAATCATGAAAGAAAACAGAAAAGAACTAATGAAGATCACAGAAACCAGTAGAAAATCTTGACATGTTGTGATAATATGGAGGTTGGCGCTATTTGGACCTTTTTACACAGTCATCTTGTTGTGTCTCTCGAGTGTATGGGGAATGAGTTATGCAAAACCCTCTGGTATCAAGGAATGGCTTTGACCATACAGAACAGTGCAGGATGACAAAAGGAGATGCACTGCTAGTTTAAAGCCCGCCCCCTCCCCACTGTAGTCACACTACTTGTACCAGACTACTGCCTACTATTTAATATTAATTTCTCCCTGTACTGTTACACCTCGCCTTTATGGGACACTATGGGCTTCTCCCCTTTTTCTCAATAGTCCTGTTTTTTCTGTGTTAAATCACTCAGCAACACACTTAACACAGCAGGAACATTTTCTAGACTCTGAAAACACACTCAGAAACAGATTTGTTTTTATTAGACGAAATCCACCTAATAAGGGAAGCGGAAACTTAAATCCTGGCAAGTGACTAGTGCTTGTCTTGGTCCAGATGTGTCCATGGCCCAGTATGACAGCTGTACCTTAGTGCGGATGACATTCTTATCACTTTCGATTTCTGGCATGGTGTCAAAGTCACTCTCCTCTTCCACAGAGCTGTCTGTGTCAGAATCAGCTGGTGGCCCACGCTCAGGGGAAGACAACTGATGCCCACCACTGGAGCTTGACTCATCTAGAGCAGAGTGGGGAGAAGGAAACAGGCAGGGCAAAGGCTAACTCCCTCTATGCACAGCAAGAAGAAGGTTGTCCCAGAAACCAAGCTGCAATCTATTGGGACAAGTCAGTATGGTCATTTCAAGGAGCAAGGTTTGCCAAGATCACAGACTTTCCTAAGAGTCTTAGATTATCAAGCTAAGAGCACTTTCAAGGACCATTTTCCCTGTTTTGCAACATTTTTGTTTTTCATCTGCTTTTACTCTATTGCTTTTAATTTCTAACATTTTCTACCCCTTTACCACCCTGGACTCTGAAATCTGAAAGCCTGAGACAAGCCAGAAAGCTCTAGAGAAAGCAGTGGACTGTTCAGGGGTCAAAACCAGGCTGATCTACTTAATCTCTAGTCTTCACATAAACTCTGTATATAAGCTTTTCTAAAAATAGTGTAGAATAAAGGGCAAAGAGGAAGAAAGTTGATTTTTCAAAGCAGGCAAAGGATCATCTTTGCTCCCACTGCACCTGCAGTAGCGTTCACAGGACTTGCCTGCACTTTACAAAGGTTGGCCAAGCTCCCAGCCAGCCCACTGTCCATACTGGTGTGAGCAAAATGTAAGTTTCTTCCTCATTTCCCAAATGCTTTTACAGTATTTCCTTGGGAACCAGAGTAGCTGGGTAGGGTGGTGCTGAAGCCCTCAGCATTATTCCAGGACTTAAATCCTCCTGATTTTTTCCCAAACCTCACAAAATACCAGTTACTGTATTTCTTTGTCAGGTATTCAGACATATCACTCCTCTGTGGTCCAACAGATGGGTGACACCTGGAGTGTAAGGGCTGTCTTTACACCACAAAGAGCAAATGCAGCCTGAGCAGGGACCAAAACTTCCACAGAGCAGCTCTTCTCTCTCATTTGAGCAGCTGCTTCACACTGCCCTAGACCCGCACCACTTCAATCTGCAACCTGGGTCCTTAAGCTGTAAAATTCAGGAATTATGCCCAAAAGTCCACAGCACTGAGCTATTCAGTAACAATCCTTCCACAGTAAGGAACAATACTGTAAGGAAACTAACAAATGCTTTGGCAAGGAAAAACATCTCCCAGTTCAGATTAGCAGGACACTTAGAAATTTTTTCCACTACCAGGTCATGGTTCGCCTGTTGACAGTATTTCTCCCCTAATAAAAACCTCTGGACAGCAAGAAGACTGATTCTCTTTTGCCCATGACCCTTCAGTCTTGCAGTGAAAAGCATGCTTTGGTCTAAAGTCAGCTGTTAGGAGCTAGTAACAGACACCTAGAAGCTTGGTTGGAAGAGACCTTTGTCAGTCCCTTCTCAGCCTCCTGCCTGAAGCGGTACTGTCACCAGCATTTATCACAGAATCATAGAATCTTTTAGGCTGGAAAAGACCTTTAAGATTGTCAAGTCAAACTATTAACCAAACTGTACCAAGCCCACTGCTAAACCATGTCCCTAAGCTCCATATCTATGCGGGTTTTAATCATGTCTGCGGATGGCGATTCAACCACCTCCCTGAGCAGCCTGTTCCAGTGCCTGAGGACCCTTTAAATCAAGTTTTTCCCAATGTCTAACCTAAACTTCCCCTGGTGCAATGTGAGGCCATTTCCTCAAGTTTTTTCCTGTCTGGTGTTCCAATTCATGTTGTATCTATCCTAGTCTCTGTTTAAGAGTATGATTATTTTGTTGTTGTTTTTAAATCTCCTTGCAGTTTCTAGTCCAAGTAATCCTTTCTGGTAGTCTCCATTTTCAGTTATCTGTATCTGTAAAATGCTTTGTCACTGTGTTGTTTGCAGATGTAGTTGTAGATAGTGATGAGGTCTCCTCTCAACCTTCTTTCTTCAGACTAAACAGCCCTTGCTCCCTCAGCCACTCCTCACAAATACTGTTCTCCAAACCCTTTCACAACTTATCAGCTGACTATGTCTTGCCAAGACATTTCCAATGACAGAGTCCCTCTGTGCAGCCCTGAAGTGCAACCTGAACTTCTCAAGCTTCCTTTTGTTTTTATTTCAAGTAGTTGCAAGCTACTCCAAAAGCAGTTTGCAGCTTTATTCTCTTCTGGCTTTAAAGCACCTTAAATTGGCTTCCCCTGCAACATGCAGAATTCCCCTTGTGCCCACAGTTCTGGAAGGTACTGTACCAATAGCACCATAGCTGCTTCCTTCAGGGGTGCTGGCAGTGATGGGGTGTGAAGAGGTCATGATCCCAGACCCTGCAATGGAAGCAGACCCCAAAGGGACAGTTAGTTTCATGTCAGTATTTTGAAACCCATCTCTGAGGTAAATACAAACAGCCTGAAGACTTGAAGTGTCTTGAGAAAAGCAGCAGCATTTCTCCAAACATAGAATCATAGAATTATCAGGAATTGGAAGGGACCTTGAAAGATGATCTAGTCCAATCCCCCTGTCACAGCAGGACACCTAGACCAAGTCATAGAATAGAACATTATGGATTGAAAGTGACCTGGAAAGATCATCCAGTCCAATCCCCCTGCCACAGCAGGATCACCCAAACCAAGTCCAGGTGGGTTTCAAATGTCTCCAGAGAAGGAGACTCCACAAACTCCCTGGGGGTAGCCCCCTCCAGTGCCCCATCACCCTCACTGGGAAGAAGTTATAGAATAGGTCAGGGTTGGAAAACATAATAGTCTCCCTCCAGAGCATACTGTGCAAAAGGGAAACCCTTGATTTGCAGTGTGAAGCAAACCCATTCCCTTCAGCATCCACACAGAGGCTGCCAGTTTGACTCACAAAACCACAAACCTCTTCCCGTACCCTGCAGCAACCACATTATGAGGCTGTAAGAATTGGTAAATTGTAGAGCAAGTTTCATAATATTTATAGCAATCTTACAGATTTCTAATTCTTCTCCTTCCCCTCTTCACATGCTGATATATTCACATATTGCTGCCTCAGGTGCTCCTGGAAGTCACGACACAATGCCACATAGTTTTAACCAAGAAAAAAGAAAGAAAAAGTGTTTCATGCAAGAAGAAGTAGTCATGATCTCATGACAAGAGAGACAAGTCTCTGAGGGCTGGGAAGCCTCCTGCTCCCCCCCAACATTGAAATCAAGATGGGCTGCATCTCCCAGTCAGGTTGCACTGGGACTTTCCCCACCTGGCTTCACATTCTCTCCTTTTGCCTGATATTATTTGATGCCTCCATGGCTAGATTCAACTGCTGAACATGTCCTAAAACACTACCAGCTGAATCCCCTCACCAAGGAGTCGGACACCCATATTCTCAAAAGGGAAGGAACAAGAGCAGCAGTGGAACATCTTCCAGTGGTGCTGAAATTTGAGGCTGGTCCAGCCACTTGTAAAACTTAACCCTCATAACAACATTGCCTAGCCAGTCAGCAGCAAAGGGACGAAAGCAGATCATGGAGTAGTATTTAAAGTTTACTGCAGCGTGGCAATGGCCTGGCTTCCCAAGCTGCATCTTTGGCTTCCCTCACCTGACCCTCACTGGGAAGAAGTCACAGGGTGACTCCTCTTTCCACCCAGCAATTCTAGGCACTTCTGTAATGCCTTGCATGTATGATTTTATTCCTTTTCCATAAGCCAGATACAGAAAGAGTCCCAAATCATTTCCCTGCCTGAGCCCTATTCCCAGGCAGGGGAGCACTTACACAGCAATGACATTCGATGTTTAAGTCCTAATTACTGCTTTCTCTTGACATGTTCACTGTGCTTGTTGGGCTGTGGGCTAAGACCTGGTCTCCATTTTAGATCTTCTTCCCTCCTGCACCAGAGGAAAGACTCTGGCACACTGCAGCTCTCCACACAACACACCCTCAGCCCTGAGCTGGGATTAGCAGGATCCTGTCGTAAGCTGCTGCATTTCAAAGAACCACCTTCTACTCATTACCCACTGTGTAACTTTCTCTCTCTTGTGGCAGTTTTTCCTGTTGCTTTAAAGATGCTTGGGTGAAATAAGGGTTTCACCATGTTCAAGGCACTCAGGCATATGCATAATTCCCATCCATCCTCTCCCACAGGGATACTCCCTCCATACTTTAGGTTAGGCTTTATGCTATCTAGTGACCTGTCAACATTCTGTCCCAAGTAACCAAGGGAGGATTTTAAATCTGGAAAAAGCATGAAGGCAAGGATGAAGAGACACTCTGCCCTGTTCCTAACAGCCACTTGGGACCCAGCTTACCCACTAATTGCAGTCCCACCTCCCAGTGTCCACATTAGTCAGCAAAGTAAACTTTTGCACTAGGTGTGGTGCCTCCAGCAATTGCCTCAACCAGATAGTGATGATGTGGAACCGGAAGTATGACATGACACTTAAAAAATAAACTTAACCACAGAGGCCAGGCACCAGATTGGTGACAAGACCAAAGGGTTGCAGGATATGCTAAAACAAAGGACAGAGAGATTGCTCAGTACCTCCAGCCACACTTTCTTGTTGGGGACGGGGAAAGAAAAGGGGAGTGATGGAGGAGGCAAGACCCAGGGGTATTTTGGAGGAACAGAAATTGAGTAAGAGAGAAAAAGAACAAAAGAGAAAGCCAGAATGCCCTGAGTGATCTGAAGGACAGAGGAGATGCTGGTTGCTGTTTATAGGCATCAGTCAGACACACATCCTGAAGAGTCACGGTGGAGATGCAGTGCTAGGCATGTGAAGGTGGCATAGAGTACAAAGGACAGAATGGGTCACAGAAGGAGCAGGTGCCTCTGGAAGGAAACCTGTAATCTGTGAAGAAACTGCACTCCTATGTTCTTTCACAAGGATGCTGTACAGCAATCCTCCCTGCCTAGGAACCCTGTTTTCTGCTTGCTCTCCAGGCTCATGCTAAGTACAGCATCTGTGCCCTGCAGCTTCTCTGGGTATTTCCCAAGGACCACAGTTTCAATTCTACCTCTCACCAGGGCAGTCTGGAAAGCAGCTTCTAAGTTTTCTTCAGCATATGAAGCCTCAGCTGCAGCACCAGCAGCACTCCTCAGGGCTTCTGGTCTCAGCCTGTTGAGACTATGCCTCCTTGCCTTAGATAGTCATCCCTTGTCACCACCCTGGACATCTTCCAGGGCCTTGACCAGGTCCCTCCAGGTTCCCCAAACTTCCCAACACACAAGCCCTTCACATTTCTCCAGCGCCCTGAGACTTGCTGTTGTCTCACAGCTGGATCCATCCCAAGTGACTTAAATTAGAATATTCTGAAGCATATTTTTACAGTCCCCTGCTCATTTGGTTGTGAAGAAAACCTTTTACATACATTCCATATACAAGGATGCATGTGTGGATCTCAGTGCTTGAAAAATCCATTACTGAGAACCCAAATGTCCTGAGATCCTCTGCAGAAATATTAGTGCATGTAACGTCAGATCAGAGTAAAGTTCCTTTAAAGAACCTTTAAGTATAGCTCAGTTTAAGCTTATCTAGTGGCATGTGACAGATCAGAGAGACTAAAGAAATTTGGGATCAAAAACAGGGAACAAAACAAGAACCTTTTAATGATTCCAAAATACAATGGTGTCCCCTCCCCATGAGAGATGTATGAATGATAATGCCTTTATGCTCAGACCAATGCTTTGAACTACTTTGCAGGCACTAAATAATTAAACAAAATTAAATGGCCAGCCTCCCACACTGTTCCAGAAAGCAGATACTCCCAATGCCCCCTTTACCCTCATAAAACTTTATATCTTTCACTCATAGCCTCTTAATGCAGTTGTGTTCTATAATGCAGAAATCTGCAGCATGTTGAAATATGGGTGCAGCATAAAGTAAACTGAACCCAATACCAAAGTAAATAACACAAATACAACTGCCTAACTGTATGAGTCATGTATCCACTTGCTTGATTGCAACTCCCAGATAAAAACAAATAAATATTTAAATTAAATTTTAAAAAATAAGGAACCCATGCTTAAAACAGGCAGTGAAAATCTTTAAGCATTAGAGTTAACAAACCCAAAGTGCCTCTCTTAGAAATGAACAGATCTGGCATCAGCAACATTGCTCAGTAGCCAGGTCTAGCCAAGGCTTGCCTTTCCTATGCCTATCTAAAAGCCAGCTTCTCAGAGCAGGGGTCAGGACCAGGACCACATTCAGGGAAGCCTACTTCACATATCTTCTCTTGTAAGGGCAGAGGGGAAGCTCTAGCATCCTCCACTGGCACCAGAAGCTATGTGGTGCTTGTACAGGGAAGGCGGCTTGAAGGGCCAGAAGGTACAAGACTGACAGCCTGTCTCTTGCCTGGCCTAGGACCTGTGCTGTTCACTTTAAGCAGCCACACCACAGAAAAGAGATCTTACCATCCTCTGGACTCAACCTTCTAGCTGAAGCCTTCCTCCGAACCCTGAAACAGAACAGGCAACACCCATGAGACAGGCAACCACCCATGGCAGAATTACCCAGGATGTCAATACGAATAGAGCTGGCATGTTGCAAGCTCAAAAAACAAACCAACCAACCAAAAAAAGAAGCACAAAACAAGCTAAAAAGGAAAAATACTATGTGCACTAGAATGGCTCAGCTATGACTGCTCTATGCACATCTCTCAATTTCTAAAGCAATAGGTTTCTTTTTATCTCCTCATGTGTCCACCAGAGGCAGGACAACCAGACAAATGACCATCCCATCTGATACCACTCAGTGTATTAGAAAGGGTTTTAGACCACCTTCCCAAGGCCATCTTCCCCGCTGAGGAGACTGAACATATAAGAATCCACTGAAAGGGCACCATGAGCTAGAGGTGCACATTGGCAAAATACTTAAGAAGCCACCTCCTTCAATGCTGTTGCTGAGCAGGAGCAAGTAAGAACAAACCATATGCCCACTGCCAAGAAAAAGTAACACCATAAAAGAACCCACATCTAAATCATTTAACTTATTTTTTCCAATTAAATGTTCCAATGTTTCACTGATGCATCTTGAAGTTAACCCATGCCCCCACCTTGAAATTGTGTTTCAGAGCACCAAACTTTTTTCTTTTTTTCTCCTCAAGCAGCTGGGAAAAACTGTTTGGCTTTCTCCTACTTTAGACTTATATTATAACCTCTGCCCCCCACACCACAAAGGATTTAAGTGGCTAATCTGTTTAATTACAGCCAATAACTGCAGTATTCAGTCCAGCACCCTAGGAAGTACCTTGGTTCCCTAATGCTATGACACCTTATATCTCAGACAGGGCCCATCACAATTCACACCTGCCATGCAGTGTGCTCACATGAAGAAACCCAGTGGTGAGGCATTACAAAAGCTAGAGAGCCAAGCTTTAATGTTTCATCATTGTAATGATCACCACAACAGAGGAAGACAAGTTTTCTGGCTGATGGTCAGTTGGAGCTCACTGAGTATTCATGGACTTCTTTGGCTGCTCTGCTAGATGCCTGCCACCACAGTCACTCCAAATATACTGTAGGGTGAGGTATCTCTGAGATAATGAGAAACAGAAAAGCTGTTCTTGTAAAACCACTCAACTCACCTGATGTAGTGCACAAAAGCAACAATCACTGAGCCCAGGTAAAAGGAAAGGAAACTCAAGAAGCTGAAGAACATGGCTTGGATATAAACAGACTCTGAGGAAAGAGAAGGCATCAGTCAGCTCACAGAGCAGGCACAGCCCCTCTCAGAACCAGTGTGCCTGTCCTACTCTTCCCAACACCACCTGGTGACAACACTCAGTTCCAAATAAGCCTTCAAACTTTTGTTTCCTTTCTTTAAGAGGAATCACCAGAACCTGTCTCAATGTCACCTCCCATTTCTTCATCCCCAGCACTAGCTGGTGGGCTCATGAGTAAGGGATCAGTGTTTTGACTCTTCTAATGGTGCATTCTGCACCATCCTATCAGAGGGCTGCTGGTCCAGACAGACTCTTCTGCATAGCAGGGGCAAGTTGCCCCATAAAGTTACACTGCTCTGTGCAAAGATACTGACTTTTAATAGAGGGCAATATCGTCACTTGAAGATTCTTCATCCGCTGTAGGTTCCAGGTTCGGTTGACATTTCCTGTGAGATACAAAGTGTATAGCAAATATGAAAACAAATATTTGTGATCTCTAGTCTCTAGTTCTCTGTATTTGCAAAAGCACGAGGGTCTGACTTTTCACTCTAATACATGCGAGATATTTTCTAAACCTTTCTCAGGCTTGTCAATATAGAACCTTTTCCATATGTTTCACCCCTCCTTCCTATCCACAACCTATTTTTCAGACTAGAAATCCCTCTCATACATCACTCAAGCCTGGATGCCTGAATCCTAAGGGCATCTTGTCTCTTATTCACCTAGATCTCAAAGGGCAGTTTCTCTCACTACAGATACTAGAACACCATTTTCACCCTTTGGCCAAAGCTCTCCTGGTAAAACACCTCTGTGCAAGATGCACACTAGTGTTGCAGTCTTGTTTCTCTTATTGGGACAGAGCCATCAAACTCTAAGCATAGAAATGTCCCCACTCCAGTTACAGCCACCACATGACTGATAGAAGCTTTGCTTTTACCACTGCCCAGGAATTGGACATAGTGTGTTCTAATTAGAAAAGACACTAGGAGAAGTGTCTTGTAAAACCGTTTTCCTCAAATTACTAATTGCTCTTGTTTTCCCAAGTCCAGGGATATCATAGATCCCAAGACAGCAGTAGATGATTCCCTCTGCAGGAACTGACACCTGGGCTTCCATGCAGACAGGAAGATAACACAGGAGTACGGAAATAAAACAAACCAAAAAATAAAAAACACACTATCCAAATGTTGTGACCAGCACTGCCTGCACGCCTCCAGTATCTCTCCAAACATCAGCAACTCCTCTGTAAAAGTCATATTCCCAGCAAGCCAGATGCTATACTAACCAACCACTTCCTGGACTGATCAAGACTTTCAGCTTCTCTCATAATACCACATTTGTATTTCGCTCTTCCTCACAGCTATCTGGGTAAGTCAGAGGTATATGGACCATCCCATGTCACCCACATGGACGTGGACTTAAAGGATGCACACGGCTCCATCACTCAGATGCAGTAAGCAAATCCAAGTCCCAGCACAACCTACCATGAATGGAAGAAGGCACAGAACCCCCACAGGCATAATCCTCTGGCTTGATGACAAACACAACGAAGAACTGCTCACCTGGGAAGTCCTTTCTCTGTGCAGGAAGATGGAAGAAGACATAAAATCATGAGATGCCAAGAAACATCTCCCTCCAACATGAAGGAGAGGTGGTGCTCCAAAAGGCCAGAGATCACGTTTTAATTGCTACGCAGTCACCACTCTTATGAATACAAAGCACAGCAGTGCCCCAGTACAAGAAAACTAATAATACTGCACTTATTTATTTACTTTAGCTAGGGCAAACCAACTACCTAAGCTTTGCTTGTCATAAAGGTCCTAATACCAACACCCAGTGGCAGAAGAGCCAAGGTTCAAACAGAAGATACCCAGCTGCAGTCTCTCTGATCTACAGCCTCAGCACTTAAGTCATCAGCAAATATAAGCAAAGTTTTATGTAGAAGGCGACATTGCTTCTTCTACTTATATCAGCTGATCTAATAAAAGCAAATGTGGTCAGCAACATCAGAATCAAATCACACTAGGAAGGCATGAGATAAGCCACTGGGGAAGAAAACCCCAATGTTGTGACAAAAATCATCATCTCACCTGCACTGTTATGGCTGCCTGCTTTGTCATAGACTGGTAAACACCATTGAACTCCACATTATGGTCCAGGTCATACACCGGGCACTAAAACAGACATAACTAAGGGTTAAACCAGGGACAAAAACAGAGCTAGTTTGGTTGGGAGGCAGCAGAATAGACAGTGCAGAACAGCACAGAAAGGGTCTGCTTGAGGTGACAAAGGGAACAAACCAATCAGGACCCATTTAAAAGTTATTAAAGCTGCTCTGAAGGCATCAACTGTGGTCTACTCGCTGACCTCAGCATTCTCACAAGAGGGCTTCAGTTTAATCCCCAAAGAGTATTCAGACAGATTGATTACTCCACCATCCCCAATGTGCGGTGCACACACTGGTTGTGTCACACACTTTTCAGTTTGTACTGTACGCCAAGGGGGTACGCTGAGGGCAAGTGTTTGCCCTCGTTTTACTCTTTCCTGATACTCCTAATACCTGGTAGGTTGAAAATCACCTGCCACAGTCTCCCCTTCTGCCTTTCTACCATTCAAACACAGGAACGCGGGCAGGAGTTGATCTTACCACTTTCTCTCCTCACCCTAGGTATTAAATGTGACTGCCATAACTTCAGTGCCAGCAGAGCTAAGGCATCTTGCACTTCTGCCAGCACCTTGGTGCTCTCACACTGCAGGACCACCACACCATTCAGGGAGGTGAGAAAGGAAGATAAACATACTGCTATTTTCCAGTTAAGTGCAATCACCAACCTTCATGGCAGGGAAAATCCATTCTCCCCTTCCCGTATAAGGGGAGGAATAACTGCATAGAGAGGAAATTAACTGGAAAGGAGAAGTATTGTGTCTGGAAATCAAAGCTCCTTGTGCTGCCTTGGGCCACAGGAGATTCCAGTGATGAACACTGTCCCATTCCTCAGCCACCAGTATTTGATCTAACACCACTCAGTGAAAAGACAGGGCAGTAGGATATTAAATATCACAAGAGGAATACAATAAAAACATTGGAGAGGAACAGCACCTTCACCTATTTGCAATGAAAATGTCTGAGCTGCTTGAACTCAGCATCTCTCAAGCCTCCTTTCCACAGGATTTTCATCCCTCTTTCAGGAGCTCCTTTCCTAGGACATTTCTCTCTGTTAAGACACCCACACCCACACACACAGGAGGACACAGCGTTCCAGCAGGCACCTCCTTACCCTTGTCTGCAATGACCTACCACAATATCCTGGACGGAGACAACAGAGCACGGGTAGACTGTATCAGACACCACTTTAATAATGACCGAGTCGACATCCTGAGGGAATTTGTACAGGAAATACTGAGGAGAAAGCAGAGGACTTACAGTCATGGTCCAGAAAGCACACCTGTCAGAAGGTTCAGAGCCTCCTTAAGGTACCTTGTGCAGCCCAAGCTGAGCTGGGTTGGATGTGGAGGACTTTTGCAAAAATTCCAACTTCAAATATTAGGTCCTTACACTACAGAAGGGCAGATTAAATATGTAACAGGCAATTCTCCCTTGCACAACATGATGTTAAACATCTTCGTCAAGCAAGACACAGCATAGGTTTCTTTCTACCTGATCAAGCTAAAGTGACTTCATTTTATATCCTACTCCATTTTACGCTGCTATAAGCAGTTTCCAGGCAGTTCCACACTGATGATGAGCTTCATATATGATACATATTTGAAACATATCACAGGATTTATCTCAGATGGATTGCTTCAAAGACAGACTGTGAAGCGTCTGTGAAAGGTTAAGTGGACAAAACTGTCAAGAATTTAATAAATAAATGCCTGATATTAGTCATAGGATTTTGGGGTTTTTTTGATTTGGAGGGAAAAGGTAGTTTCTCTCTTCAGCTTTAAAACTAACTCAGCAATAGTTCTGAAAATAATTGGGAGAGACTAGTACCTGTTGGTATTTCTACTTTTCCTCTAGGGGCATAGAATGGTTGTTTCCTGAGCTTCATCACTTTAAGCAGGCCCACAGGACAGTCTGTGGGGTCAGACACCACAGCCCCACCTCAGAGGAAACACAAGGCTGAGGACTGCCATCAGCCACCTTATGGTCACCTGGCAGACAGTGCTGCCACCCTAGAAACTACCACAGCTTCTGCTCCAAACCCATAACCTGCTTCACATAAACCTTAATGCTGTGCAAGGGCCAAGTATTTTCTACCTCCTTCTACCATTCCCTTCCCAGGAAACAGGACCCTCAACTGGAAGGGCAGACATGAGCAAGGAATCACTCAAGCTTTTTCCAAGTTTGTTCGTTTCTCCTAAAATATTTGTTCCCATCACCCCTCTCCAAGCAGGGCCCCTTCACTGCTGAGCAAGTGCTGGCTCCAGCCCCAACTCCTTACAAACTGAAAACTCACCAAGCCAGTTTCTTCAGTCGAGTGGCATTTTATCTCCACCAAACAAGGACAATGGCAGTTGAAACTCCTTGGTTTCCCAGGAGCACTGCCCTTGGAAAGTTTTAGGTTCCTGAGAAAGCACCCCCTTCTGTAACTTTTCCTTTAGGCCACACATTACCAGGGTACATAATCAGCATAAGGGGCACCTAGACATAGGGTTCTTTGCTGCCCAATGTGTGAGTGGAAAAAACACATCCAGACAACACTCCTGACCTATACAAACATATATCTAATCTCTGTTTGCCCTCAGGCACAGGCTGTGAGGTCTTTTTGCACTCTTAGGGCTATTCCAACAGCCATCTAGATTCTGAATTGCTTTTTTGTTTTCACTCTCTCTTTCCCCTGCAGACTACTTAATGCTTTAGTTTACAAAAACCTCAGCATTACACCAATGAAGACATACTCATCTTCTGCTCCCTGCATCTGGTCTACAAATAGAGTTACCAATCTCCTACTACCAATTGTAACAAATAGCAGTCTCAAGTCACAAAGTTAATTCCAGGCCAGATCCTAAACACTCTACATTCAAATCACAAGATTCTACATAATGAGGGTTTATAAAAAGCCACCATCATCCCCTATGCTTTTACAGTATAAATTCCTGCATGAGCTGGCAAACAAGCTTAAAACCTTTGACAGCAAAAGAAATTATCTGATATGCCTGGTAATAGGAAACCTAAACTTAAGTGGTATCACTAACAGTGACGGTAACAATAAAACTGGAGTACCAGACAGCCTTGGTAAATTACACATTTTCCCAGCTCTATCAGTTCCTGTATCACTATAGTTACTGTCAACAGCATTTTCATTCAGGAGAGGAGTTGTAATATCTGCAGGGCTCTGAACAAGGCTGCTCAGCTTGACATGCTGTACACATGTGCTCTCTTATGAGGCATATCAATTATTGTCTCACCAGTTGACTTGCTGCCCTGAGCAAGGAACAGCAGTCTGAGTTCTGCTGTACCTCTACAGCTTATTTATGTATTTATTTATTTTTCTCAAGTAAAGACTGATTCTCAGCCAGTCACGCACAGGCAACTGAACCAGCACTGGCTGAAGCAAGACACTGGTGCACAGCATCTCACTTCTCATGAAGTGCAGCGTCCCAATGGTCTCTGGGATTTTGAACATTTCTGGAATTTCCTGAACTGCATATACCATTCATTCGCTCTGCTTACAGGTTTTGGTTTACTTAATCACTTTGCAAGGGGACCCAAATGCGCCCCTAGAGGGGCTCTCTCTTCATGATGTCCACAGAAAAGTCAACAGGAAGGAATTTTCCCTGCATCCCGAGAGATTAACAACCTAGTCATGCAAGGCCTTTGCTGTCTCTAACAAATGACTGCATCAACCATTTGTATGTGGTAAGACAGACAAGCAATGCCTCCTTACCTGAGGTTGGGAAGGGCTGGCAGTGAAGTTAAAAGCTTTGTTGGTCCTAGAAAAGAAATGCCAGCATGTTGAAGTCTAAAACTTACAAAGCTAGAATACACACAAAGCACTTTCAGATTAAGTAAAAGAAAAAATATGTTATTTTTCTGGGAAGAAAAAGGAATAGTAGGCAGATGGACCAAATCCCTGTATAACAGATACATGAAGAAATTACATTTGAAGTCTCACATCCCAGCTTACTCGAGTTGGAAGTTCTCAAGCCTGGTGACAAGCAGCTCATATGTAATATTAAATGGTGCCATGGAAGCGACGTCCACAAATATAATCTGATCAGAGGGTCCTGTCTTTGGTGTTGGTTCAGAGGGACAGAGGGTTCGACTCACTTCTTGGTAATTGTAGGTCCTTTGATAGCTATAACAGCCAGGGGTAGGAGGGAAGGGAAAGTTGGATGGAAAAGAGAGAAATAGTTAAAAAAAAGTTGGCAGTTCTAAGAATGACATAATTTTCCCCCTGCTCACATAAATGAAATACTAATCTGAAAAGCCAATACCATTCAGTCTTGTATTTAGAGCTCACATTCCACTTCTTTTGCTTCTTGTGGTATGCACAAAGAACTGGCCATTCCTCACACTTCACTTCCCTTGAAGCTGCCTGTGCCATCCACAGATCTAGCACATCTGCCATTTGCCAGAGTAAGAGAATGCAACAACAGACCAGAACAGCTGTGCCTATAGCCATCCTCTGTATCAAGCAAGACACTATCGGGTGTGTGCTGCTCAGCACCAGGATTTCAGTCACAGGATGAAGCTTCACATCTCAGATGGTCTAAGGTGCCTGTCCTGCAAAGCCTCAGTACTCGCAGCCTAGCTAGTTCTGAGGTTGTTGAAGATACACAACAGCATCACTTCCACAAAGAAGACATCCCCAACAACAACCACCACCACCCACAACAGACTCAATTTATGTGCACCTTGGGTGAGAAATAGTCCTTATTTCCCAAATGCAGCACAACACAGCAGTTAGAGTGCTCTCCCAAGAGTTTGTTCAAAGCTTGCTCAAAACCAGAGCACAGGAACTGCTTGCACACACTACAAACCACCATGAAAACAATGCCATGTGGTAGATTAACTGTCTAGTGACAGAGGCAGATCCTCAGCAAACAAGCCTCCTGGTACTCTGGGTACATAGCTGAGAAACTAAGAAGATAAAAGCAAGCTGCCCAGTAAGAGGTTACCTATCAAATCCTGATCTTCATTCAGCTGACAGTGAGTAAGCATGCTTTGCAACAAGCCCTGCAGTGTACACAAGTAGCGAGATCTAGCACTTGAAGGCTGATGACGGATGCAGCTAGCAGACAAGTGTGTTACAAGAAAAACTCCAGTACTTACAGGCCTCGAAAAATTAGTGGGACCTGCCATGACAGCACTCCCTTCTGCTGGCGAACTACAAACAGGACAGGATATTGGAGGTTCTCAGAGCTGCTGTTCACATACACCCGTACTGCATCCACCTGTGAAAAGAGAGGGCAGGTAAGTGTTAGCTGAAAGCAAAGAACAAGACAGCTCCAAATTTAGAAGGAAGAAGCCTGTTCCTGCTCCTCAGTCTGTTCTAGATGCTGGCAATACCCACAGGGAGATCAAGAGTGTTTGTACCAGACTGGTTATTCAGATCTACAGGGCATTTACCAAACTGGCTCTTTGCTGCTGCTCCAACCAAGAATCACAGCCCTGCCCACAGATCAGGAGTGATTGTCAGACAAGACACTGAGGACAAATGCAGCAGACATAAAAGGAAGAGGGTTCAGTAGCTTCCACTTTCCCAACTGTGAGCAACCTGAGTAACTTGTGTTATAAAATTAAGCAAATACACAGAGAAAGCCACAGCTGAGAATTTTCTTGCTTGGACTCGTAGGCACCAATCTCAATCAACATCAGTGGGAAAGACACAAAAATGACTGAAGCCAACACTAATAGTTAGGGATCAAAAAAGCTGTCTAGCAGCTATATTCTGCTGTAAAACACACTGAAATGACCATATAACCCACCTAAGCAAGCAGGAATACTCTGCTGACTGCCCTCAACTGGACAAGGAAGGCTGCTTTGGTTTGTGAGCAAGGGTTCTGATGCAGCCCATGACAACAGCAACTGAACTTTCTTCTTACAGTATCTGTCCACCACACAGTTGCAGAGGTAAGAGGGTTGTGGTGTAGAACACTCTCTGTCTCTACCAAATGGAAATGTGAATATTACTATTTCTAAAGAACATCCCTACAGTTCCTATTCAACAGGATATGAAAATGCATAACACACCACAAGATAGACTACATTTCAATTAGAAGATACACATCTCAGTTAGATACAATACATATATTTTGAGCCCACAACACCTTTAAAGATCAGAATGCACTCTCACTAGATCAGTGAAAGACTTTTCACAGGTATCTTAACTGTTTATCTTCCAAGATGAATAAAGGTAAAAAGGGGGAGACCTTCTGATAAAAAATCCATTATCAAGGTAACAGAACAGTAGCTACCTGAGGTGGCACCTTATGCTCACACTGAGGACACCAAGTTCAGAGAAAGGGCTGGTATCTGCAATAACCAGTCTAAAAGAAAATCTCCTAATTTTTCTTGTTTATTGATCCCAGGCTCATATGGGAGTTTTGTTTAGTTTACTAGAACAAAACAGTCTTGGAAGCCATAATTATTATCACTTTTCCTGACATCATCACTGTAATTCAGAGTCTACAGCCACCAATTCCTAAAAAATAAGTCTTCAGCAAAAACAATCACCAATCATCATCACCTTCAAGAAAAACTCCATCAAGTACTGGAACAGATGGCCCAGGGAAGTGATGGAGTCACCATCCCTGGAGGTGTTCAAAAAACGCACAGATGTGGCCCTAGGTAACACAGTTAAGTGGGCATGGTGGTGTTTGACTTAGTGATCTTGTAAGTCTCTTCCAACCTTAATGATTCTATGATTCTATAAGTAATTTATTTAAAAACTTCTTGAAATAGAAGAACAGACATTAGAATCTTTTCCCATTGCCTTCTGGTTTCAAAACCTTTGTAATACATTTTGGCATGTTTCCAGCTTTTCCTTCTGACGGCAGAAACTACATACAAAATTTCCAAGCAAATGTCACCACAGGGTGTTAAAACCAAGTTAAGAAAACACTATCACAAAACAAGACTCACAGATGGCACCTAAAGATGACACAGTATACCACAGCCACCAGACATGACTAGAAGGCTACTCTGTGAATCCCTTAATCTTTGTGGCAGCCCTGCTCAGTTCAGGATGCCAAGACAGCATATGTTGGTATAACTGGGAAAAGCAAAGACAGGCATGAACAAGCTGCTGCTTTTCTCTGGGTATTTGCTGTAGTCACAGTGACAAGGGATGGGGATAGAAATGAAACAATACTAGAACTGAACAAAGAAACAAATCTAAGGAACATGAAAATTGATGCACAGGCCACATCTCCACAAGCACATGGAGTCAGTCTCCACCCACTGGGAAACCAAATACCATTGCAGAAAGGACACATTTGAGCTATCTGTCCAGTGACTTTTTGCCCATGAAACAGTTAAAGCAAGACCACACCAACAGGCAAAGGAGCAATTCACATTGCCTCAGGTTAGAAACCATTCTATGATTCCTCCAGGGCTCAACACATCAGCACAAATCCATGGGGAGCTCATATCAGACTCTCAGCAAATAGTACTAGTGAGTTATACATCCTCAACTACTTATAAATGCAAACTGAACATTGTAAAATTGTTTTCTACATTGACTTCATGAATACAGAATACAACCCACTATATGGGTTATGCATTCATTGCAGATAGGCATCCTAACTTCCCCTTTTTTACCTCCCATCAGATATTTACATTCATTGATGAACTCCTTTTGAGCTTGCTCTGCTGCAGGCTTAACAGTCAGCCCCTCCTCACAGGTGGAATGTTCCAGCCCCTTCATCATCT
Organism: Upupa epops; assembly: GCA_013397515.1. Classification (NCBI taxonomy): domain Eukaryota; kingdom Metazoa; phylum Chordata; class Aves; order Bucerotiformes; family Upupidae; genus Upupa; species Upupa epops. The sequence goes on along the minus strand of VZRI01014020.1, from coordinate 416,866 downwards.
TTGTGACTCTGCACTGAACTCATTTCAGTAAGTCACTACCTTTTTTGCACTTGGAAGATGGCACAGTACTCCAGATGTGAAAGCTCTGTAGCCTTTTCCCAAGGCAAACCTGTAGAGCATTACTTCCCCATCTTCTACAAGACAATGCCACTTCTGTAAGAGCTTCCTGGACAAGCCCAACAGCTAAACTTCTCACAGGGTGGCTCATTAGTGACCCATTCACACACCTTTTTACCCTGATACTCTCCTGCTACATTTTAATGCCCATTGTTGACTCTAGCCAAAAGATTTAGCATTTTGATTTCCTGTGAAAGGAAAAGACAATTAAGGCCAAGGCTGCAGGTGCAATAAGGCAGCTGAAAACATTTACAAGATGGACCCAGTCAAATTCCGGCTTAGGACAGGCATCCTGCTGCCACTCAGTTTGAGCTCCTGATGCTCTGCACCTGTGGTAGCTGGAATGTCTCTAAGCAGAAGCTACTGTCCTTATGTTCACAGGCTACAAATTGCCTCCTTTGGTGTCAACACTGATCCCTGCTTCTCTCTCTCCTTAATCTACAGGTGAATACAGTGAGCAGATGTTTTTTGAGATCTTGAGGCTCTTCCAGATCAGATTGTTTACTACTCTGAGCAGTCAAGTGTCCTTTAAGGAAAGGGGAAAAATAAAAAGGGAAAAAAAAGAAGATACCTATATATGAGTCCAAGGTTATCACATACTTACATAACTAACAATAAGCAATGCCAATATTAATTCATCCTGTTCAGACTGATCATCTTTTTTCAGGTAGCTTTGCTATTGTGGCAGCTGATACTATAGGTACCTACAGGGTCTGCTCAGGTGACCAAAGACTTTTGCACGATTTATCTTCCCCCTCTATAGTTAATATACAACTACTGAAAGGTCCTCCTGATTTTGCAGTGATAGGCTACATGCCCACAACAGCTATCAGCTCCATTTGACAGATGCTAAGACTCCAGAGTGCAAAAAAAGACAATGTGTTCATAGCATAACGGGACAAAGCATGACCGAGACACTCAACTACTGAGATCTGCTCCCTGTATAGTTCCTACTGCATGGCCCTCAGAAACATCACATGTCCTAATGCCTGTAGCTCACAGAACACAGCTCTGTCTCCTTCCTGCCTCAGTACTGAATGGCCAAGAAGCTGCCTCATTTGCAATAGTTGGTGTTCATTCCCCACCAAGCTAAGTCACATCCCTCTGACTCTTTCCCAAAGTGGTGCAACAGTGCTTCTGCTCCCCATATAGCAGACCTGCACTCTTCTGAGCAGCACTCAAGCATTGTGCTGCCCTCATAGTTGATGCTCTGATGATATCTCACCTGGAGCCTCTTCAGTCATTGCAAACAGACCTAAAACCAATTTTGTTCATACCAGAATTTCCATCTCAAAGTTATTACAAAATTAATGAATTGGCTTCTCCAAGATGACACCTCCATCTAGCCTAATCTTTGAATGCAAAGACCAAAGCTTGTGCAATATGAGTCTTAGAGGATACTAAATGTATGGTTTAACTTAGCCTTTTAACCTGTATGCCAGGGAAGGGCTGCAGCATTTCGCTGGGGGTGTTGAGAGCAACAGCTACCACAAAACAAACATTAAGGACTGTTTTGCATCTAGGCCAGTATCAGGAGACATGTGCTGCAGTCCACACCTACTACAGGAAAAGTTTAATCACTGCCCCTACTGGCATCACTTAACCACAAAGGTGAAAGTGCAGGCCACTTACATGTTTGATGCCTGGTATATGGCTCAACTACACAGCACCTCTTCAAAGGATACTGTTATAAATCATAGAATCCCAGAATGGGTGAGGTTGGAGTAGATCTCTAGAGATCATCTAGTCCAAAGACACCGCTCAAACAGGGTCATCTAAAGCTAGTTGCCCTCTCCAGTTTTGGATCCCTCCATGGATGGGGACTCCACAACCTTTCTGGAACACCTTTTATGGTGTTTGTAAAACAAAAAAAAAGTAAGTGCAAAGGAAAGGGAAGGAAAACAAAAGCTTTTATGATTAATGCTTTGGTAGGGAGAAGCCTGAGAGGAGACCCCTGCCTCTGCTTTGATACAGCAGTTAGACCTCACATTTTATCTCCTTTCCATCAAACTAAGCAATACACCATTTATAATATTTACTCAGCTTTGCTGCCATTTCCATTACTATATAATATTGCTAGTTTGCACCAGTAAGAACTGGGTTTACCAGGAGACAGAAGAAAAGTCTCAAGGCTCAATATTCTGTAAAACTTAAGAATTTACTCTCATTCCTTATCCACACAAAAACTGGTATCTTCTGTATTACAACCATACATGAATTCTCTCCACCTGCCCTCTGTTAAGCATTTTGTATTTGCTCCCTGTAACAGCTGGTCCAAGCTCCTTTGCTCTGCTGTCATGAAAGCCCATAGTTAGGGGCATTGAGCTCTTCTAGGTCTGATAGTATCTGGGGAAGCATCCAGCTGCATCAAGGCAGGACCACCTCCGGCATAAGCAGGGACAAACAGGTGTGATCCCATTACACTTCTTTCATCCCTCCTTTCTCTCTGCTCTCTCCACAGGCAAAGCTGCTTTCCCAGGGCTCATTCAAATACAGAGCTTCAGACAAAGAGCTACAGGAGAAAGTCAGAAGCAACATTTACAGAGCACCTCATTTAGAATATCCTAGTCTACTTTAAATGTCACCTCAATATATTAACAATACAATTGCAGTGAATACTTCTTTTCCTGCATTAGCACATAGCCCAGATCAATAGTGAGTATCACGCCATCTAATTCCACCAAAATATTTGTAATAAAAGTATTTGTAAAATATTTGTAAAAAAATTTGTGTAAAAGCAGACCAATTAAGATACTGGACAAATGGCAACTGAAGTTCCAGCCAATCTAGTTATTTACCCTAGCAACTCCTAAAGCATAACGCTTTGGTTGATGGGCATCTGCCTGATAGAACAGCTGTTTCTCCAAAACACAGCAATAAATGAGATAGGATTTGCCTGTGGGCCAAAACTGCTCCAGAACTAACAAACGGTCTCTCCAGATCCTCTCCGCCACTTGCAAATGAGCCTGGGGATACCAGAGCAACAAAGTTCAGGTGAATCTTGGTGGGATCATGAGGAAGCTTGGGAAGGTGGAGAAAGGATTAACATTTCACTGCAGGCAGGACTTCTCTCAATTGCTGTCCATCACTGATTTTGTGCTATGGAGCGGTCCAATTCTAACTTGTGTTTTGGATGAAGGTTTTTTTGCCTGGCAGGGTGAACTGTCTAGCAGAAGCATCACAAGGGACAAGAATAATAGTGTAGCATCTGTGAACAGATGTTTCTGCCTTTTTAGGCCCCCTTCCAATTCATCTACCTTAAACCTTTAACCCATGTTTTACTTCTGGATTTTGTTGCCTTGATACAGACAATACACATATTTTATGCAACAGTTTTAATTCATTCAGAACTGAGCCAATGCTAGTAGTACCATCTTTCCCTCTAAAAGTCGGAATGTGGCATATGCCTCAAGGGCATCAGCAAAGTATTTTTAGAAGAGTTGAAAAAAAGCAAGAGATTAAGGGGAAAATAAATGTAATTTATTTAGTTCAAACAACATTCTTCATCAGCACCTTTCAAAGATTAATTCATTTCAAGAACAAGTAGTTCTGACATGAGAATTCTGCTACAGAACTACTATTCCCATCCCATATTCCCCACTCTCTCAACAGAAAAATAAGGTTCCAACTGTGTTGCATGTAGACACCAAATGAACTCTAGCTAAAAAGCATAGTTTCTATTTAAAATAATAATAATAGAATCGTAGAATCATTAAGCTTGGAAAAGACTTACAAGATCATCCAGTCAAACTATCTAATTCACACACACTGGAACAAAAGACTGTGAGCCTCCTCTGCATCTGTCACTGCTCACTTAGCATTGATGAAAAGAGAATAGTACATACTGGTCTGTAAGCAGGTCAGCCAGGCTGCTGTCACTCCTGCATGACCACCACTGCTGAGGGACTTCACTTGGGAGCAAACAGTTTCCAGAAATGCAGAAAACTAGCTGCACTTCTCCCTTCCCTTTCCATGGGTACACACAGAAAGAAACTGTCTATTCAAGCTCTGTTATATAGCACTAGGTTTCATCTGCACCAAGCTGAAATGCTCACCTCATGACCTCATGTACCATACATTTCCTTTTGATAGCCAAGCCATGCACAAATGTTTGTCAGCAATAACTATAATGCTGCCTTTTGCACTGGAAGGCTGAAGCAGTGTCAGGAGTGTCAGGACTCAGAAACTTCTGCTCTTCACATGTGTTTCCACTGCTAGGCCTCTGCATGCGCATCTCTATACACCAGCCAAGCCCACAGCAGTTTTGCTTCTCGGACGACTGACCTTGAGCTTTTAATCTGTATTTCAAGGTGGACAGAACAGTTAGATGGCTGAATAAAGCAAGAACTCTTAGCGCTATATAAAAACATGTTAGACCAGGAAAGACAAATATTTGTACTTCAGTTCTATCACCACTCTGGAGATAGGGGGAGGGGAAATATAATTTAAAAGGGGCATCTGAATTTCATTTTCTAGGTGGGAACAGGCAGAAGGAACTGGTCCCAGATTCACACAGCTGAACAAGACCAGCATGGCTACAAATGCTAGGCAAAATAAACCAGGTTTTTGTTGATACAAAAGAGTCCTTGGACAGATTATAAAGTCCACATTTCCCACAGAGATTACACATCAGCTTAAGACTCCAGGGATGCAAATTTAAGGGCAAGCAGGAGGTTGCAACAACAGTTTCTGCTGCAAGCAAAGGTTTTCAAGACCTTTACCGTGGATTCCTTTCCATCACCTCACATTAAGCAAAACCTTCAAATGAATGAGGGTTCTACCTCACTCTCCACCACACCCTCACACAAGCTGCTCCTTGTGAGACTGCTGGGGATTATTGGTCCATGTTGCGACAACACTTGGTCATGGGCCTGCCAAGGCACCAAGCCAAACCAGTGGGCAGGGAACACATCCGGAAAGCAAACACACAGGCTGCTAGTTACAATGAAACGTCTCAGCACAGGGTACCTCTACAAAAGCCACTAAACTGCTGCTGACTACTGTTGCACAAGAAAGAGGTGTTTCAGTTCTGTACAAATCCTGACATGAAGGGAAGTTGGATCCAGACACATGAGCCAGAGCAACTGAGGTAGGGAATGGAGTTCATACCTGTCAGTACCAAGTTCAGCTGTTCTTTCTATTGACAGCACAACAGGGGAAGCTGAGACTGTGAAGGAAAACAGTTGTGAGACAGAATGAAATAAGCTCTTTTCTGCCCTCTCATGAGATATGACTGCCAATCCTGTCTGACAATAAAACAAGTGAAGCTCAGACGAGCATTCCTTTTCAGCCTTTCTCTGTCTAACTTTGTGCCCTAATGTCAGTAAGTCTTAATCGCCAAAAGCAATGTGTCAAATAACCTTGGCTCACAGCTTTCTCCCAGCGTAAATGTCCAAACCAGCATAAGCTAAGCAATTCTGAGTATGCCAAGCACACCCACAACGACATTAATGTCATTTTTCCAGAATTAATATTTTTCATTTAAAAGTTCTGCTTTGTGCAAATATGCTCTGTGGACTCAAGGTCTGCCACAGACATTCCCATGAGTTCACTTGTTTGCAATAGTATCTAGTATCACAGTAAAAATTGTATCTAGTATCTGTGCAGGATAAATGGAAGTAAGACAAATACAAAGCATGTCAATATTTATCTTTTTCTTTTCTTGACATTTGTTCTCTAACCAATGTCAGTAGGGAGCCTCCACAACAGCCAGAAAGAAAATCTAGGATTTGCCATGCTGGATGAAGTAGGTACCTGTTTCTGAGCACTTTCAGACTTCAGGATGAAGTTAAATATAGTCAAATGGGTCCTTTTTTTGAACAGCAGGCGAAGGAACAAAGTAATCTTTAATAAAGAGCTACTTCCAAAGCCACAGCAGCTGAACTGTGGCCTAGGGTAACCCTTGAAACAAAAGGGTTTATAACCTTTCCAAATTTGCCACCATTCCAAGCACATGGCAATAACTCCAATGCTTACTGTTGCTACACAAATATCTGTTCTTGGTTGACAAGTTCTCCACCTCAGTGACACTTCAAATGTGGATTGTTTTACATATCCTAAAATAAAAACCCAACCAAACATCAAACCATTTAACTATTGCTTGTTTGTTTCAAACTACACACAACTACGCCCGAAGAAAAACAGCAGCATAAAGAAAGTACTGCTTCTGAAATCCTCTGTGTTTCTTTAAGTACACACTGCAGGAAATAATGCCTGCTTGTGCACACATACTAAACTATACTCTCAAATCGAGCAGATGGAACACCCTTGCAACAGGGCTTTTACAGGCTGCATTCTCATTCCCTAAATATCGCCTGACATAGCAGATGAGGTCCATATAGGAAAACCATAGTTTTCTACCCGGCAACCTGTGCACAAGTAACTTCAGGACATTTCAGCCTGCACTTACAATGCAAATGTTTATGTAATAAATTGCTGCACCATTCTCTGAAAGGGTTAAAACTAGAAGAGACATTTTAATGTAGTTACTCTTATTCAGTATTTTTTTTTTTAATTTTTAATCTAAACATCTCAAGATGGGAGTAGAGGGAACAACAAAACAGGAGAGCCCAACAAGAGAGGTGTTTTCAGATCTAGAACGCCAGCCAGACTGACAAGAGATGCTTCAGTTTAATGACAAGTTACAGGCCATCACAGCATTAGCTTACATGTTCAAAATAACATACTTGCTGTCACTGAAGTGACCATCTGAAGGTCTATGAGCAACCCTACAAGAAATCAAAGACCTCTCAGACTTTTTTTCCTAAGCTTGCAAACTCATAGTCACCTTCAAGATGTACTCTTGTTTGCCCCTCTAGTTAATGAAACCTATGAAGAACTAAATATCAAAAAGCCAAGGAATAATTCAAGTTTGCAGGAATCTCAGGTGGGCAACTGATCCCAGCTCAAAGTAAAGTCACCTTCCAAACCATTGGGATATTACATTTTTGTCAAAGTTTTCAAAGATGCATTTTCTGCTGCAGAAAGCAACAGTCAAACTCACATTTTAAGTAGATCCCCACACCGTTCTCTCATAGCTTCCTTTTGCTTTCTTCTACAAGCAAATCTTTCTGCATGACTCTGAGCACAGTTGGGCTAAGAGGCCCCACTGAGAAGAGCGAGAGCCTTCCAAGTACTCTACACTGCCTGTGCTGTCACCTCCTAGAGTTGGTAATTTTCTTTAAAAAACATAATTCATGTATACAAAAGTCTCTGAAAAGGGATTCAGTTGAATCTTGCTGGGCTTCAGACATCATATCTGTAACATGCTCTAATTTTTCTGGACTTGACACTGTGCTTGTATTTCTGCCTCAAAAGGAATTTGATATTAGGGTCCAGAAATGGTGTGCTGAGGCCTTTTCAGTGTCCTGTGGTGAACAGACTTGAGCCAGCAATCAAAAATCAAGAGTGTTCAGGTTCTGGAGTTCCTGCAATTAGAGGAGCTGTGGGGCTAAAATGGTGGGCTTCTACTCAGCATTAAAGAACAATAGAGCTTAACATGTTCCCCCCATTATAACTTAATTTCATTGTCTCCACACAGGAAAGTGAAGTTTGATGCATGTATGGTACTGCCATGGGATGAAACCTAAGCTGGAGCCAAGGCTATCAGTGTGGAAAAGACATGTGGGAGAACAAGGAATATTTTGAGGTAGTTCAGTTCCAGCTGAAAAGTCCTACACATGAAGGCCAAAATGAGCTCAGAAGCAAGAACTCTTGCTCCTAGAGTTGTTGTAATCAAGTTGGGTGCTGCTGGAGTAGGGCCTGCATTCACCTGTGAGACAGCAAAGAACAGTAAACACAGATTTGATCACTTATTGAATGGGGTGGCCATGTGCAGCAGATCAAGGAGTTTCCCCGCAGCTATGACAGATGGCTTTGGTCTAAGCACATGACTCACCACACAATCCCAGAGTAATTTAAGAGGTGAATTCCAGTTCTGGCTCCTTGCCTAGACTACAGCAAAACAAATTCAACTGCCATCCACACCTGTGGATGAGAGACCCACTCACTAGGAGACAGAGGAATGCATCACAGTCTTTGGGTTGGAAAAGGTGCTCACTCTCATTAGAAGGTCACAAAGTTTGAGACATTTAATTGGAAGAGTTCCAATTCGAAGTTCTATTCTTCCTGATAGCATTGATTCCCCTCCTCCCTTAAGTCAGTCAACTTTGTTCTATCTGCAATCACAACAGAAGGAAGAGTAATGGTGTTAGCTATCCTCCATGGTGGTACATAGTCACTGAGGTACTGAGGGCAATTTTTCACTCATTGCCCCTCAAGATAGACTCCATATGGAAAAACAGTCACCCCAGGACTACATATCCTCTCAGGGCACAACTGCTCAGCAGAGAAGCCACAGCATAATCTACTGCCAATCACAGCTTACAGCAAGGCTGGGCCATATGGGTACTGAGAATGAGGCTCTATTCCTAGTCCTGGCAAGGGAGGAGGAGGAAAGTATCACCCACTCTTTCTCCTGAAATAAATGCAGCCCACTGCTTAGATTTTGAGCTCATCACATAGGTATATTCCACTGTTCAGCTTTTCAGCTCATCACAACCAAGATGCGCTGGGAAAATGTCCAAGAGCTGTGCCTGGATTACAGCAATTTTAAGTGCAAATGGAAAGCTGGAAACTTGTTCTCTTAAGAGACACTTGCTTTTCTAAATACAGTGCAGGTATCTCAAAAATCATGCACTCACAGACATCAAATGTTAGGGGTTGGAAGTGATCTTGAAAGATCATCTAAGTCCACCACCCCCCGCTGGAGCAGCTGAATTGAGCTCCAATCAAGAAGAACTGTTGTCTCCAGCAACCTTCTTCCTCATCATACTCTTCTATTCCATTTAGGACCTGGTACAGGAAATACTCACATGCACAATGCTAGTGGCATTTGCAACCATTAGCAACTACCACATCATACAGTGATGGCAAGAGTCATCTACTTTGAACTCCCTTAGTACTTGTTTTTTTGGGTTTTTTGTTAGCTCTTGTATTATTGCAGTCATGGAACATCAAGCCTTCTTCAGTTAGTGGTAAATGCAGCAGAAATATTTTACAACCCTTGTTCAGTCTTCCAGGCAGCAAGACACTGCATCGGCAGCTCCAGCAAATTAGTTCTCCTTCCTTCCTCTTTCCCAGGTAGGGACATATTGAACATGTGGGATTGGAGATGTTCATGAGAGTGCTCATTTTTTAACCCATCCTAGATATATCCAGTTAAATAATCCTAAATTAAGATAACCCTGTTTGTCTGACTAACCATTCACCAGACTTCTAATAGCACCTATCTGCCTTGGCTATTAGACAATGGGTGCTCAGTGACAGGCACCACAGCTTGTTTCATAATGGTATATTTTACCCTCACAGTTAAACATTGAACAGACTGCTGTGCAGGGTGGAAAATCTGAAAGCACAGCTAGAAGGGAATTAGAAGATTACACTATAACAAATGAACACCGTTTACCATGAGGAAGGAGTTTGATATGTCCCTTTGTTCACAGTGCAACTCTAGAAGACCTCTGTAGCTGAGGTGGTTGTGCTTGTCCTCAGCACAGCTTTACTTTCACAGCTCCACCTCAGGGATTAAGGCCTAAATCCTAGTTGACAAGTACAAAAAAGCTTGACACCCCTCTAGCCTCAGGAACCAAGGCGAAGTGCTTCTCTATGGCACATAGGAGAGGTTTTTCTCCCTCCACGCACAGAGGGTAGAGACCTGGCAATGCATACATGCATAAGAGTATCAGCTGGTTGATTTGGTCAGTATAGGAGTACCTTCATTCTCATTGTACACACTCAGAAGTTGCGAAGGGAAGTAACTTGCAAAGCAGCTCTGCTCCAAGAGCCCTGACCTGTACTTTTTTCAGCCTGAATACACCTGCTTATGAATAATCCCATAGGACTTGCTTTCCCCCTTCCCTCAAGCATGCATACCTGTATCCCAAGGAGTATGAAAGATTATGTGGATGAAGAACTTCCTCTGAGATCAGGCAAACACAACAGTTTTCAGAAAGCCTCCAAATAGGAGTAACAGTTTTGTTCCCTCCTTTCTGTCATCCATCATTCAAGCTTTGGTCTATTCAGATGATTTTCAAATGTGCATGGGCAGCCACAGCATGTGAGCAACCAGAACATTTACAGAGGACTAATAGATCACAGGCCAGCCCTCGTACCTTGTCCTCAGCTCCAAGTCATACCTTGCTTTGTAGGCCTGCCCTCATGAAAGAGCAGCATAGAGGAAGAAAGAGCAGAATTCGCAGTATCACAAAAATGAGCCAAACCACTTGAGGTCTGTTTTTGCTTCAGAGGAAATGCAATTTAAGCCACCCACTGCAGCTCTTCCACATGGAAAATGCTCTTTTTATTTAATTAAGTGTCCTGTAACTAAGGTTAATGATCCATGTGATATCTGCTTTAAGGTACTAGAGGCTTCTGGCTGTCCTGCCATCAACGCAGAGACAGTAGAATACTGAAAAGAGCAAGAGCAGAATGCTCGCAAGTAGCAGACAACTGGCAAACACTGACTGACATTCCACTCACTAAGAGTCTGAGGCTTAAAATTGCAGTGAAGACAAGGAATAGTAAAGAGTTTTTGCAAGATCCAGCATGTACTCGAAGGACAACATGTCCCTATGTATCTTCACAACTCTTGCACAAGAAAAACCCGCCCACAAGAGCACAGCCCCAGATTAAAAACAAGATTTCCGCTATCAAGCTTCTAAACCTTGAGCAATCCTCATCAACAGGGACATAAAGAACCACCAGAACAGATCAACCTCTGCCTCTTACCAAGCTGGCAAGAGGATAACCAGCCATATTTACCTCTCATCAGTTCAGAGCTGCACACACTCACAGCCAGTTATCCCAATTCAGCCAGACACCTTGCAGTCTTCCGCTGGTTCAGCTCACAAACAGCATCTGCAGGACTTTTCAGTGAGGAATCATAGAATGACTTGAGTTGGAAGGGACTTTAAATAGCCTGACATGGGCAGGGGTATATCTTCATGAGATCAGATTGCTCAAAGCACCATCTGACCTGACATTCAACACTCCAAATGATGGGGCATCCACAGCTTCTCTGGGCAACCTGTTCCAGTGTCTCACTACCCACTTCATAAAAAAACTTCTTCCTTATGTTAAAACCAAATCTACCATCTTCAGTTTAAACCTGTTTTCTAGTCCTGTCACTACAGACCATCACAAAAAGCCTCTCTTCAACTTTCTTATAAGCACCCTTCATGTTTCAAAAGGCAACAATGAGGTCTTTGTGGAGCCTTCACTTATCTAGGACCTTCTCTATCCTCAGTATCTGCTTTGGGCATCCCTTGCTATAAAGCCACCTAGACCATCTTTATTTTCCCTTCCAAATTTTTTTTCATAGCAGGAGCTGGTTGCATGGTTCTTTTTAACTCATGGCAGTGCCTGAGCAGTTCTGCACAAAAAAAATATTAAACCTGCAGCTTAACGTTTCCCTTCTTAGATATGCTCTTGAATAGCTCAGTGTATCTGTAGGGATTTCATGTTCCAGCATACAGGAACATGGAGATGAGTCCACCAAAGTTTGCACTTAAATATCTGGCCTGAGTGGCTCTTGACAGTTGTGAGAATGGCCTAGTGTCTGAAAGTAGCCACCAAGCAGAAGATGCATTTAGATACTCAAAACACCACTGAGCATCTGTGTATTCCCTTCCTACCTCCTCCCACTCCACTAACATCCTCATTCTGCAAAAGAGAAAGTTTCTTTGTGGAAGATGTCCAGCAAAACGCACAGCTTAAAAGAGAACAATAAACTGAAGTCAGTATACACGCTGTCTCCACTAGCAAGCCTCAGACAAAATTTGTTCTGTCCGTAGGCCCTTATTATAACACCCAATATTTGTAACACCTGAAGAAGATTGATCTACATCACCACCAGCTTCTACAAAGAGGCTTATGCCCAAGCATGATTTTGGTCTCCTAGGTTCAGTGGCGACACTCAACAGTTAAGTAATACTGGGCTCAGTTGCATCACAGCCCTGACACACAACTCCTGCCCCATAAATACCAAGTACATTTTATTATATAGTAAAACACAGAAAAAAATCAAGTCTTTAAAGGTCTGGGTCTTTTGGAATCTCAGAGCAAAGCAAAACATAGGATAATTAATACCATCTCACCCTCAGTTCCTTTCTTCAACCCTTCTCTCCCTTTTATCATGCTGTCTGCCAACTCTCTTCTCATNTCCTGTGCAACTGAGGGCAGGAAGGAAGGTTCATTTGCCAGGTTCACCATCTCTTGGTACATCAGAACATCTTACTCAGCAGTTAATACCCAATCTAAACAACGGGGGCTGAGTTTCCAAGGTACCACTTGGCTACTTGAGATAAACACGACATTAAAATTGGGAGAGTGGTGGAAAACCATGCATAGCCAGGCATGCATCAGTGACAGGTTTCCTTCTCCCATCAAATAACCATGGCTTTGGTAGTGTTGGCCGACAGCCCCCCACATCACACCTCACCAACGCCTCCCGGGGCAGATTGCCCTGATCCCACAGGGCTCAAGCGCGAATAAAACCGGTCCTTAAAAAGGCTTGTGAAGCGCGAACACGCTCCACCACCCCCCCCCACCCCCACCCCCTTTTTTTTTCCCAGGTAGTACTATTGTCCACACAATCGCCTTCTAGACTTTAAGCACGTTTTGCTGCCATGGGCGAGCAGGAGGGAGAGGGGTGCTCAGGGACAGCTCGGCGCTCCCCGGCCACACTGGCCAGGGTTCAAGGGTCCGGGGGTCGCTCCTACCTGCCCGGGCTCGCTGCTGTAGGCGAAGGCGTAGACCCGTTCTGCACTGATGTTCACCGCGCCCCGGTAGACGCGGCCGAAGGCGCCGGGAGCAGGGCTGCTTCCCGGGCCGCTCCCCGCCGCCGCGGCTGCTGCCGCTGCTGCCCAGAGTAGGGCGCGGAGCAGAGACCCGGGGCCCCGGGCTGCTTCCCCGGACATGGGCTCGTCCACGCCGGCGCCGGCCCTAGCCCCGCGGAGCAACCAGCCGCCCTCCCGCTGCGGCACCGCAACCCAGCGACAGGCACGGAAGGTGGGGAGGAACCCCCGGGCAACTCCGTCTCCTCCCTGTCCCTCGCTAAGGGAGCACCGAGCAACTTTCCCCCAGGAACGACCCTCCGCTAGCTGGCCGGCGGCGAGGGGAGGGGAAGGGAAAGGAGGGCTGCGGGCGGGCTGACCGGCCCCGGGGAGGAGGGTATCTTCCCTGTGCCCGGCCCCCCAAATTGGGAGCCAGCCTTGGCAGAGGTTTGACAGAGAGCTTTCCCCTTGGATGAGCTTACGGAGTGTTGGCATCCTCAGGCACACGAGGATGAAATCCAAAGGGCTTCGACACCCCCAGCCCACTGAATCATTCCGCTGGTTTGTGGGAACAGTGGCTCGCACCTGCAGTGACTCTGGCTTAGGGTTATCCCCAACATTTCTTTTTGGCTGCTTGTAACTTTGGGACAAATGCCCTCATCTTTGATGCAGTCCACAGGTGTGAAAGGCTGCAGCAAAATTTCATTTCACTCTTACAAGTGCAGCTTGGTGCATCTTCTGCACTTCGAGTTATTCATTAAACTGCTACAGATAATACTGTGATAGCCTTAACCTTTTCAGCAAAATGAGAGTGATGCTGTCAAGCTGTGAAAGGGCCAGGGGTTTCTTTCTCACAGCTTAATCCTCTTATGTTCTGTTGAAAACACATACAGGAAAAGTGTCAGATCCCGTGGTAGAGAGAAGGATGCACTTTTAAGTCAAGGAAGAGAACATGTTAGAAGAAAGCAAGCAGAAAGGTTTCACAGACTGAGGATGAACTTGTAGGAGCACAGATTTATAAAGCCAGCATGCAGTCTACCTCTGTAGTGACTCTGGCCACAGAAGCTATCCAAGTTGTGGGGGTTTGTTTTCAAGACTGAGAGATTTCCTGGGAGTTACTTGTAATCTTTGGAGGAAAAACTGCAAACCTCAGCAAAATGAGCCAGTGTGCTTTATGTTGTCATTTTAATCTTCAGGATTTTGTGTGATCTCTTGAAAGAAAAGAGAAAAAACAAAACCAATAGTCAGTGATTTCTATGTCTGGCTTGAAGCAGGTTGCTGTTCAAGTCACCCTGCCTTTTGCCAGAGTGCCAAGATGTGGCATAAGTTTTCCTTTCAGCCTGGAATATCATGTTGTGCAGACAAGGAAACCTGTGCAATGAGTTGGCCTGCGAGCTCTTGTGACTCTACCTTCCCTCTTACTGCATCACAGTGATCTGTCCTGTGGGACTACAAGCAGTCACTGGGTGACTTGTGGTTTTCACTCTCCATCTGTACCCCCCAGGGCTTCTAAACCCTGTTTCCTTTCTCACCCACTGCCCTCTGCAGACCCACAAGTCCCTCTAGCAGGGCCAACAGTCCTCTAGCATGTGCCAAAGGGTGGACACTGAAGAAGACATCTCCTGGAGTCAAGGCTTCAGGCAACAGGAGGAGGTACAGCAAAGCAAAAGCTTGTCAGGGCCATCCCACATTGCTAAAGCAGTGTGACAGATGGCACAAGCCCAGTGTTCTGTAAACCAAGATAGCTCTGGCAACTGTAAATAATTTTTGCATCATTTGGTGCTGTAGGTATTTCAAACTGGGAGATCATTGGCCCGTCAGTGCTTTGCTCTCCCTAGTTGAGTTGTCTTCATGACAGAGAAGTGCTTTTTCATATAGTCTACTCTTTTCAAAGCAGAATTATGAATTTCTTGAAATACTTGCCCACTAGTATCTTACCAAAGACCATACATTTCCTCCTCATTTTGAATTTAGTAATTCAAGTTTCCTTTCAAAGTGCAAATACTTTGTTCTTTATTGAAATTCATCTCACTGTTTTGAGGATCTTTCTGCAATTTAGTAATGTAAAACCTTTGTTCAAATCTTTGCTTCCAAAGTGAGACACCAATTTGGCATAGTTTGCAGAATTTAGTCAAAGGTTGAGTCTGACATTCAAGTCAGTAATTAATCAATCCTAGCAGATTGTGTCAGGATACAAACAGATAATACCTAAAATTGATATAACTTCCTATTGACAGGAAAATATCCACTGCTACAGTTTTTGGGAATTGCTTTTTGATCACATACCCCTCTCACATTGATACTATCTGAGACCTATTCACCCTTGTGAGAGGGGTGTTCATGGCAATGCAAAAGCCCTGTTGAAGTCAAAATGAGTTTCGTCTATTCCTTTCAGCACCTACTAAGTCAATTATCTCAGCAAAGAAAGAAATTAGGTTACTTTGACGTGATCGGTTGTGGACAAATGCACACTGCCTGTTTATCATCACTTTATTGTTGTTTAGTTGCTTGCACACTGATTGCTGAACAGCTTGCTTCATTACTTTCCCAGATAACAAATGGAGGTTGGCTGATTTATAGCTCTTCATTCAGCCCTTTTGATGGAGATCTATAGCCCATTCTCCCTTTTCATTTCCAGCTGGATTTTGTTCTTTGTATTAAAAAAAAAAGCCCATAAGAGACAAGATGATGATCCATACAGACTATGGGTCTGGGTCAGTGGATGCAGTCTGGTATTCCTGTATGTGCCACAGCACTTGCATCAAGGACCAGTGCAGACCAGCTGTGCCCTAAGGGACAGGGAGCTAAGTGCCGTAACACAGCCAGCAGAGATGGGACCTCACTGGCCAGGACCTCATCCCACACAGGATCTGTGCAAGGCCTAGAGATGGCAGTTTGGGTCAACAGGCAGTCCAACTCACTGAACAAGTTCACAGTGATGGGACAGACCTGAGGTCAAGCATGGAAAATAAGATAGCAAATCAGGTTTGGTAGCAGCAGTCAGGGATGGACACAGCCCTGTGATCAGCAGCCAAGTCCATAGCAGTGAGGCAGGTCTGAGGCCTGTCCAGGAAGCCAGCAGCCCAGGGTTGATACAGGCATGGCTTAACACAACTGTAGCTGTAGCTCAGACAGAGCCAAGCACGAAAGCCAGCTGAAATGCAGTTCCTATAAGAATGGGGAGGTCAGTCTTCCTTGAGGTCCCCAAACAGCTCTGCCTCCAAGGTCACTGAGGGGAGCAGCCCTCAGCTGTGCTATCTCTAGGCTGGCAGTGAGCCTAGGGTTCCAGACCTCCAGGAAGAGGGATGAAGCTCTAAAAGCCCATGCCTCTGTCTGTGTGGGAGGCACATATTTCCTAACATGGCCCATTTTTCCAGTATAAGCAAAGCCCAAGGTTGTGTCTCCGGGGAAGGAGGAACTGCACTGAACCAGAGGCTCATGTTTTTGCTATTGCACTGAAGTAGAAAATCTCATTGCTAGTGGAAAGAATGAAACCCAGTATAGAAATTAGATTTCTCCTGGTAACCAGGGCTGCAAAACCAACCAGGATAAAGGAAAGATCTTAATTATAAAGGAATTTCCCAAACAGTAGTACCTTGGAAGAGGGAAAAATATAAAAAAAACCCAAATTGTTTGGAAACCTGATGGTTTTAAATCACTACTATTTGAGTATGTGCTTTCCATCTTATGTAAGCTCTACTGTGAGTTAACAGCTGCTGTAGATGCTCAGCTGGCTTCTGCAGAGATAACACAACATTTTCAAATTCTGCTGTAAATGCAGCATGAAGAACAACAACAGGAAGGTAGATGGGCTTTTAAGGTGTCTGAAGAACCTGCTCCCCATTTTCTTATAGGTGGCTGAAGTGTTTGACAATAGGCTGGTCAAATGAGAAGTGTCTCTGTCTTGTATTATATTGGCCTGTATGAGGTACTTAACATAGCAGAAAGGTGTAAGAGGTTTCAAAGTGGGTGGTGTATTGATCTAATTGTGCCTTTATCACTTTTTTCTTCAGTAGACCTTGTTCTTCAAGACAGCGTAAAACCATGCTATGAGATAATTGATTTATGCATTTGGGCTCCAGATTTTCAAACAGAGATTAATGAATGCTGTGCATTGCTTTGCACATGTGCCTAGGATAAAGGATTTGTTTCACCACAGGCTGAATTCTGACATTCAGTTTCAGGTTGCATATGGTGTCTATGTGTAGTGCCTAGATGGAAACTGAAGTTCAGGTGCAAGCTTGTGTATATATAGCAAAAAGTCTTAGCCACATTTGCAGCAATTCATCAGAGGCAATTGCTGATAGTGTTTCTCCACCAGGTTTTTCTCCTTTCATAATTTCAGTTATTTCTTCTTTTTGTATCACAAGCAACACAATTCCTTCCCTCATCACATTAACCATTACCTTCTGCACCTTTACATTAATATTTCTACAACAGCAGTAAAGGCAAAGTTAGACTAATGAGGAACTTAAGCATCAGAAAATATTGATGAAAGGCATTTTTCCCCCTTAAATAGGAAAGGAATTTTGCTTGAAAGGCTGATAAATCCTCTGTCTTCACTTTCCAACTCCCGGAGACAAAATACCAAGCTCACACTGTAATACAAAATGGTAACTCTAACGATTTTGATGGTTATATCTTGTCTTCCTTATCTCCCTGTATTGACATCTTGTCTCTTTGTACGAGGCAGGGAAGTGCATGTGGAGGATCTGCTGCATATTTGTGGAGCAAGTCTATAGGAAATATATATGCACTCATGTAAGCTAAATGACTCAAGAACAGCTTGGTGAAAGCTAGAAATTCCTTGTAGGTCAGGAGGTACAGCATTCTTCAGTGGCACAGCTAATGTTAAAATACAGTCAGGGTTACTCTTATATCTGATGTTGCCTTAATGTAATAGTTTCTGTGACATTCTGTTCTTAATCACCCAACAATAGGGTCTCAAATATACTATTCCATGGGGACATTTCCAGAGTTTTCTCAGAGGGACACTGAAATGTGGATTGGGAGGGTGTTTGTGTCCAAGAAGGATATTAACGAGATGAGAGAATAAAAAAAATAAAGCAAGAGGTGCAAGATGTAGAAGAGTGACAATGCCAAGAACAGCTCACGTGGATTTTCCGTTGGAGTACAAAGAACCCCCTCAGCATTTGGCAGCTGCCTAGTCACTGCCCTATATTGGGGTATGCATCCTTTGCACCCCTAATGTGCTGCCCGGGAGCATCCAGGGGCAGCGGCTGCTCATAAAATAGTATCTTTATAATATCTTTTTTAACGATCTGGATGAGAAGGTTGAATGCAACCTTAGTAAATTTGCAGGTGACACCAACTGAGGTGGGTGTGTCAATGCGCTGGAGGGTAGCGAGGCTCTACAGAGGGATCTAGATAAGATGGGCCAAAGTTAATTGTATGAAGTTCAACAAGGCCAATTATCAGGTCCCGCACTTGGGTCATAACAACCGAATGAAACGGAATGGAAGGCTACAGACTTGGGAATGAATTAGAAACTCATTAGAGACTTGAGTTAGAAAGCTGCCCCATGGAAAAGAACCTGGGGATACTGGTTAATACCACCTGAATATAAGCCAACAATGTGCTCAGGTGGCCAAGAAGGCAAATGCCATCATGGCTTATATCAGAAATAATGTGGCCACCAGGAGTAGAGCAGAGATCATAGAATCATAGACTATATTGGGTTGGAAGAGACTTTAAAGGTCATCTAGACCAAAGCCCCTAAGGGCATGCAATGATAGGACAATGGGGTTTAAGTTAGAAAAGGATAGATTTAGGCTGGACATTAAGAAAAAGTTCTTTAATATGAAGGTAGTGGATCTCCTTGTATTTGGCACTGGTGAGGTTGATGAAAGAGACTGAAAGAAGGAGTTTAGACAGTATAGTAGATGAAGTGAGCCTTAGCATTAGTTGATTAGTAGCTAAGATAAATTAATGTTATTATTGTGTGGAAATTAAGACGATCTGTAACATCGAAGACATGAGATACCTCAAAAAATATGCAATAAGAACTTCACGGTGATGATGATCAGCCTTGCATGTAAGAAATAGGCTTCAGCCAACTTTGTGGTTACTGGTTTGTGACAACAAAGTTCATGCTGAGGAGCTGAGAAAGACTGCTGCCTTCCTCCCAGTGACCCTGGCCCACAACCATCAGGTGGTACTGTGCAACTGCAAGGAGGAGACCTACATTAATGAGTTCTTTGAACTGGTTTTAATAACTCAACCCAGATCTCAAAAACTTAGTGCACGTGTGATTAGATCTTTGTTTACGTATGAGAACATCCAATATAACCACAACAAACTTGCTCTTCTTCTTGCCCAGCACTGCAATAAACATACCTGCTTCTAATTCTCTGTGAGCCAGGGATTAATTTCTGCACGTCAAGGTGGCACCTTGCATATTCTGTTCAGTTCCAGTCTCCTCACTGCAAGAAGGACATACTGGTGCTGGAGTGCATCCAGAGAAGTAGAGGCTCATGGAGAGTCTGGAGTCCTAGGAGGGTTCAAGTCCTCAAGTCCTGTGAGGAACAGCTGAGTGAAACTGGGGTTGTTTAGCCTGGAAAAAAGGAGCTGATGAGAAACTTTACCATGGTCTACAACTACTTGAAAGGTTGGTCTCTTCCCCCTAGCCCCAAACAACAGGACCAGAAGAAAGGTCTGCAAGCTGCCCCAGGGGAGGTTTAGAATGTTATGAAGAACTTCTTCACTGAAAGGGCTATCAAACAATGGAACGGGCTGCCCATGGCTGTGCTGGAGTCACCAATCCTCGAGATATTTAAAAGACGTGCAGGACATGGTTTAGTGGTGACCTGGCAGTGCTGCATCAACGGTTGGACTCGATAGTTTTAAACGTCTCTTCCAACCTAACCGAAAACCCAAGGGAGCCGCAAGCACCAGCGGTACCGACCGGAGTGGAAGTGCCGACGGCGGCACGGAGACAGCGTGAGGAGCAGGAAAACAAGCGCGAGTTGCCTCGTTCCTCCCCTACGGGGCGGGCACAACAACCGGCGCCGCGTCACCCTGACAACGGCGAGCGGAGGCGCGTCAGGCCTTGACTGAGTCTCCTCTGCTGCGGCTCTACTTCCGGGCGGTTCCCGCCGCCTGTGAGGGGCGGCCATGTCGCTTCTGCGGGGGTCGCGGACTCGCGCCGCCGCCAGGAAAGGTCCTAGGAAGCCACCGGCACTGGTGAAGCGGGACTGGGACGTGAGTGATTCGCGGTCCCGGCGGCTTCTGCCGACAGGTTATACGGGTCGCGCTGTGGCCTCTCCCCGGCCGTGGGGAGTCTCTAGAAGCCCTTTATGGGGGCTCCGCCTTCGAAGATCCTCGGTTTGTGCGTGGGGAGGGACCCCGCGGCAGTGTGTGTGTGGGAGGGGATGTGGGTGCTCAAGGCCTGGGAACGACACCGTGCCATCCTTGGTGCTTCTTGAGGCTGAAGAGCTCGTCCCCTCTTCACAGGGGCGTCATTGTACTGATACCCCGTCCCGCCGACGGTGGAACGCTGTACACAGCCATAAGCAGGCACTGCTGCGTAGTTATAACCTAGTGAGGCACTCGTGTGCACTTGCTGCCCAGAAGGCCAGCTGCATCCTGGGCTGCATCAAAAGCAGTGCCGCCAGCAAATCGAGAGGTCATGCTGCCCCTCTGCCTTGGTGAGACCTTACCTGGAGTATTATGACTAGTTCTGGAGGTCCCCAATGCAAGAAAAACGAAAACCTGTTGGAGAGAGTCCAGAGGAAGACCATGGAAATGATCAGAAGGCTAGAGATCTTCCTTATGAAGACAGGCTGAGAGAGTTGTGATTGTTCAGCCTGAAGGGGAGGGGGGAGTCTCCAGGGCTTTCAGCTCCAGAGGCTTTCCAATACCTGAGAAGGACCTGCAAGAATGGTGGAGAAGAACTGTTCACAAGGGCATGGAGCAATAGGATGAGGGAGAGTGGCTTTAAGCTAGAAAAGAGTAGATTTAGTAGACATGAGGCAGAAGTTTTTAATCTGAGGTTGGTGGATCACTGGACGGGTTGCCTAGAGGAGGTGATTGAGGACCCATCCTTGGAGCCATTCAAGGTCAGGCTTGATGGGGCTCTGGACAATCTGGTATAGTGAGTGATGCCCTTGCTTGTTGCAGGGGTGTTGGACTAGATGACCTTTGAAGATCTCTTCCAACTCTATGGCTCTGTGATCTAGAGGGATGTTTTTAATGAAACTTTAAAAAAAACAAGACAACCAAATTTGTTCTCAGTTCTGGCTTTTGATGTGTCTCTGGCTCCTGTTTGCAGAGTACCATCCATGATTTGACTGTGCACCGTGCGACTCCTGAGGATATAGTAAGTTTAATAGTGATTATTACATCTTTTCAGTAGCCAGGAGGTTTAGCTGGTTATCTGACATACCATTCTTACGGAGATGTTTTCTGCCAGTGTTTAAGCAAGTGATAGGACGAGAGGAAATAGCCTCAGGTTGTGTCAGGGGAGGTTTAGGTTAGACATCAAGAAATATTTCTTTACTGAAAGGGTCTGCCAGCATTGGAAAAGTCTACCCAGGGAGGTGGTTGAATTGCCATCCCTGAATGTGTTTAAAAGTCATGTAGGTATGGAGCTTACGGACATAGTTTAGCCATGGCTTGGTACAGCTAGGTCAGTGGTTGGACTTGGTGGTCTTTAAAAGTCCTTTCCAACCTAAATTATTCTAATTTCCCTTTCTTTTTAAGTTTCTGAAAATATTGTCTCTTTAGGGTTAGCCCCATACCATGACTTTCTAACTCTGGCAGTTGTTTTTCTGCTTCCACTGAGAATCAGTAACTGTAGTTTTTTATTACAATAAATGTATACCAGCCATGAGAACATTAAAATGTAAAGAATGTAAATGTAAGAACTCAGTGGAATAGTTGAAGTTACATCTTGCCCCAGCTGGAAGGTCTAAGAGATTTTGTTTATTTTAGGAATCTCTTAATACTGAGGTGACTAAATTTTCGTTTAAAAATATTGCATAATTTCTTTATACCAAACCATCTGCACATTACAAAATATGTTAATTACATGCTCTTTTCCTTGTCAGCAGTATGAGCTGCTGTTGCATACAAATTTTGACCAATTAGTCAGGACAGATGGGCACTGTAGAGAGTCTTGCTTCTATTAACAGCTGGCTTGATAGTCTCCAGACACTCTAGCAAGCACCCCACACATTTAATTTGTATTTAAAGTGAATATAAGTGTGTGAGTGTTAGAAAAAAAGAGACAATACCTCTGAAGATTTATATTAGTGTTAAATCAGGAAAATGCATTGTCATCTTATGGTGGTAATGTTTGGCGGGTTTCCTCCTTTAACAGCTAAGAAAACTCTAGCTTAGACTTCCCTCACTCATCTTTGGAAACACTTTAAAATCAGCTGCTATTGATGGCATTTTACACTTCTGGATGTTTGTGAGGCTGTCATTGGTACTGCCATGAAGTTAGTTATTAAGGTGGTATTCAGCACATGAATAGTAAAATCAGGAAGAGCTTGTTAGCATTACTTTGCAAGTTTTGCTGTAGATTATCCTTTAATTTTTAAATGGTTTCTTTTATGTTTACATAGTTGCATCGCCGTGAAATACACAAATCAAAAAACAAAGCACTGGCGCAGCTGGAACTGCAAGAGAAAACACTGAAAAGAAAATGGAAGAAACAAAAACAACAGGCTGCGGATTCCTTGGAGAAAAGGAAGCTGGCTCTGATGCGTGAGGTAAAAGTTAAGTCTGCCCTTTCACCCTGCTGCACTTGATTTGCAGCAGCAGTAGTGGAAAGCTGTTCTTGCATGTAGATCAATCTTTTTTTTCCTTTTGTTGGATTATTTGACTTCATAGGTGTGTACATTCTGCCTCCTGTATGTGTTGAGTTCATGCAATGGCTGGAATAGACAGTAAAAGATACTAGATTCATAGAATCATAGAATGGCTTAGGTTGCAGGGGTTCTCAAAGATCATCTAGTTTAAGCCCCTCTGCTATGACAGGAACCCCTTTCACTAGACCAGGTTAATTGATCTGTATAATTACATGTTTGATCCTTGTTGCCTGGTTAATAACCTCTGAAATTCTGTAGGCCCCTTCACATGAGAGCAGGAACTGTTTGCAAAGTGAAACTGTGGCTTGTGAAATGGGGGGGGGGGGTTTGCATTCTTACTGCATCTTGCCATATTCTCTCCCTGTTTAGTAGTTTTCCATGATGGACATGTGAACATCTGTGGGAGGCATATCCTGATATCCCATTAATTACTTAAACATGAAAATGCCAAGTCCTAAGAAATAAAAGGGTGCAGCAGCGAATTGGTGAGGAAGAGCTTATCTGGGAGGAAGGGCTGAGAAGGAACTATGGCTGCTCCTGGTTGTTATCTGGGGATTGAAAAACTTGTTGTCCAGGTATTCCAGAGCACTCTGACTGAAAATATATTAATTTGCTTTTGGTTGTTGAATTGTAGCAGCAGCAAACACAGCTATCAGACAGTACTTGTCACTGCGTGAAAAGTTATTTTAGTGGTAGACATCCTGTTTCATATGGCAGCAACTCCTTGCTGTATGTTATGAAAACTAATGTCAAAACATAGTCATTAGCTTTCAGATGTCATCAGTACTTAGACAAACTGAGAATTGTCCTTGTTGGTAAAGAGTTACGGTGGAAAATGTTCACCTAGCAAGTAAAATAAAAGTAATTTTGTACTCCTGTAAATATGCAGTGGATTAACCATCACAGACTACTTTGTTTTGCCTCTTGTGAATTTTCAGAATTCTCTAACCTCTGAGAGCATTCAAGCACAGACAGAAAGATACAAAAGTACTTAGAACTGAAGATCCCCTTCTAGTTTCCTATTTGACACCCACTTCTCTTCAATCACAGTAAAATGTTTTATTATAAGGTTTGGCTGGATTATCTAGTATGTGATTTTTATCTTGCACATGTGAAACTATTAGGAAATAGCCTTCATATTTGTTTTCATTTTTAATGACAATTCAGAATTCCCTGAGTGGCTTTCGCCTTCATATTTAAAACTCAGTGACTTTATTCAACCTAACTTCTGAACCAGAGAAAAGTTGCTTCCAGATAGAAAGATAAAAGGAGATCATGTCAGGCAAGAGGAAGCCCATCTGTTGTTTGAAGCTCTGGCAACTTCATGTATGTGTAGAGGAAAAAAGTAGGGAGAAGGGAGTCACTATTTTTACCTGCCTGTAGCTTAAGTCTTGTTAGTGTGTGAGTGCTGTTGTTCAGAGTAATTGAGGAGACTCTTCAGTCTGTGTTTCCCAGTACAGCTTGGGTCATCTCGCTCTTTTATCTTGGTGATCTCTTTTCCTTTTTACCGCTGTGAGAGTGTAGCTTCCAAAGTCTCTGCAATCCTACTCAGCTGCAAAACACTTGGAGACAAAAACTAGGAAGATGCTGCTGCTGCTGTGGTTTTTCATCTTGTAGGCTAATAGAAAGGTATCAAAAGGTATAAAATGGATGAGAAGAAATTTAATCTGTTGGGGACTTGACTAAAACTCTGAATGACAAAACAATGAGTTCCTTTCTGTAACTTACTTCTAACAACTTACTTTTAAAATAATGTCAATATATTGCACTGAAGGGTAAGGGTAGATTGTGAGTGGGTTGTCATAGTTACGAGAGTTTAGGATTAGTCTCATTAGATTATCTGTAGTAACAGTCTGAAACAGGAGGAAAGCTTAATTTTGATGACATTCATAGGTGTTACTAATCTGGGACAAAGTACAGTACACAGTGAATTTGTGAAGCATGTATAAGTGGGTCAGAGGGGTTACAAACTATCATTTTGCTTCTGCTGATCACAAGCAAATGTGAGTTAGTCTACTTTGTGTACAATGATCTAAACATGTTCATAATATGTTCAACAGGAGGGCAAAGCTTAGGAACTTGCTGATGTTGAAAGACATCCAATAGAAGGGATAAAATTAATTTGCATACTTTTTTGTACATTTAAACACATTTCAGTTGCTTTAGGGAAAGGAATCATATTTTGGGACAAGTGAACATTTTTGAATTTTTTTTTTTTGGTCTTCTGCAGGCCTGGCATGAGCTTGTCTAAAAACCTAAGTTGTTTTGACATCAGATGGCTGAGTGGAAAGACTAGATTTAGTCAGTATCAAATGTGAAAACTGAATAGTGTTGTAGAAAAACAGATATGTGAGAAGATTGAAGGATAAATATTTATTGATTTGCTATATTTGATCTGAGGAGCAAATTACTGCACTCTAATTTGGGCTCAAAAGACTAGGAAAACATGGAAACTAGGTATATGGGGAATCTTCCTGATGTAAGAAAGCACAGTAAAATGGAGGTGAAGGGGAAACAAGTTAAAAAAAAAAATCACTTCAAACAAAGGACATTTCACAAGGCTGCAGGTAAACCAGCAAACTTATCAATGGACACTAAAAGAAACACTGTGGAGATAACAGTATGTAGTGCCCTGCTGCAAACTTGTCCCTCTTATGATTGCTAGGGGAGCAAAAGTTGTCACTCAGTTCTCAAATCCTGTGTAGGAGGGCATGCATGAACTTGTTTTTTTCACTGAGATCTTTCTGAGTACTTGCAGTCTCTCTGGCTAAATTTAACCATGATGAATGGAGGTTACTTGCATACCTGGTCTCCTCATGCGTGTTTAAGTCTAACTACCTCTTCCCAGGTTGTAGGACATAATTTTATTGGTTTGCCATTTCTAGCTTTGTGAATGAAAGTACAAGTTTGTGAGGAGTACTGAGTAAGTACTTTCTGTGCACAAAGCCATGTCTCCAGTCAGCTCTACTTGGCTCCCACTCACTGAATGCCTCTTGCATTCCACTCTAAGACCACCCTTCTTACTTAGAAGGCAGCTGTCATGGTGACAGTGATTAACTTTAAATACTGGGGAGAGAATCCTTGCACTGATGCTATGTCTTGTGAGAAATGTGTGGAGAATCCTGAGATGTAGTCAGCTGCAATTATGTCTCTGGAAACATTTCTGTTTCAACAGACATCAAGAAAAACTTTACTGTGAGGGTAACGGAGAACTTGACCAGGCTACCCAGTGAAGTTGTGGATTCTCCTTTTTTGGAGATTTTCAAAACCCACACAAATGTGTTCCTGTGTGACCTGCCCTAGGGGATCCTGTGCTAGCGGGGTGCGTGGAGTAGATGATTTTCAGAATTTTCCTTCCAACCCCTACCATTCTGTGTTAGGTGACATATTGTTTAGGTGGGATTTTCAATAGTCAATGAAACAAGTGTGCCTGAATTGGTTCGGATCTAATAAAATAGTGATTTTTGGTGTCTTATCAGATGTAGGTAAGTGCTTTTTGACTTGGTAACAGTGAGATCAAATGATTTAAAGATGCATACAGATTTCTTTAATTGCAGATATATGTCTTTGTTTTGAGAAGCCTGTCTGAAACTCAGAATGAAGGCATCACCTAGCACTCCCTAGACACAGTGCACAAAGCATGTTATTGCTTTCAGAATCAGAGTTCTAAGGCCTTATTAGTTTTTGGAGATGCTGATAAGATGAGGTGCATTTTCTGACCTAGGTTAATTAGGACGTAATTGCACAGTACCAAGTTTGCAGACGCTGTCGTAGTGACTATTCTATTGCCAGTTGTTTAGAAGAATAATACAAAAGAACCAAAGGAAAATTCAGTCTGCTCCTTGTTAAATGTCTCCTTAAACACTATACTTTTCAGATTCTGTCTGATCAATACCATTTGCAAGATGTTTTGGAACGTTCTGATCAGGTTATGGCTGTAGCAAAAGACTTGTTTGGGGATGCTCCTCGCACACGAACAGGTATACAGTCTTATTTATATGTGGTAATTTAAGGCTATCTCATTGCTTTTCATAAATATTCTTTATACTTGAAATACTTTTTTGGAGTTTGGGGTTTTTTTTAGCTCTTTTCATCTCATCCACTAATGTCGTACAATTGATCCTATTCACATTGGATTGTCAGGAGATAAGTCTGGGCTGGCTGCTAAATAAATGGTAAATGTTCTCTGTTAGCCCCTCTCCTTTTCCAAAAGGAGTAGAAAAAGGTAAGAGAGACTTAGGGATTGTAAACCACCACCCCTGAACATCTTTAATGAAAAAGTTACAACAAAAAGAAAAGATAATAAGAAAATCATGAAATATGTACAAAATTAATATTGACCTCCTGCGGAGTTCAGACTGTATTTGGTGGCAGGTGAGAACTGGATTCAAGAATACAAAGACTGGGACAAAAGGCAGAAGACTGGACAGTATCCTCCTTGGACACGCCATAGACCATAGGAAAAGAGGACTTGACCATTATTACCCTTCAGCTTTGTACTGGGTTTGACATAAGTGGAATGGAATACCTTGCTGATCAGGCCTGGGCCAACTGTGTAGTCCACTCTTCCTGCAAGCATGGCCTCTTTACTTATGAACCTTTCACTACACAAGATTTAGCCACAACCTTGATTTCTGTAGGAGCAAGTCTAAGCAAAGCAAAGTCTTTCTGCAAATCCATCCTTTCGTAGTAGCTGCAAACATCAAGTATTACCACTTCTAGGAGATACTGCTAACTTCAGAAAGTGCAGTTATTTAGAAGAGACTGAGCCAAAAAATAAAATCACTGTCTGATAATTGGTTCTGTTTCTAGCTCAAACCAGGACATGGGTGAAACATACCTCCCATGGTAGAGGAGGCCAGCTTTTCTATACTAGTCAATTGTGGAATTTTGTATCACTTAACTGTGAAACGTGTTGAGATCACCATTTCCACAACCACACTACTAGCCTATACCTAGCACCAGTCTGACCTGTTTTAGTAGTCCAGATTCATTACAACTGTGGATTGTCTGCTTACTTTTGGAGACTGTTGAAGTTCTTACCCTTGTTTGTGGTCTCTTATGCTGATGGGAGACAGGACTGGCTGTTTGCATGTGAAATCTTAAATTCAGGTCTTTTTCTCTGTATGCTGCCTTTCTTTTTTGCTTATTATAATGACTGTTTCATCATACATGCTTTTGCACAAGCATATCTATGCAGGTGAGAAGGACAAAAGCCTGTGCATGGCCAAATGTCTTGAGATAACTCTTGAACTGGCCTTTGGTCATTGTTTAAAATGCCATACATCCCTGTGTCCCTTTTTGTGCAAAGTGTGTGTACTTGCTTTTTGGTACGAAGTCCTGTGTCATACTGCAGACCAAGTCCTCCTGTTTTGTCTGATTCCTCTAGGCTTCCTTAACGTAACAATGGCTCCTAACTGTGACCTGGAACCATTCCAAGGACCCATTGTGCAAAAAGGCGATCCTTCCACTCAGCTTTCTGTTCTTAGTGAATCTGTCACAGATTCCCAGGTAACATATGTTCAGTTCCATGCAGGTTTGTGGCTTTTTTATTCGCAGAAAATAAGATTTAAAGGTGGGGGTTTCCAGTCAGACCTGTCTTTTGTGTGTTGCATACCCTGCTGATGACGTAGGTAGAAAATTATGTTAAATGGAGGCCAGTTTGTTTTGTGAAACTCTGGAAATCATGATTTCTTTCTTTTTTTTATTTCTTAACTGTTGAATATGACAAACATGTCTCATAGAAGCTTTCTCATGAACATGCTCTCAGTTGTAAATGGTGGAGTTACTTGCAAGAGAACAAAGTAATTAGACTAATAAAACAACTCCTGGTTGCTTTTTCCATCTTTGGCCTGCTATCTCTTTTTTTATTCTACAGTGCCTGTGATCTTTCTTATTTAATATGAATGATCCAGATAAAATACTGGATATTGAATTAATCACTGTCTGTATTATTTTCAGAGACAATTGTCACTATCAGTATTTCTTAGGTAGTAAAGCCTCCCAAAACTCTTTCATCAGAGGTCTGTGTTTTTCAATTTACAGGTTTGTTTTTTTTTCCATAATTTTGTTTCTGGAAGTAGAGACTGAAACAAACAAATAGGGGTTTGTTTTTGGTTTTTTAACTGAAACAGTTTCAGGAAGCTGATATCTAGCTTCTTCCAAAAAAGACAAATTGAAATTACTCTGAAACCTGTTTTGTTTTCTGTGTCTCCTAAAAAGGTTCTTAATGAAGTAGAAGAGGAAGAATTATCAATTAATCGATCAGAAGATGGATACCATGACTCTCTGAAATTAAAATCCAGCATCAATTCTGACCGGTCAGTGGGAATATATCCATTCAAATTTCCAGCTTCTTCGCACTGGAAATAGATATTAAAAGAGT
>VZRI01014020.1:311725-387636 GCA_013397515.1 Upupa epops | reverse complement strand
ATTAAAAGAGTGTTGCATAGAGTAGCAAAGTTACTTTTCCTGTTTATTCCACCTCATCCTTTCCTGACCTCTGAATTCTAGGAAAACCCCCTTATAGCATTCAGAATGTGGGCAGGGAAATTTCCTGAACAATTATAGGAATTTTAAAGCTTGTTCTAGATTAGAAGAATCTAGAAGCACACTGTTATTCTATTAGAGTATACTAGTTTGTTTCTTTTGAATGTAGACTACTTCGATTATTGAGAGAAGAAAATTCCTTGGTGAATTCTCAGTTGTGGGCTGAAAAGGATTTGAGAAAAACTGCCTTATTGAAGGAAACAAATGTGCCTTTGACTCCAACAACTGCTTCTCCATCATTGGATCACTCAGGTTGGATTTGCCAAACCAGAGGCTCTCAAGGGTTATTAGGCTCTTGTCTGGAATTCCCTTTCTGGGTTGGGGTGAGATACTGAGATGAGTTAATTTGTGTCAGATGTATTTCCAGACTAAAAAGCTAGCTCTTCTAATAAAGCTACTTTGTAACATGCTGCTATTAAGAATATAAGCAAAATATTTCAGGTGTGCATTTTTTGTTTTGTGTTTACATCAGCCCTCAATACAACCAGTGTAGTCAAACAGATCCATTCAAGACTTCAGAGTGAAGATGAGGAAGAGACTGTAGACTCCGCTTACACTGTGAGACAAGTGCTAAACCCGAACTCAAGGAAACAAAAGCAAATTGCAGCAAAAAGTTGAGTACTTTTAAATATAACATACCTCCCTTTGACCATGACCCTTAATTACCATTAAAAAAAAAAAAGGGGTTTGAAGGGGGTCTTTGGAAGTCCGCATAAGTTTGTCTGGGGGGGACAGGCCTGTTTCAGCCTTGAGCATCTCTATGGATGAACATTCCACAGCCCCTTGTGTAGTGTGTTCCCCTGTATTCTGCAGACTCATTGGTGATGCAAAGTCCATAGGAATCTGGTAACCATAAAGATTGCTCTTTTGATGCCACTGTTTTACCTGGCTAGCCACAGAGTTCTCTCCTGTGCAAGGCTTTTCTCATTTATGATGCACTTCAGTCCCTATATTCTGCACATATTTCTGTGTGGAGGCAGACATCATACAACCTGTAACATGAAAGGATTGTTGTTTAGAATTGCTCGCTAAATAATGAGACCTGAAAGCAACTGCGTTTTTTCACTGGCATTCACTGGCAAACTTTTTCCATGTTTTTAACTGAGAAGGAGGAAAGTGTATGCAGGTATCTAAGATGAAAGCACCAAACAGTCCTATTTGAGAGGTGTTAATGTGGGTTGTGATGATTGGAATATAACTGGAATGACTGGGGATGGTTTTTGATTATACATTTCAGCTTGGGGTGACAGCAGGCCTCTTGTTTTGATTTACTTTACTAAACAATGTAATTTCATTACTACTGTAAGCTTTTTATGAGTTGAAATTCCAACGACAATTTTTCCCCACTTCAGTGAAAAGAAAACAAACTGCACACAACTCAACAAGGCTGAGGATTGCTGATTCTCCGGTTAATTCAATTCCCTTTGACCTTCGGAGGGACAACAAATCCAGCCTAGATGTTCTCACTTGCATGATACGCGAAGTGGAGCATGAACTGGAGGAATATGAGCGATGTACAGGTCGTGAAGTTCAAAACAGTGAGAGAAGTGAAGGTCTTGCTGGGTTTACCCTGTCGCTGGTAAATGTGCTCTGCCGTTTGATGCGGTACCTCAAAGAGGTGAGAAGACTTTGAATTTTCCCTGTGGAGTGAAGGAAAAGGAAAGGGAGCTACTTCACAGATGTGGACTTTGGCTGAGGATATCTTACATTTTAAAATAAGTTAATAATGTTCTCAGTTAAAGTTGTAATACCAAAGCAGGTTATTAGTTCTCTTGCAGTTCTAGGGGCGGGTCTTCTGGGATGTCCTATAGAATGTTTTATAGGGAAAATACAATTTTAATGTAATCTATTAATACAAATGCCATTATTATCATATTTAGATTGTTTTTCATTTGTATTTCAGAGAGTTATTCTTCACCCTTAGGCTTTCTCCAAAACTACTCTAATTTTCTTTGTACTTTTTCGTTCTCAGTTGCTGCTTTCACTTCATGAATAGAGCATTCATTGTATCTTAAAATCTTTTAACCTACTCAGAGAATCAGAATTATTCAGTTTGGAAAAGACCTTTAAAATCATAAAGTCGTACCACTAACCTTGCTCTACCAAGTTCACTACTAATTCCAAGTTTATACCAAGTTCATATCAGTAAGCACCACACCTAAATGACCTTTTAAACACATCCAGGCTTGATGACTCTACCACCTCCCTGGGCAATCTGTTCCAGTGCCTGAATACTCTTTAAGTGAAAACGTGTTTCTTGATGTCCTGCCTAAACCTCCACTGGTGCAGCATGAGGTTGTTCCCTCTTGTTCTGTCACTGATTACCTGTGAAAAGAGATCAGCACCTGCATCTCTACAGTGTCCCTTCAGGTAGTTGTAGAAGGTGATCAAGGTTTCCCCTCAGCCTTCTCTGCATCTGCTGCAGTGCCTCAATGTCTTTCTCAAAGTGAGGTGAAATTCAGACAGAAGACCAAGGAGTCTGAGTGTTCAGGAAGTCTCTTTTCTTTTAAAAGATACATGCTGACTCCTACTCCTGATTTTAACTGCGTACCCCAATAATGTTTCCACTTCAATATCATTCTGTCCTTCTGGGAGCTGACTATTGCTGCAGAATTGTCTGCAGACTTTTAGATTTACTAACTAAACTCAAGAGCACAAACATGCAGGAATCACACAAGACAAAGTGTAATTGAACTTACTTAGAATTGCTCAGTACAGATAGCATGCATCCATAATCTTCAGTGACTCTTCCACTTTCCATCAATCTTTAATTACAATAAGGATTTGAGAATTTGCTGTGAAGAATCACAGCTTGAGTGTTTCCTGAAACCTGGTTCCTGTGATTGTGTGCACCATCTGTCTTGCCCAGCCAGGAGAGTTGGCAAAGTTCTGAGGCCTGAATTGTAACTGGCAATGCACTACAAGAAAGTGACTTCACAGTGGACATTTAAAAGGCCTGTGATTCAGGTAAACAACTAGTCTTCAAAAAAAGATTTCTTCTGGGAAGAAAAGGTATTTTCCAGAAATAGATGCAGAAAAGCTAAATGAAAAATTATTATAATAATAGAGATTGATTCATTTCTTCCAACTTTTCATATAAAATTTTGGAGAAACTTGAATTACTGAATCTTTTGTGTGCATTGCATTAGTAAGTGGTCTAAAAATGGATTCGTATAAGAATCGCTGAATCTTAGACTGGTGGGGTTTGGAAGAGACCATAAAAGATCATCTAGCCTGCCCCCTGCCAGAACAGGATCACCTAGAACAGATCATGGAGGAATATGTTCAGGCAGGTTTTGAATGTCTCTGGAGAAGGATGCTCCACAACCTCTGGTTGCAAGAAGTTGTTAGTGAATATAAAAGAGGCTAGAGAGAAGGGGAAAATGAAATTTCAGAAATGTTTCCCAAGCTGTATGAAACTCTTAAAGTGAAGCAGATGAACCTGACTTGGTTTATAAATGAATTTCAACATCATCTGCCAAATGTTTGAAAATTTTTTCACCCACTTTACTAAGAATTCTGTTTCTTTGTTAGACTTGCAGGGCAGAGTGTTAATGCATACCACACTAATCTGTCTTCAAATGCTTTTTAATAGAAAATGCAGAAGCAGAAATAAAATAAAGCTTACGATGTTAGAGCTTCATCTGGCACCAGGCTGGAATAAAGAGATTTCTTTCAGATATACCAGACCCAAATCCAACCTGATGGTAGGAATGGATTCATAGAGCTCTTAGCTCTGGTGCCTTCCCCGGGCATAAATGTAAGACATAGCTGCTTGGAATTTTTTCTTCCACAACCACGTTAATGCTGCATAGGATAAATAGTTACAGTAACTCATCTAAATGCTCTAAAGCATCAGGAGGCTTTATGAATGCTATCTGGGTAAAATTTTTTTGCACTGTGTTTTTGGTTTCTAAAATTACAGGGCTGACTACAGGATTCTTTTCCTCATTTTCTGTGTCAGGCTGCTTCACTTAGATCAACAGAGAAAATCTGTTCTCTCTAGCTGGAAAAGAACCATGAAATAGATGGCTGTTCTTTTGGTATGTTTAAAGAAAATGTATCTGACTCTGTCTAGTGACAATACCTGTGATTTCTTCTCAAAAATATCTATTTATTTATTCACTTTGGCTGGCTTCAGATGTTTTGGTTTAATACTTCTTGGTAGTTTTTCACTTCTGGTCCCAATGCCACCAGAAAATCGTCTGATATGTTAGAGCACCTCATGTTCTGATTCCATCTGTGCAGCAGAAAAGAAGACCTGGTTGCTTTTTGTGATCATTTGCATTTTGGACATGGGATGTATCTTTCTTATTCAGGGAGTCTATGACGCTGTCCCTTTGAGTAAATGCAGGCAGACTCCTGGGAAAGGGCTCTCATATGCTAAATCTGATCTATTTATGTGACTTTGTAGCTTCCACTCTTTTAGCTATGGTGGTCCAAAAAGTGACAGTTGTGTATTTCGTTTATCCGTTAGGGGTGTCTCTAACACCTTTTGTGCTTTGTACGGGGAGCTTGGCTACTGCAGTGGCCTGTCTTAAAATAATAAATTGATAATGTCTTTTGCAAAACAGAGGTTCTTTACAGTAAGTTTTTTTTTGTATTATGTCATGTTTAAAAAAAACTCTAAAAATGTTCTCCCTCTCTGAGGAAAGACCTTAGAAAGCAAGTATTTTTCCTTTATTGAGGCAAATTTTTTTTCATTAATGAACTACGGAAACTAAACAATAGGCACAAGCAGCACAGAATATTGCCAAGCATCAGTATCTGGAGTTAGTTGATGATTGCTTGAAGGTGCAGTGATTTATTAAAAACAATGTCCATGTGAAGAAACAATGCTTGTAGTTCTAGCCTCATAAAAGTTGTAAAGGCATAAGAACAAGGATGCACAGGATTCCCTACAGTGTTCTGGAGTAACAGATAAGGAACAGTAAACTGGCTGACAGTTCTCAAGCCCTGAAAACTGGATTTTGTCATTTAAAACAGTGAGGTCACTTTAGCAATAGTGGGAGGAGCTGTTGCACTATGATGTCTGTTGACTTGTTCAAGTTTCCACATATAAATCTGTATCGGTTTTTAGTAAGTTTTTAACATTTTTGCCCTCTTTAGAATGAAATGAAACTGTGTGAGAAAGAGGTGATGAGGCAGCAGCATGAGAAAATGTTGAATGAACACAGAGAACTGATTGATGCTCTGACTGCAGAAATACTTCTAGTGAGGGAAGAAAACATTACTGTGCAGGTACTGAGCTCCCGTTGTTCCTTACACATCAAGGTGATTTGTTGGATAACTGAGTTGTGTTGCAGCTATGGCTGAGATTCATTGTCTCATGTTCTAGAAATGTTAACAACAAGCAGAAAGAAAATAATAAAATTGAATGAGGACCCTGAGAATTAATGTAGCAGGTGAGGGGATGGAACATTATTTTATCTAATTTATGATATTTACCTTCAAAGGCTGAGAAAATGTTAATTCCATGAAACTGAGCTTTTGTCCATCTAAAAGTAATCTTCTGTATTGTAAACGCTATAAGAGCAACAAAGTAGACTAGTTGTAATACTATCTTTTCTGATTTTGAACTTGACAGTGGAGGTAGATTTGTTCAGTTGATACCTTTTGAACACTGTTGAAGACAAAGTAGGGTTATGAGTTAGGAAAAGAAAAAAACTAGTAGTCAAATTCAGAGAGAAAATAAATGAGAAATGTGGAGATGTGAATATTCAACACCTCACTGGAATCCTACATCTTCATGTAGTGGTATTAAGAGGCCAAATTTCTTGTCAGGCATGCTTGTGGGATGTTATTTTTGAATCAAGTTGCTAGAATATAAATGTCTTTATCTCTTTTTTTTCTTTATTTTTTTAGAAGAAGCTTCAGCAATACATGATGGTAACAGATGAACAGCTGACCTCCCTCACACAAGCATTTAAAGGCCTTTTGGTAGAACCTAGAAGTGACCAAAGTCCAATCCACTTTGGAGTTGCAAGCAAAGGTTCAATTAACAGTCAAGGTGTGCACATACACATGTGAAGGATGAAATAAGAGTTGTGATTTATCTCTGTAGTGGAAAATTGAGTATTTAATAGGTACCTGCATTAACAAACACCTCTGGCATAAGCATGAGTTGCACTTCTGGAAATTCACATGCTATGTGTTTTTCTGTAAGCCGAAGTGCTTCACTGTGGATTATTTTTAACAGTATTATAGGCTGTATTCTATCGCCATTGCCATATTTCTGTATAGATTGGGAATTCAAGATTAACCTTTTAGACAAGTCCTTTTAGACAAGTCCTGGTGTGGAGCTTTAAGTGATACATAATATATTTTATTTAAATAAAACACAAAGGGAGAGGAGGAAAGTAACCTTCTCCCATTAAGATAGCTTTACAGAGTCAAGTTTGTTTTGAGGCTCCTAAACTACCCTCCCCTGCCCCAACCTCAATGGATCTTTCTTTTGAGGATGCAACCTGACAGTATGAGATTGATTTTTCTACAAGACACTGGAGGTCGCTGCTGGCCAGAAACAGCAGCTACTGTGACCTGCTAACTAACCAGACAGACGCTTCTTTCTTGGCTTTCATATCGGAACCACTTGAGTGATGTGTAATGTAGATGTGGGCTGAGTTAAACCATTGGCATTGAAGGCCAAACAAACCCAACGTGATTCACCTAGTACTTTTTACATCCCTTCACCATTGAGTTTTCTCCTAACTTTTCCCCACCTAGTTGCTTAAATGCATAGGTTTTTGCTCTTGAGGTCAGTAGCTCATTGTGAATCCCAAATTTCCTTGGAGCAAGTTGTATTCCTTTGTTAAATGTTGGGTTTGTGGTCTTCTTCCTGACTGTTTCTGTGAGGCCCTGCCACATGCTGATCCCTTTGATGTGATTTACTCAGGCTTTGTAAAAGCAAAACAAAAAACCATACAGCAGGATGGAAAACTCAAACAATCAGAACAACTAAACACCCTCACCCCCTCAAGAAACTTCAAACCTATATAGCAATTCTGCCAGACTACAATTTCCAACTTTTTTTTCCCCTTACTGGTCTCTGTTCTCAAGAAAAAGCATTTTCCTGAGAGGAAAGTCTCACAAATTTAGAAAAATGTTTCTTCTTCAGGAAATCTTGTGTATCCTGAAGTCATCTATCTAGTTGTGAGACATTTGAAGTAGCTAGTTTTGGTATGAAGCCATGTGGAAGTTAACACAGGACTTTCCTGTATGGGAGCGGAGGGGAGTATCATAGTAACAAAAGAGAAGGATACTTTAGGAAGTGCAGACCTGTACAGGATCAGAGCAGGAACAGTTTGCTCATTTCTTTCCAGGATCATTGATTAGTGGATGAAAAAGTTTAAATTCAGTCTTAGAATCTCAGTAATGTGACTCACAAATGGTATTTTATGTGAACAACCTCTTCTGACTTTTTCCCTTCAGAGGGTGCTTTTTGTCTCTTGCGTTTTGAGATCAGGTGAATTGTATTTAATTTTACATTAACTTCTGTTTGGGGAAGAAATATACTGAATAAAACTGTGAGGAGAGAATGCAGAGATAGCACTGATGGAGCAGTGGATGTAAGCATATTAAACCAACTAGGATCTCACAGCTAGCTACAACCTTGATTTCATGCTATCCAGGCTGGGCCTTCATGGTTTATTAAAAGTAAATAACAATCTAGACACAAGCTAATTGTAGTTGAATGCAGAATAACTTCATTTTTTTACTGAGCAGGTGTCTGACCTTAATTGAACCATAAAAACATTATCAGAGAACTGTATAAAGCTTTGAATTGTTTTCTACTCTGCCATCATAGAATTATTATGGTTGGAAAGGACCTCCAGGATCATCAAGTCCAACCTTGATCCCAACATCTCCCTAGCCACTATACCATGTCCTCAAGTATTACATCTATTTGATTTTTAAACACCTCCAAGGATATGATTCCACCACTTCCCTGGGCAGCCTATTCCATCGTTGCCATCAAATTTATAATGCAGGTTCATTAGGACAAATGCTTAGGTCTGCATTTTTTAAGAGACTATTACCAAACATAGTTCTCTGATATACCTGTTCCTCACAAGTCACACATCCGGAAGTCTTGTGCATGAGCTGTATCCTGAAAGTGTGAGGTTGTTTGTAAGAGCTCTTCTTAAGTCTTCTGAAAAATTGTATTATGCTTCAGTGAAAGAATTCTGTACCTGTGGATCAAGAGGAAGTTAACAGTATGTAGGCAATGCACTTTTCAGATACCAGAACAGTGTTATTGAGAATTTTCTCTACTGTACTAAAACTAATGTTTTTGGGTTTTTTTTTTTCTATCTCTGCATTGTCTCTTTATTTAGAGAAACCTGAATTGAGCTGTTCTCAGACTGTTTCAGGCAACAGGGAAAATATGCTGAAATTCCCACAGGAAGAACTTCCTTTCAAGTTTCTCCAGGGGGTAGGTGCTTCAGATGGTGCAGGAGCCAGCAGAAGCTTACCATCTCATGTCTTTCAGCCAGCAGTGTTGTTATCACCTCCCCGGCAGAAGACCAGTCAGCAATTGTCCTCACTCCAGAATGGTGAGATCTTTGGCTGTAGCAGAGCTGTAGTTTGTTTCAGTCTTGCACTGCCTTTGGAGATGAATTTCCTATAGAAAATGTTAATCTGTACACTTAGATACCTTGGCTGTATAGCTGGAATATCCTGCTTCAGCACCCAGAGAGGCATTTCTTTTCTTTCAATGCCTGTTGCTAGATGTCCTTTAGACTTTGTCCCTTGCAATTAATCTACTGTCTGCAATCCCACCAGTGGCAATCCAAACTGGAATTTTTATCTAATACTGGTTTTTACTGTCATCTCTATAGGATGTGCTGTAGCTCTTTGCCTATGCCATATAGCACTTATCTCAAATTTCCATCCACTGATGGTGTAACCCACCAGTGTAACCCACCACATAAGTCACTTAATGTCACTTTATGTCACTGACTTATGTCAGTGTCCCATAGCCTCCAGGAATTTTATAGGTGAGTATCTCAGTTCTGGTTGTTGGAAGAAAGTTCCTAAGGGGTGATCAGGGAGGGTATTTCTCATTTAAACTTAATGAAGTGAGCGGAAAGGAGGATGCTTTGCGACTCTTAAAATTAGTTGTTTCCTGCTGCAACTATCATTAAAAACACATGCATCTTCCTGAATGTGCTGGGTGGGCCCCTGTAGCCCATTCTTGTTGAGTGGCAGATAATTACTTCTATGGCCAGCCTCATGGTTGCTGACAGGATGTAGGGCACAGTAGTGGGGTTTTGTGTTTTCAATACCTTTGAGCTGTTTACGTCTTTTCCAAGTCAGAAAAATATCCCAAAAGTTTTTCTTATTTTTAAGGATTTGAATGGGAAATTGGATGTTTATACCTAGTTCAACCTTTTGACAGGTTGCTGTGCTGTGAGGGGGAATGTAATAAATTAGGAGAAGCTGAACTGAAGGTAGTGTTCTGCAAAGAGCAGCATCTGGTTGTAGTTCCATTGAGAACTGTCAGATGTTCGTCTGTCATTTGAAACAAGAATATAAAATCATATTCTTGGACATCATGCATTTTAGGAATGTGAGAAATGTGTTGTTACTCTTAGCATCCTTAACAGTCTTAAAAATGTCTCAATGAATTAAAATTCTTGAATGTTTCTTTATGATAAACAATACCTATTGAGTGTAAATTTTGAGAGATTTGAGTGTAAATTTTTAAATGTCATGTTCTGCTCAAGGCAAAAGTTAAAAAGCTTGGGAAGAAATGGGCTGTGTGATACATAAAGTGTAGAAAATCTGGTTCTGATCACAAACTCCAGCAGGCAAACTGTACCCAAGGATGCATCAAGAGAAATGTGGCCAGCAGAGCAATAGGTGATTGTCGCCCTTTACTCTGTTCTTATGTGACCCTTACTTTGAATATTGCATCTAGTTCTGTTGTCGTCAACGTAAGAAGTGCTTAATACTGTTGGCATGAGTCCAGAGGAGGGTCACAAAGATGATCCAAGGGTTAGGGCACCTTTTCTATAAGAATAGGATGAGGGAGCTGCAGTTTGTCAGCCTAGGGAAGGTCTTTTAAGTTTTTCCAATCACAGAATGTTACCACTTGAAGGGATATCAAAAGATCATCTAAGTCCAACTTCCCCTGTTTTATTATTGTAAAAGTTTTGTTACCAACCCAGTCTAAATATCACATCTGAAATACAAACGTAACAATTTACTAGATAAGGTAACTAGGTTTTGAAAAACGAAAGACTAATTAAACCTTAGTGTTTGATCTATGAACTAAGAAATTTAAAACAATTTCTCTTTCCTTACTGCTCCTTTATTTCTTGTTTGTAGTGTTCTCAGCTGTTGGTCAGTCTTCTCTAAACACTGAAAGGGAACCATGCAAGGATAGGAGCTCATCTTCCTCCCTGAGAACACAGAACACAACTGAGGAAAAGTGTCTGTTCTCTCAAAGGCAAACAGTTCCTCCTGTGGACAAAGACTTGGAGAGTTCCTGTGAGAAAATCAGTTGGTCCTGCCCAAGTGACACTAGAAAAAACAGCACAGCTGAAGAGTTTTCTCAAAATGGTGATCTGCCGGGACAGATAGCTGAGCTCACACGGCAGAATGCTGTAATTAAAGCCCAACTGAGCAAATTCAGAAGCTTTTCTGAAAATGCAAAGGACTGCCAACATCAGCCAGGCCCACTACAAAATGCAGATACTACATCAGATTCTTTGCAAGGACAGGTGAGCATTTCACAGAAAATGAAGGCTGGGCTCCTCTTTCTGCTTTCCCATAGCTTACCAGTGCTTTACCACTGTTTTTTCCCTGTTGGAAATTCTTTTAAGGAAAAGAGTAGCAAAACAAATATTATTTGCATTCCTTTGCTTGCACACTTGTAGTATTTATTTTTTTTTTTACTATTCTTGAAGATGTTCAACAGTAGTTCCTCGTATTTGGCCTATATTGTAGCATATCTATACATTTAGAGTA
The DNA here is from genome assembly GCA_013397515.1 of Upupa epops. Classification (NCBI taxonomy): domain Eukaryota; kingdom Metazoa; phylum Chordata; class Aves; order Bucerotiformes; family Upupidae; genus Upupa; species Upupa epops. The sequence goes on along the minus strand of VZRI01014020.1, from coordinate 376,545 downwards.
AGTTTATGTTGCAATTGCAACATGATCAGGTATACCTATTGTAGCTAGGATAAGGTTAACAGTGAAAGCACTGCACCAACCCACAGGCTCTGCCAAGCTTGTAAAACGCATTTTTCAATTCACACGATACATCCATTCTGTTACTGTGACCCCCAAACCCACAGCATTAAAGTTAGTGCAGGTACATCTCTTGCAAGTATTTTATTATAATGTAGTTGGGTCTGCCTTGTCTCTCTTTCTGTGCAGTGAAAAACCAACTATTTTGGGGAAAGAGAACCTGAAGTCTTCATTTGGCATAGAAAAACTTCAATTTGTAACTAAACAGCTATTCAGTGGCACCCTAGTGAGCAGAGAAATGCTATGTTTCCCCACACCCTCCTGAACATGTTCTGATTAAATATATTCTTACCTATTTTGTGAGATTTTTGGGTTGTTCGTTTTTCACCTTAAACAATACAGGCAATAGCTGGCTTTCTCTTTGTAGGAAGACCAGTTTAAACTGATGTCATGGCTAGTCATTTAAGGACCTGGACACAGGTCGATGAAAGGAACAAAATCTGATTATATAGCACAAGGGGTGCTATATAATTATGTTTGTTTTGTTTGAAAATTAAATGCATTACAAGTACTTGTAATGTATTGTATGCTCTCCTTGAAGGCTCATGTTGTAAGTTTTTTAATTGGAAGTAATTATCCAAGTAGACTCATCTCGTGGTATCGAAGAGCTTGGAGGAGAGGATAGCAGAGCTGAATCGTCAGAGTACAGAAGCACGTGATAAACTTTTACAGCTAATAGACCAGCAGAAATTAGCTGCTGGTGATACGATCTCTCCAGTGACCTCTTCTGTTCTGCCCCCACCCCTAAATTGTACTGGTAAGTACCTAGCTTCAGAAAAAACAGAAACTAAAAAGGGGAGAAACTTGGGGTCTTGCTAGAGTTCTCTCCTTACCCGATTTGATCAGTGATTGTGGTCAGCAGTATACTTGCTATCAATGACTGTGGGATGCAAACACTCCTTACTTCAGAGAGCAAGAACAGTTCCCTTCAAGTTAGATTCTTAGTAATCAGTCCACTGCAAATAGAATCATTAAGGTTGGAAGAGATCTACAAGATGATCAAGTCTAACCCTCAACTTCCTTTTCTCTAGGCTGAATGGCCCTAGTTCCCTCAACCACTCGTCCTATGTTAGATCTGCCCTCCAGGAGGCCCTTCACTAGTTTCATTGATCTTCTTTGGACATGCTCCAATGCCTCACTGGCCTTCTTGTATTGGCACTTCAAGATAAATCTAGTTTTTGCTATATCTTTGTCTATATAGTCACCCATGGGCAGAATTAGGCTTTTAAATCAATCCACTCTGCTAGAGAACTTTATATAAACAGGCCAAGTATTTACATCATGCTTCAAAAAAATCACACCAGAGTGGTTACTGGTTCTCACCTGCATCTTAGTTACAGGGTGATTGGTGCTCCTTCCATCAGACAACCTTGGTGAGTTACTGCCAGTGCTGATTAGAAACAAATAGCTGGAGCTTCCAGTCATTTGAAGAGAAATTATCAAAGGGCATATATTCTTCAATAGTCATGGATTATGTGTGTCACCTTTCCAGCAGGTGAGGGCTGCTTTATCTTTTCATGGAGTCAGCATGAGTACAGGTAGGACTGATGACATGAAGCTAGGTAGTGTCACTGACACCTCAGCAGACTGTGCTGCTATTCAGCAAGACCTGGACAGGCTAGAGAGCTGGGCAGAGAGAAACTTAATGAAGTATAACGAGGGTAAGTGTAGAGTGAGTCTTGCATCTGGGCAAGAACAACCCAAGGTACCAGCGTAGGCTGGGGACTAACCTGTTGGACAGCAGTGTAGGAGAAAGGGACCTGGGAGTCCTAGTGGAAGCAGGATGACTATGAGCCAGCAATGTGCTCTTGTGGCCAAAAGGGCAAACAGCATCCTGGGGGGGATCAGAACGGGTGTGGTTAGCAGATCAAGGGAGGTTCTTCTCTCCCTCTACTCTGCACTGGTGAGACCGCATCTGGAGTCTTGTGTCCAGTTCTGGGTCCCTAAGTTCAGGAAGGACACAGAGCTGCTGGAGGGTGTCCAGCATAGAGCAGCCAAGATGATGAAGGAATTAGAACACCTCCCTTATGAGGAAATGCTGAGGGAGCTGGCTTTCTTTAGCTTGGAGAAGAGGAGTCTGAGGGATGACCTCATTAATGTCTGCAAATATGTGAGGGGTGGGTGTCGGGAAGATGGAGCCAGGCTCTTCTCAAGGTCATCTAGTGATAGGACAAGGAGCAATGGGTGCAATATAGAACATAGGAGGTTCCATATAAATATCAGAAGGTACTTCTTCACAGTGAGGGTAACGGAGCATTGGAACAGGCTGCCCAAGGGGGTTGTGGAGTCTCCTTCTCTGGAGGCGTTCAAGACCCGCCTGGATGTGTTCATGTGCGACTTGGTCTAGGTGGTCCTGCTGTGACAGGGGGATTGGACTAGATGATCTTTAAAGGTCCTTTCCAATCCCTAATGATTCTATGACTGCACTCAAGCATGTACTTTGTCTAGGGTACCTGCCTTTATGTATGAGAGGAAGGATTTGAAGTACTAGGAGCAGAAACTCTGTGTGCTTGCATATGCTGCAGGTACATGTGCTATGACTTACGCAGTGAGATCAATAATAGTCTAAACACTTCTGTGACTGTAACATACGTTCAGCACAATTAAGTAAAATCTTTCAGGAAAAGAGTAGAGAAACCAGAAATCTCTAAAACTCCAATTGCTGAATGCCAGAGGGTCTATCCATTGAAGAATGATTCTGTACTATGCATGTTGCCCATGCTTGCTCTGATTATCTCTCAACATCTGTTATTTTCAGAGAGCGGGTGTGGTGTGGGTGTTTAATATTTTACATCTGCTTTGTATTCTCTGTGCCATTGGGAAACTATGTGATGCTTCTTTAAAACTTGGGAAAAATTAACTGAGTGTCAGGCAATGTTACTGCCTAGCAAATGCAAGGAGGACGATTGAAGTGTCTGTTCCTGCAGCATTTTCTATGGACAGCTCCAAAGAAGATAGTGTATCCCCTGCCAGTGTGACCAGTACAAAAAGGTAACAGTTAAACCTTTACTATTTCATTTTTGTAGTGCCTTGATAACCCATGCAGCAGAACTTGAAATCAGTGGAAAAGTAACCATTGTTTTTCTTTGGCTTCATAGACTTTTCCCTGATTTCATCACACTTAGCTCTGTGGAAATGGGACAAAGGTCCAAAAGCTTTTTCATAGCTTCCATGCTTTTTAAAGTACTTGCAACATGACATGAGACACATGATGTGGGTTGTTGAAGATTCATGTTGAGGGGTCCCGACTCAAGATCCAAGACAGAATTCTAGTAGGTCGTTAATGTTTTTCACTTGTTGAATCTCATTTTGAATGTCTGTAGGTCTGCAGGGGACTCTAGCAAAACTTCACTCCCAAGTACCACATCAGGAAGTGTGAAATTAAATCCTGTCAGCGAAAGACAAAAGGTAAGACTAAAATATCTTCAGCCAGAAAGTTTGACTGTGGTGTCACATGCGGAGAAATTAGGATAGAGTTCTGTTCTACATGTAATCTGTCAAGGTTAATAGTAATGAATTGATGGCAGTTTAGATTCTGATCACTTGGTAAGGGGAGACCTGAGTGCCAGTGACACTAGTTGTTTGCTACCACAGAGCTGTTGTTTAAGAGTTTATAATCCTGTAACTGCATTTTGTGCTGTGGCATCCTCATATATTAGAACTAGGAACCTCTGGCAGTCTTTATCTAGTGGCTCCAGAGATTTCAAGTAATCATTATGATGTACTGGTAGGGCCACATGTAAGATGCAAGTGAGCTCTTACTTAGTCATGCACAAGTCAGTTGCTGAAGGATAAATAAATCCAAATGCAAAGAAAAATCCCCAGTCTAGATGCCTTGACTCCTGATGTGCAAACAATAAAGAACAGACTGTAGTGAGATGCTTTCATGGGAAACTCCAGGCAGTAGTATAGTCTGGTAAACCAGCACAGTTCTGTTTGTATGCTTATAAGCAACCTTGAGGAGATATTTTGGACATCAGGGATTACAGTATTAATAAAATCAGGAGTGAGAAACAAAGTTAGGGTCTAAGACTGTCCTGACAGTTTGGAGTACTTGAGGTGGACATAACTTAAACCAGGTGTCTAAAGTAGGTGTTGCAACTCGTGTTATGGTGGCAATGGCAGACAATTGTTATGTAACAGTGAACTGATACGTACGAGTCCTACACAAGGCAGCACTAACTAGCTGTTAGTCTAGACTAGACTAGTTAGTTTAGTCTGTGGGAAAATGTGGATTTCAGCTGGTTTCTTTTGCAGGTGGACAAGCAAAAAGAAGAAGGCTGGTTTGCACTGTCAATGCACATTATGTAAAGGAAGCTGCACTCAAGTTCTATATTTATATATAATTGTAATTAATTTTTTATGAAGCACAGTTACATCACAGTAGTGCCCCTCTCCAGATGTTTAACTCCTGAAGCGTTTTCATGTCAACACAATTAGTATAACAAGATCCATATGCTAACTGTATTTATGCCATGCAGAGCCCTGTAGAAAATCCTGGAACTGAGTTTCTGAATGGGACACACTGCTGTGAACTTACAAAAATGTGTTTAGTGGAAAGGGGTAAACCTGGGCAGCTGTAGCAACAGAGATGAGAATCCAGTATCTGTTAGATACACTGAAGACAAGAGGTCTTAGAAATTGCAACATAAAGCGGGCATTTGAAATTGAAATCAGAATGTGTTTATGTGCTAAAGTATGCTCTTTACTACAGTAAAAAACTGGGATGTGAGTACAATTGCATTAAGCTGTTGTGTTACATGTGTGTATGTAATACACTACGGGCCACGTCTTATATACATTTTATTTTTGACTTTTTAAAGTACCCATTTTTTATTACAACTAATAATAAAATCTAGGACTGTGAGGAAATGCTTGTTTATCTGTTCCTTCATTGTTGTAAACCTGGGGGTAAAACTTTGTAATGCAGATTAAGGTAATTTTTAAGTCTGAGGAAGAAAATTAGCTGCAAATCTCAAACCCAGATTTAGAGTAAATTTATTTTCATGGTTTTGTTTTGGTAACTGTTAACTTCAACCCTAAGGTATGTTGATGGGATGGAAAGGGGGCCATCCTGTATCTTTCAATCTGTTCAGTTTTAGGAGAATGACTAAAAGAGNTTTTTTTTGTTTATCAAGGGGAATTTTCTTATAAATAGGTTTAGAAAAGCTGAAAACTAAGGGATTCAAAAGAAGACCTTTTCAAATATTCACTGACAGTTCTGCGGTTTATTTTCCAGTGTTAACTTTTGGGTAAGAAAGAATGTTTTTAGTCCTGTATATCATAAAGTAACAGTTAAAATTGCCTGGAAGATGTCCTCCAATTCATGCAGAGGCAGAAATGCCAAGGTTGGTGGGATGGACTTAAACAGTCATGGTGTTCACACATTAGTGCTGTTGTTTCACATGTCCTCCAAGCTAATGGTTGCTACAAATGCTCTGTAACATCTGAGATTTCCTATTAGAATTACTCTTGTTGAGTTATCTTCTGGTTTTCTTAACTTGGAAGCTGCTTTAATTAATTAGGTAATTACTTGTTTGTAAGTTGGGTCATGTCTGTGTATTCCAGTCTAAAACCACACATTAAGATGATAGATACTGTTGGTTGGTGCTAGTGAAATCCAAGCCTACTTGAGATCAGTAGAACTCAGGTTGATAAGGGCTGCAGGTCCTGCTTCAGAGTTAGCATTCATGAGGGATATCTTACTCTCTAAAAAGCAGAGAGCAGAGCACCCAGGTTGTGGCCATGTGAAGCAGTAGGATCATGCAGCATTCTAGCCTGGTTCCCAAAAGCCACGTAGCCACATTAGCAGAGCTGTACACTCAAACCAGTTACTCCTTGCTTTCAGCAGAGAGAACCAGTCCAGGTGCCACCAAACACTAATGTGGTTAGTCTGATGCCAGAGCTCACTTTCAGCACAGGTGAAGTGCTTTGTGCCCATGTCAGAAGGCATAAACATTTTACTCAGTGTCTGTCATTACCCTCCACAGTCTTTGACTGAGGGCAGGCAGCTTTCTGTGGCTCAGGCTGAAGTCACATAACAAACTAAACAGGAGTGGCTGCAGTGTGTTAGACACGGGAAAGGAGCTGGGTGCATAAGAGTAAAGGAGCCTGGGGCAAGTAAAGGAAATACGAATTCTGCACAGCTCTCCTAATTCCAAACACGCGCTTACCAGCTAAAGTGTTCCTGCCTTGGAACAAATGGGGTGAGCGGGCTGGCTTGCTGTGCACACCTGCTGCTGGCCTGTGCCTGTCCCAGGCAAAATGTTAACTCATTAGATTGCTACCTGCTCCTGAAGGGAGCTCATCCTGCAAACCTGTTAGTTTACTTCAGGCAGTCAAATTTTATATTTATATACATATACACACAGTATATATACATATAAAATATGTTATAAAATCATTTAGATTGTAAAAGATCCTCAAGATCCAACCAGCCATTAACCCAGCTGTACCAAGCATATCACTAAACTGTTAGCTCCAGATCTACACAACTTTTAAACACATCTAGGCATGGCAATTCACCCCCCTCCCTGGGCATCCTATTCCAGTGCCTGAGAACCCTTTCCTAATGTTTAAGTTAAAGTTTTCCCAGATGGAACTTGAGGCCATAGGAGAAGAGATGAATATCCACCTTTTTACAAACTTTCAGGTAGTTGTAGACAGCACTATGTACTTCTCTCAGCCTCCTTTTCTTTAGACTAAATAGTCCCATCTCCCTCAGCTGCTCCTCATAAGGCTTGTTCTCCAGAACCGTCACCAACCTTGTTGCCCTTCTTGGGACCCCTCTAGCACTTCAGTGTCTTGTAGTGAGGAGCCCAAAACTGAACACAGTACTTGAGGTGTGTCCTCACCAGTACCAAATACTATTCATTGGACAATCATGTTCCTACTCCTGCTGGCTATGCTATTTCTGATAGAAGCCAGGATGTTGTTGGCCACCTGGGCACACTGCTGGCTCATATTTAGCTAGTTGTTAGTCAATAATCCCAGACCTGTATGTATGCATTAAAAAATAGCTTTTTCAGTTTTCATACTGAACACAAGCCTCCTCTGCATTTCCTGCTCTCCTTGCACTGCAGTGAGGACAGGCTTTTGTTTCTAGTGCTGCAGGGAAGGTCGTTATGATCCCCTTCCTGCTGTGCACACATAGGGGCTGTACTTGGCCTGTAGGACTATAGGGCAGGCAAAAGTATGCTGCAGGTGGAGATGCTGTCTGAAAGTAACCTCACCAGAAGGCGCATATGTGCTTATCAGTTTCTGCTGTGGGATCCGTTCTCACACAGGCCCCTCAGTCCCATAATCTCTAGCTGCTCTGTGAGCAGCAGAACTAACCCAGTCCTGTTTTTCTCTAAATTGCCCCATTTTTTTTAGCTGCCCCTCACCACTATAAGCTGCATCCCCACATAACATCCTATGGTAATATGCTGGGTCCTTCATGTATCCAGCAGTGAAGAGAAAGAAGAACATTCCTTTGTCTTCTCAGCATGGCCACTATCTTATTTGTCAATCTTCTTTTGGGTGTAGGAACGTGCTACCCTTCAACTTACTCTCCCTGTCTAAAATCTAGACCTCGAGGAGGTAGAAAAGGTCACTAGCCATGCAAATCACATAAAACTTGCTTCTTACAGAAACCTGGCTTGAAAAAGATTCAGTTTCATCTTCCCTTCAAAAACTAGAGTCAGGATTCAGGAGAGATTAAAAATAATATATATAGCAGCAGAAAGCTGGAAGTGGCAGCAGGTGGCTGGAAAGCTGCACGAAGGAGAGGAAAGCAAGAATGCCTGGCCAGAAGCCACAGCAAGGGTAGGTCTGCACAAAGCCAACATTGCTGGGTGGTTTAGCTGGCGCTGGTTTTGTCCAAAGAGCCGCTGCCAGCTGAAAGATACTGTTTGGCCATTCTATTTCCTGTCACATATGTGGAGAATGAGAGATCCACTCATATCTTCTGCTGCTTTCTTTCTGTGCTTTATATGTTCTCAGATCTCTGTACCCCATTGGCTGCCAGTTTGGTACTTCGGGGTGAAGCCAAGTCATTAATTGGTGAGTAACACAGGTTTACTCTACCAGGTGTGCTGTTCTGCTGCCTGTTTCCCTCACTGCTCCCAGGTCACACTGCAATGGCTTAAGTCCTTCTGGTGGAGCATGGGGTTGATATGTGACAGTAGCTTACAGAAATGTGCTTTAGAGTCCAGCATGAACATAAAGACTTAGGCTTATGTAAATGAGGCCTCTTGAGTTTCAATTTAGTTTAGTCCCTTAAACTCAGCACCACACTGGAAAGGACAAGAGTGAAGAGAGAGAGAATGGATATGTTAAGGAGAGTGTCTGGTAGTGAAGGTATGTTTCTCTGAAGAGTGAGTACCCCAGAAATGCCTTGTAGAAAGTCTGTGAGAGACTGCAGGGCAGGAGTCCTTCATCTCCATTGCAAGTGGTATCCCCAGGCAGAGGATCGGTATTGTTCTTCTGCAGCAGCGGCCACATACCCCCATGCCATCAGCCTACGTAAATTGTCATGCAAGCCTTAGCTGGGGACGATGTGCTCATGTGGTCTCTGGGTACAGCACAGGCAAAGGACAACTGGTACATCCTTTTCGAAAAGCAGACTTGCTCTTTGCAGCTTGATTCTGCCACACTGGAGAGCAGTCCTTCAGCTCTAACGGGACTGGCCTTTGCCACCTAATAATGAAGAAGGAAAAAGCAACTGTTGTGTGGCCCCAAAAGTTACATAGTACTGTCGAGTAGCAGGGCTGCTGCCAGAGTCAAAGGAGATACAAACTCAACTCAGAAGTTTGGTCTGAAACAGGGACATATGAACCCAACCAAAGGCTTTCTACATATAATCAGGTGTGCACAAAAACTGCATTTGAGACATCATGCTTACAAAACCATGAGCCAGGAGAGGGTCTCATTTGCATATTTACAGTTTATCTATGAGCCTGTTACCAGATCTGAACTTTACACCTTGTGCTGAGGGGCAAGCTTGGATGAGCATCAATGTAAGGAGAGGCAGCTTCTCCCATGCTATGGACAGCTATGCCTGTTCTGTCGGAGTCTGCAACCCTCCTGTCCTCACAACTGCATCATGCAACCAGTGAAGATGGAAGGGCTGGGCACACCATCCTTCTTGCATGGACCATAGCATTGTGGGGGGGCTCCTAGAGGTTGGTCTCAAGTGGGATGAGCATAGGCGGTCATGCTCTGAGAGTGTCAGGCTGGTTGCAGAAAGTGAGAGCTGAGGAAGATACCAGCCCCTGTGTCTCAGTAACCACTGATAACCATAGACTCTTGGGCCAGAAGCTGAGAGAACAGTATGGAAATGTTTCTCTGGCCAGTCAAATGCTACATCATTTTAAGTGTGCATTAACTGAATCACAGAATCATTAAAGTTAAAAGACTTCTAAGATCATCAAGTCCAACCATCAATCCAATGCCATGCCCACTAAGCCATGCTTTCAAGTGTGAGATGTAGAAGAGATTCTGCCTAGGATTGGATTGTCCAGGTGAGGTTGATATAAATGGGAATTGCTGCTAGCTGCATGGCTGGGCAATAGGCAACACAGAACAGTTTGCATGGAACAAGTAATGATGTGTCAGGTATTCCCAGGAGATGAGTCTGGTATTCTTTTCCCTGCAGACTACCTGAATAAGCAATTTTCCACCTTCCTCTGTCTCCTATCAACCCAGGCCATGGCACTTTGACAGCTTCTCTGTCAACAAGATGTCTAATAATTTATTTCTGAATATTTTTGAGAGCTTATTGGACTTTTCTGTAAGACCAGGGATTGCAGGCCTGTTCCTCAGTGTTCTGTTCACCACGGACTTTGGTTTCACCACCTTCTCAGGTCATTTTTTATGGCAGGGTATCCAGAAACAGCACCCTAAAATTAACAACAATGAGGAAAACCAGATCATCCTATTTCTAATGCAATGAAGGGTCTACAGCCACATTACTCACAAAGAGCCTAGGAAGGAAATCAAGCGTTAAGAAACTTTTTGGTAATTGATATAAAATGTTTTACTAAAATTTCTTCTGAAAAATACCAACAGGAAAGCAGAATAAAGCTCTTCCCAGAATGGAATATTAGTAAAGAGTCCTTGAAGGGAAAGTGGAAGGAAACCATCAAATCTCCCACACCTGTGTGACAATCCAGTGCATACTGGTAGGAAATGAGAAGCAGATAAATGTGAAAAAGAGAAAGTTGCTGGCAGGGAAAGTGTGAATAAGGAGAGAACAGGTCATCCAGAGCAAGTGCTCTGAGAGACATCTTTAACAACAGGAGCAGGAAAACTAATTTGAAGAGGACTCCATTTCATGTAAATCTTAAGCTGAATGAGGATGATCAGTTGTTGGGAAATGCAGCAGAAGGAAAGCATTATTGTAGTTTTACTAACACATTTGTAACTGTGCGCCTTTATTGTCTGTTAGAGTTCATGAGTTAACACGTTCTTTTTTATCCTACTGTTTTCTTCAGTTACAAAGCAAACTGAGTCAAAGGACATGGTAGAGAGGTTGGTGATGGTCTCTTCTCACAGGTGATTAACAATAAGAGCAAGAGAGAACAGCTTCAAACTGCACCAGGGGAGGTTTAGGCTGGACAATAGGAAAACTTTTTTCACAGAAAGAGTAGCCAGGCATTGGAACAGGCTGCCCAGGGAGTTGGCTGAGTCACCATCCCTGGATGTGTTTAAAGGCTGTTTAGATGTGGCATTGGGGAATATGGTTTAGGGGTGAACTTTCTAGAGTGGGGTTAATGGTTGGACTCGATGAGCTCAAGGATCTTTTCCAACGTGAATGATTCTATGATCTGAGTTGGGAGAGGGCCTCCCAATCCAATTCTTGCAGTGCATTCCAGTGCAACACTCAATACATGTGAGTTGCCTTCCACAGTTTAGGATTTGGTGCATAGAGGCTTCCTCCACTCAATAGCAGCAGCCAAAAAAGCAGTATTGTGGGAAGAGTAATCAAACCCAAAGCATGAGTTTCTACTAATGCAGCTCCCACTTTGCAGGCCGCTGGTTTAAATGTGTTTGTTTTGTATGGCATTTCTACTTCTGTTTCTCCCACCCTCATGGGGCTCTTGAGAGCATTCTCCAGCCTACTTTGCTACAGGTTGCTCAACTCATCTGGAGGTTGCTGCTGCTGCATGCTGATGGCTCACATATGCATTACTCAGCAGTGGCCTGTCCTGTGCTTCAACCTGGTCAGCCTCAGGGCAGCTGATCAGATCAGATCATCAGGAGTGCAACCTCAGATTTCTTCTGCAACTGCCAGACACATTTTAATCCACCATCTGTCTTCAGTAAACGAAGATGCCCATTCTCTAGGTAGCTCACTTTTCGCACAAGGGATGACGTTGATTCTTCTCCCATTTTATTCTCACAGCACTGTTACAGTGTCATTTCCTATTACTTCCATCAGCAAAATCAAAGCAGTCTTTCCATTCTGCCACAATGTCAATATTACCAAGTCATCTTGTCTCACTGCAACTTCTGTCCTCTCTAACCTCTGCAGCAACCAGAGTTCACTTGCTAACAGTTACTCTGAAGGAGGTTGATGAATGTCTTTCTTTTTTTAGTGGCTACATAATTGTAAACATTTGATTGTGATCTAAAACTTTGACCTCATATTACAACCTAAAACAAATAGAAGTGTTTGAGTCTGTCACACAAAGATGATGTCTTTGTCAAGCCATTATAAATCTGAGGGATGTTTACATCCATTATAGACTAAGTACAGATCATAGGTTTAGATAACTTGCACTCAGTGGTCCTCAAAAACCTGTCTGGAGACCACAGAATCACAGAATGGTAGGGGTTGGAAGAGACCTCTGAAGATCATCTAGTCCAACCTCCCTAGGTATAGCAGGATCACCAGAGATCTCCCATGCTTGTTGATCTTAAATAGCACTTAGGGAATTGAAAATCCAGAGGTCTTAAACAGCGTTGATGTCATGGTGGTGTCGAAAAGGACGGGTAAGATGGCCATGGCCCTAGGCAAACTAAGAGAGAAGTTCGTATAAAGTTCAGTCATTGGGGGTTGAATGCAACATATAAATAACATTAGTGCTATTCAACATAGTTTTATAGAAAAGAGCTTTTTAAAAAACATCTAAAAATCCAGTTGCATTTGTGGAGCTGACAGAACTGTCTGACAAAAGGAATTGGGTAGATATCATCATGTAGTACTTCAGTGACATCCTGATTTCAAAGCCTGATTTCTACAGTATTCCTGATTCCAAGGCACAGGGAATCAATATGGTCACCAGCCAGTCTGTAGGCAGTCCTGAGTAGGTTTGGCTTTGCTGCACTATTTTCACTGGGATTGCTTCTTGCCTGTTCAGAAGGAAAAACAAATGCCTGAAGGCATCTGCAAAAGGTTGCAAAGGCTGAATGCAGAGGCTAGTTACTGGATCACAGAATCTCTTTGTTTGGAAGAGGCCATCAAGTCCAGCTATTAACCTAGCACTGCCAGGTCACCACTAAACCATGTCTCTCAGCACTACACCTACATGTCCTTTAAATATCTCCAGGGGTGGTGACTCCACCATTTCCCTGGGCAGCCTGTTCCAATGTTTGACAACCTTCTGGTGAAGAAATTCCTTCTAACATCCAGCCTAAACCTCCCTTGGCACACCTCGTGGTCAGTCTCTCTAGTCCTATCACTTCCTACCAGGGAGACGAGGCTGTTCCTCTCCTCGATCCAACCGTTATAAAGAGCGGTAAGGTTTTCCTCGTTTCAGCCACCTAAGTCAGAAGGCACCAGCAGAGGATGCTCCATCAGGTGGTAACGTTCGGAGCTGGAAGAACTGGAAATACCAAATTTATCCTCGGCGGGGTGGGAACGGGGCCCCTTCACATACAACCGGCTGGGAAACCACAGAAGGGGGCAGCACCGGGACCCCCTCCTAACTTCGAAGGGAGGAGGTGGGGGGCGAAGTGGGCGGTGGGGTATCCCCGCCCTCCTCGGTCTGTCCCGCCCCTGAGGCGGAGCTCGGGCCGCACCCGGGGACCCTGTGAGTGGGCCAGGGGCGACTTGCGCCGTGTAGTGGCCATGGCCCTGGGGCCGCGCTGCCCGGCGTGCGCCGAGCCTTGGGTGTCGCCGCGGCTGCTGCCCNGGCCGCCGCCCGCTGCGTCCTATGCCCGCTCTGCGACGCCCAGGTGGAGCTGCCGCCCGGCGGCCCTGGCAGCCTCACCCCGGCCTGTCTGGCAGTGAGCGCCGCCGGGACAGGCGGCTGCGATCTCTGCGTTGAGGGGGCGGTGGCGGGGCGGTGCCGGACCTGCGGGGCCGCTCTGTGCCGCTTCTGCTGCCAGGCCCACAGGTGAGGGGGGGCGCGGAGGGATCTGACCCGGCAAGGCAGCGGCAGGGCAGCGGGAGGGGGATGTGGGATGCGGTGCAGTTGACAGGCGCCCAGGCAGAGCCTGGCAAGTAGTTAAACCACATAGAATGCGTTGGGTTGAAAGGGACCTTCAGAGCTCATCTAGTCCAACCACCCTGCAGCGAGCAGGGACATCTTCAACTACATCAGGTTGTTCAGAGCCTAGTCCAGCTTGGACCTTGGTTTCCACAGATGGGGCTTCTACCACCTCTTTGCATAACCTGCTCCAATGTTCACCCTCAGTTGTAAGAAATGTATTCCTTATACCCAGTCTAAATTTCTCCTCTTTTAGCTTATAGCCATCTCCCCTCGTTCCTTTATTGTGCCACAGCAGACCTTGCTATAAAGTTTGTCCTGTCTTTCTTACAAGTCTGCATTAAGTCCTGAAATTCTACAGTAAGGTCTCTAAGGCCCCTTCTCTCGGGGCTGAACAACCCCAGCTCTCTCACAGCAGAGGTGCTTTAGCCCTCTGATAATTGTTGTGGCACTCTGGACCTGCTCCAACATGTGTTTTCTGTGCTGAGGACTCCAGAAGTGGACACAGCACTCCAGGTGGGGGTCTCCCCAGAGTGGAATAGGAGAAAATCACTTCCCTCAGCCTGCTGCTTTTGATGCAGCCTAAGACACAATTGTTTACCTGGGCTGTGTGTGCACTTTGCTGGCTCACATCCAGCTTTTTATCCACCAGTACCACAAAGTTTTTCTTGCAGTGTGATTTTCAATCCTTTCATTCCTCAGCCTGTATTGATATTGAAGGTTGTCCTAACAAGACCTTGTCTTCTAGTTTGTTTGATCCCTAGTGTGGGTTTTTATCCTCCCCAGAGTATGTTCTCACTCAATTGGAGAGTGTCAAACTGCTAGCAGTAGGTCAGTCACCTCTGTTCAGATGATGCCATTAGATTCAAAATCAGGCCACACTTTACTCCTGATGGTGCTGACTTGCTGGTTTGCATCTTGGTTTAGCACTGCTGGTATGGGAGGCTGACAGTGTTTCAACAAGCTTGGGTGTGAGCAGAATACTAGCAGAAGGAGAGCCTCTTGTGTTGTGCTGTCTCACTTTGGAGAAGGCATGTGTCCCAAGGGAAAATGGGGAATTTTATCTGCTCTCTGCCTCTGTTCATATCCAGAAATATTTACTGGGTTATGTGCAGGTGAAGTGAAAGGAGATAAATGAAAGTCTACCTCCTGATCATCAACCCATGTGCTGTTAACAGTTAACTCTACATGACTTACATGCATCTTCCAAGGCTGTGAGCTTACAGCAGTGTGTTGCCTCACAATGTGCCTGATGTTGCAGGATTTGGTTCTGTGAAATAGGGGAAAACTGAAGAAATGACAGGAGAAAAGAGCTGTGGACTTTGGCAAGTCGTGTCAGTAAGGCAGGAGGAAGAGGTGACTGCAACAGAGGTAGGAGCTGAAGAGGAGGCAACTGTAGCAGCCAGTGAGCAGAGGAAAGGACACACCACACAATGAAATAAAAGTGATAGAAGGCCTGAATGGCATTCTGAAAGCAAGGAGGTGACAGACAGGGTCAGAAAAACACCCAGTAACACTACCCAGGGAAGCCTCTTAGCCTGAGTTAATCAGCCTGTTCCCTCCACGTTTGCTCCTCCTTTCTACTTGATTAGTGAATTCTTTCTCCAGAAATAACTGAAGCATATTCCTCTCTGCCCTGCCCCCCTGCAGATACTGGTGCCTGCAGTAGAATGGCCCAGACTCTTTGATACCTTTCCGCTCCAGGCTGTAATTGTCAGCATACCATTGTGATTAGCTAATGCTTCATACCCTGCACAAGCTGCTGAAGAGTGATAAACTGATACCTTGAAGAGCAGCCTGCTGTACTGATAGAAATAACAAAAGTAGGTTTAAAGTAGTAGAAAATTTGTTACCATGACCCACTCCTGACATTACTTACTGATCTCATTTTTGCACCCCATCAACACTTTAAGACTTGCAATATTAATTACCTGTTAAATTAACTCATTTAGTTGATAGTAGAGCAGAAGGAAAGCTGTTTTGACATGCATTCCTTGTGTGTAAGGAAGAATTCTAAGGATCTCAGTGCCACTGTTGTGCTCCTTAGAGTAAATGACAGGTCTTAGGCTGCAATCAGGGAAATGTGAGTTTGAAGGGCATTACGCAAATAATGCTAGAAGGCTTTGAAAGTGAAAGTGCACTGGACCCAAGGGAAGTTACTGGGAAACAAAATGAGTAGTGTAAGCGTCTTGCCCTGTGATGAAGTTGCTTTATGTTGCCAGAGCAACACTACGGCTTGATCCTCAGAGCATTTCTTTGCTTATGGCTTGTAGCTCCCATTACAAGTAATAGAAGTCAGTGGTACAGGAGATGAGGAAGGAGAGAAGGTTTTTATACCCTACTCCATAACTAGCTCCCAGTGTCCAAAGCGGCATAAATTGGAAGTATTCTAGCACTGCCCTATGTTATGGTGGATGTCTGGGTCGTAACAGGTTCTTTGTGTCCCATCCTTGGTCTCTGAGCAGGGCCTAACCTGGTGGCCATAAGGAAATTGAATTTGACTTTTGGAATATCAAATACACAGACTCTTCTGGCAGAGGCCTCAACCTGTTAAGGAGTGTTAGAGCTTATTTGCCTCAGCAAATTTAAGGCTATTAAAGATCACTGGGCTGCTAGCTAACAACTCTTGTTCCTGTCCAGAAGTGACTGCTGGTGAGCAATTCTGCTTTGAGAGACTTCTGTCAGGTCTCACTTTGTAGGGCTCACAACCTTCCTGCAGCCTTCGTGGCAGTGAAGCTGTGGGGGTAATTGTGGCTATCCCACTTCAGTCAGGGAGGGGCTGCTGGCAGCAGCAGCCTGGTCTGTGTGTGGCCATGGTGGGGCACATGATTCTTGTTTCTGAAAATAGTGCTAACTGCATACACAGCCTGGAAGCTCTAATGAGCTGCTTGTGGATGATGCCTCTCTGGTGTGGAAACACGTCCTCAGGAGACCACAAGTCCCTTCATGCAGAGCAGGTTTCAGTGGAGACAGGAGGGAGCAGTGTACACTGTGACTTGTAGTCTATACAGGCTGGTATTCACAAAGAGTCTTGGATGTTTGATATTTCATATCCAACATGCATACAGTGACGTGTCATTGCTCCCTTCTAGGAGACAGAAGAAGACAGCCTCCCATATTGTGACAGAGCTGGAGAACACCAAGATTTTCAGTCAGCCTGGGAAGCTTCTCTTCTGCCGTTCTCATCCCACAGAGGAGCTAAGGCTGTTCTGTGAGCAGTGTGACCAGCCTGTGTGCCGGGATTGTGTTGTAGACAAGCATCGGCAGCACCCCTATGACTTCACCAGCAATGTCATCCACAGGCATGGGGATGCTCTGCGAGAACTGCTGAAAAGCACCCAGGAGCATGTGGGCACCCTAGAAGATGTATTGGGCCATGTCGTTGACATGGGTAGTGCCATCAAAAGTCACGCAGAGGCCGTGGCCGCAGAGATCTCTCTATTTGCCAACGGGTATGTGAGAGCAATTGAAGAGCACCGGGACCGGCTGCTGAAGCAACTGGAGGACTTGAAGTTGCAGAAGGAAAATCTGCTGCACTTGCAGAAGGCCCAGCTGCAGCAGCTGCTGCTGGACATGAAGACAGGTGTGGAGTTCACAGAGTACTTGCTGACCAACGGCTCAGACCTGGAGATCCTCATCACCAAAGGGGTGGTGTCAAGCCGGCTGGCAGAGCTGAACAGCACTGCTTACAACACTCGCCCCAGCGTGGATGATGGGTTCCAGTTCTCCCCCCATGAGAGGGCAGGGCAGTGTGGTGGCTATGAAGTTTTTGGGGCTGTTCTCAATAAAGTGATTGATCCAACCAGATGTACCCTGCATGGGGAAGGTAATGGGGTGCTCTGTAACACCTGAATGGGAATATGTTGCTCCCTGAAGTCGCTTCTCCTTTCTCTGTACCTACATAGTTTGCAGTTTTAGGCACTGTTGGCTCCCTACTGTCCAGGCAGTGACTAGGGATGGAGGGGTTTGGCAGAGGGTTGCATTGTTTGATGAGGGCATACAGGAGCTGTGCTGGGCAAGGAGAGAGATATTCCCAGACAGATGTGACAATGTACAGGATCTGCTGTGCTCTGCAACACCACTGACCTCGGCACAGGGTGAGGTGTGAGAAGAGCAACCTGTAGGTCAGAGACCACAGCTTACTCAGAGGATGGTGCTTGCAGTGGCAGGTTGTGATGCTTGCCCTATGACCGCAGCTACTGTGCAGCATGGGCCCACACAGATCACTTCTGTGGATGAGCAAGTTCCCCTTGCAGCCTCTGCTGAGATGACCACAGGTATAACAACTGTCATCAGTGATTTCGTGGATGTATGTTTATTCAGGATTTGGAGTAGGGCCAGCAAATAGTGTTCAGACCAACCCAGAGAGCACAGCTAGTTCTGGTGAATAATAGCCTGCACAGGGAAGATGAGACAGCTCCTTCGTTCCTTTTCATGCCAGACTGAGGTCTCTGGGTCTGCACACGGCACAATTGGGGATGTTCCTTCTCCTTCTTGGTTGCATGGTGCACCTAAAGGCCTGGAAAGATGCCAGCTTGGCTCAGAGCAGCAAGCAGGAAGACCACTCTGATCTGATCTGTACAGATCTTCAAGCTAAACCTACTCAATGTCTCACGGTGCCTATGGCTGTTCACTCTCTCTTGGTAACCAGTAATACTTCTACTTTTCCCTGCAGGTGGAAGTTGCTTGTACACCCCACCCCAGCAGCAGAGTCCTGACTGCACTCTGGTTGGGACTGCGCTGCTGCAGAATTGGTGCGAGGTGGCAGTGATGGCTGGTGTGAATCTTTTCTGGTCCAGTTTCTCTTGCTTTGCAGATCTCCACAGTGCCTGTCAAAACCAGCTGACTGGCTTTACCCTGCTCTGCAATGACACCACAGGGGAGCAGATGCGTCGAGGAGGAGAGACTGTGCGGGTCACCATCACCCACAAGGACAAGAGGGACTGGTGGGTACTTCACCTGAGAACATCCCCATAACTGGTCTGCCTTTCTTTCTCCCTTATCCTATTTTTGTTCAGGCAGGCATGCTTCAGCATGTGGGTCAGAGTCAGCATGGGAAAAGGCAGGGCACTTCTTCCCACTGGTACTGCAGTGCTTCCTACTGGTTGTATTTGTCTCTGTGGAGCTTGGCAGTGTTGGCTCAGACTTGTATTGGCTCTGGGTGGTTTGGGACACTTGAAATGATTTAATTTGTAGTGGATATTGGATATTGTCAGTGTGCCTTTGCTCCTCCATGCCCTTAACAGATGCCCATGACTGCTGCTTTTGTTACCACCTACAAATGTAAAACATCTCAACCCCAGAGGGACCATCTCAAGTCCAACAGACAGTCCACCAAGCCCAGGGGCCTCAGACAGTGCCTCATTTATGTTCTGGGGAAAGGGCCTATGTCAGGACTTCATCATGCTTTCTCATGTAGTTGCAGTGCTGAGCACTTTAATATGTTTGGAGGTTTCCTAGCACAAGCAGAGAAGACCACACTTGGGAGCACCTAAGAGTTTCCACATCTAAAATGGCCAACCAGAGAAAATATTTTGTAACTGTTTACAGGCTGCACTTGTTAATGCTGCAGCACCCAGGTACAAGTGCAGAGCCAGTTAGGCTCAGTTCTTAACCATGAATATGGTATATACAATGCAGCTGGACCAGGAATGCTGTTGCTGGGATGACCTGATGAGAAAAAGGACAGGGTGCTAAAACTCCTTGCCACAGGGAAGTACGCACATGGTGTAGAGAAACAGTGCTGGCTGTGCAGAAGCTTCTCAGTAGAGCATCACTGCTCGAGAATACTGTTCCAGTGTACCTTTTCCTTCCTTGAGTGCATCTATGATACGGGAAGTTGTTGGCATGATGTGAATTCTGCTTGCTGGGGTAGAGGTCGCTGTGGTCACGTCAGCTCAGTTTCTTGCTCTTGCACGTACATCTGTTGTTGAAAACTGTCTGCCTTTGGCTTGGGACATAGCAGATACAGAATAGCTGGGGTACCACCACACAGCTAACAGCAAGAAATTCGGTGGTCAGCTGTATTGATGTGAAGTGGTGGGGAATACAGCCTGCAAATCTGGAAATTATAAATTGTTTATGGGGGCACAAGAGACTAATTAGAGGGGATTAGGAACACCTTCCTCCATGCAGAGCTGACTGATAGTCATCTGTGGAAAGCTCTTTCCATCTTCCTGTGAAACAGGAAATTGTTCCCTGAGTAACTAGCTGATTCTTTCTCCCTGGCATGCTAGCCACCAGGCTTCTTTGTGAAACCCAGTGACTGTCATTGGGAAAGGCAAAGTTCACCAGCAGGCACCTGGAACTCCTCAATGTACTGAAGAGCCGGGCCCAGTAGTTGAAGTGATTTAAACATCCCTCATTTATGTCTGGTCTTATTCATGGGCTTTTCATGCACTCTGAAGCTGTGAATTTACCCTGTTTCTGAGGGCTCTTGTCTGATGGGGTTTTCTGACCTGTCTCGTATTCTGTGCTTTCAGTGCTCAGGGTTGCTACAAATCCTTGCAGTGCCGCTAGCTGTGTGAGACTTCCTTTGTATGGTTATTACAGCTCCCAATAGCAGATGTGCATGAAGGCTACTCGGTGCTTAAGCATTGCTCATGCATCCTGTTAAGCTCATCTGAGACCCACAGCTGCTGAACAAAGCCGAGGATAAGGAGCCAACCACTAATCTAGGCCAAAAGGCAGTTTACTTCTAGAGCAACTCTTCACCCATCACTGACCTCTTGGATTTGTCTCTATTTCCAGTGCAGTCAAGCCAACAGTGTGTGATAATGGTGATGGGACCTACCACATTTCTTACAGCCCTGAGGAGCCAGGCTTGTACACTGTCTGTGTCAGTGTGAAAGGACAGCATGTACAGGTAGTGTGTCTTGTTTCTCTTGCACTGCTGTTTTTTTAGCTGCTTTTAAGTATTTTCTTTAAATCATTCTGTGAATTCCCTCTGCCACTTAGCAGTTTAAGACTGGGCTTAATTGTTTTTAAAACAACAGACACAATATCTGACAGCGCCTACTGCCTTAACCTCTCTGCTTACTTGTCCTCTGCAGGGATCTCCCTTTGCTCTGAAAGTGGTGAAAAACAAGTTCCGTGAGCACCGAGGTGTGTTTCACTGCTGCACATTCTGCTCAAGTGGAGGGCAGAAAGCTGCTCGCTGTGCCTGTGGTGGGACCATGCCAGGTGAGTGTTCAGCTTTCCCTATATTGCTCACATCAGGAGTGCTTGTTGCATTTAGTCCTCTCCAGACAGGTATGAGTAGCTGCTTCACTGTAATTCCTGCCTTGCATATGCACCAGGCCTGTGATAACCTGTCTGTACATACCTTCTGTTAGAATGGGACTACAGCAGTGAGACATGCAGCAGCACACTCTAAGGGTCTTTGCAGCACAGCCCAAAGACAGAGATCAGAGTCAGCTTTGCACGAGATGGGTTAGGGCACCTCTGTATTGCAGCATCTATCAGTGAGGCTGAGCAGCACCATGTACTGTTCCTGTTTCAGTGCTTGGGAGCTTCTGGGCTGTGTCACAGGGTGCCCAGTACTGTCCTATGGAGAAGCCTTGCTCATTAGGATGTCAACTCCCTTATTTGTTTAATCCCAAACAGCTTGCGTATCCTGAACTTGCCTGTGTCATTGTGTGTTTTGTATATTTTAGCATAGAACCTTGGGTTTTTTTGTGCTTGACCTGTGTCTAGCTCTGTCCATAGCCACCAGTGGCTGGCATGGGACTCTACAGGCTTGTGTCTTGAATGACTCACCAGGCCAGGGGACAAAAATCTTCAGCTTCAGGAACAGCGACACCCCTCTTGGTTGTTCGCCTTTCATTATGGTGCCCTGGTAATTTTATCTCTGAGTAAGTTGTATTCTCATCATCACGTGCCTCCCCATCTTAGGCAAGTTCTAGGGCTGAAGCACTCTGTAAAAGTCTCCAACACACTGAGATTTTCTAGCCTTCTTTTGTTTCAGCTGATGGTGCCTCTTCTCTTGCAGGTGGCTACCAAGGCTGTGGCCATGGACACAAAGGTCACCCTGGCTGCCCACACTGGTCGTGCTGTGGACAAGTGAAGGAGAGCTCAGAGTGTTTGGGTGGGCCACCCAGTGACAACTCGCAGAGAAGTTTGCTCAGGACAGTGGCTCTGTGAGTAGTCAGGTGAGCGAGCCCAGCACTGCTGCTGGCTGCTGCATGAACACAGACCACAAGAATCCCCACCACCACTGCATGGCCAGCAAACAGCATTGTGATGGGTGCAGACTGACAAAGAAGAATGAGGGGAAAATAAAACTGTGCCTTATATTCCACCTGGGGCTGTGTATGCAAAGTTGTCTTGTGCCTCAACCGGAAAAAACCTTGGGCATAATACCAGTGCCTGTGCTTTCAAGGACTTGAGGTCTGTGGTGTCAGGTACTAAGGGGAACCTCGGCTGGAGCACTTATCTCTCAGGAGGGTCAAGATGTTTAATTCTGCAGAATCAACAATCTGCGCTTTCCTGGAAGAGGCCAGAGCTGCTCACTGGGGCACATTCCAAAGGGTTTGTGTTTGTGCCTTGAAAAATAGGGGCAGGGTGGATTAGTAATATTTCTGAAGGAAATCCAAGGAAAACCCATGGTACTGATGGGAACAGGAATTACGATGTCATTCACCCAGTCTATATGGTCTCTGTGGAGATGATGTGGGAGTGTTGCTGAGGCTGATGTGGGAGCCAGGAGAGCACCCAGCTCAGCAAGGGAAGATTTGAGGATGGTTTCAACATCAATAGGAGCCTTATGTACAAGTTTAGAGATGTCTGACCAGAACCGGGGCAATTAGGCAAGAGCAGCAGATACAATAGAGCAGATGTCCTGGATTTGGCTTGTACAGTCCTGGCATGGCATTGGTTTTAGAAGGATAACTCGTTCCATATTCCATAGGGAAGGTGGGATGTATCTTCTGGGATTGTAGTTGAAGAAAGGACATCTGTGATGAGGAAGAAGAGGCACTTTTCTGGGAGTGTAACTCTAACCTGCTGATTGCTGCCTGCACTTGCCTGGGTTGAAGCAGACACCCTGGAACCTCCCTTTACAAAACATACTCAGTGTCATTGAAACTGGGAACACAACTGCCCTGTGGGTAACCTTGCCAGTAGGTGTGTTTTGCTAGGGGATCCTAAGACTGCCTGGGGAGCTGGGGACAAAGGTCAAACTGTTGGTCACCTGGGGAGAGGAGTGCTGCTCCAGTGTCAACAGTAAGGACTGGTTCTTATTTTCTGGGTGACAGCTGGCTTGTAAATACTAGAAACTTGTGGTAGCTGTCTGCTTGCTCAGACCAAGAATTCTCATGGTTCCTCTTACAAAGCCAGTTTAGGAACCTTCTCTTCCCAACAAAGGAGGTAGATTTCCTTATGCAAATGCTGTTTATAGTTTTCCACTAATCATCCAGAAAGGGCTGTCAAACAAATGGGGGAAAGTTAAGCAGTTTAAGTCTCCCAAGTTAGGCAACTGAAGTCTCCAAGTTGCTGACTCTGAAATTTCAAAGTGAAAGTTTAATGAGTTAGCCTTTAATGGAGCAAACAGTAACTCATTCGTGTCCTTGCATGTCTGCAGTCAGTGCTTAGCACAGTGTGATGTAAAATGAAATACCATATTTTCTTTCTCTCGCATTGTTGATTTCTTGCCCCCAACATGTGTGTGGTATTTTCTTGAAGCTTCCGTGCTGCGTTGCAGAGGGAACATGTAGAGACAGCACTAACTTCTAGGCAAAAGATTTTCTGCCTAAAATAATCTCAGTCCTCTCAGACAGAGGAATGTGTTTTCTCTTTATAATAGGCACCCCTTACACACCCTGTTGCCGACATTTTCCAAGAAGCTGTTAGTGAGAATTACACCAGCAAACAAGCAGCTCTGTGGTGAACTGCAGTCAGCTTGGGAGAGCAGTGTATGGACAGCATGGAGTACAAATCCTGCCAGGATAGGGCCTTGTCTTGATTTTTGTCTTTTTGTTGTAGTTTAAGTGTTAGTCAGTCCCAAGAACGGTGAAGTGGTTGTTGCTCTGTGTTTGGTTAAAGAGGGCTGTGCCTGATGCCAGCTTGAACAGTCAAGTGCAGGAAAGATGCTTAATGAGCTTGGTCACTTTGGGGGAATTAGATGTGAGTGTTCTCCCATTATTTGCAAGCAGACTTTGTTCTCAGTGTTCCTGGCTCAGAATGGTTTGCTGAATGAGTATCCTACTGGTCTGCTAGACTCTTACGGTGCACCCCAGCAGCCATTCCTAGCAGTGGCTTCCAGTCCTCTGTGAGCAAACTGCCTTGGGCAGGTGGTGGACTGGGACATGTAGTTAAATCTTCTGATGTCATTTCTAAGCAGCTGGTTTTAATAACAAAGGTATTTTCAAAGCAGACATAGATGAAATGCTGGCAGAACTGCACTGGTAAATATTAATATTTACCCCAGGACAAAAGCTCTGGCTGATAAAATTGCCAGTGTCTGGAAAAAAAATAATAAAGGAGGGGGTGGGGATAAACATGAGGAGGGACTTTGGGATGCAAGGTAAGGAGGATTTATTCAGATAGGGAAAACATAAGTAGCTGGAAGGAAAATCACAGCAAGAACAAGAGACTGTGGAAGACATGGAAGGGGCCCTGAAGTCTGGAAGACTCCAGGTAGGGTGCCTTTATAGTCTGGTACCATGCTAGGGTATTGCTTCCTTCTCAGAGGAGGCAAACCACTCTGGGGACACAGCTGCACTTGTAGCTCTTTACAGAAATGTCTCGTTTGTCCCCAGAAGATTGCAGGAGCAGTGCAAAAGCTGTCTAAGGAGCTCCTTGGCTCTCTCATGGCAGCACACAAAGGTGTGCTGATGATTTTAAGTGCCATTCCAAGACAGATCCTGGGCAGTGGCTCACAGACAACATAAGGGGCTTGGATTATTTCCAGCCAAAGGTGACTCACCACCTCCCTGTCTTCAGGTGTGATGACTTCTGAGTGCTGCTGCTTCCATCTTTCCTTCCAGGCCAAGTAAGGCTAAGGACAGGTAGAGCTGATAAAACAGTGCCAAGCTCCCCTCATTCCAGCCCACTTGTGTTCCCATTTCAGGGCATGGGTTCTTCTTTTAAGCACCTTTTGACATCGTTGTTACTGATGTGGGATCACGAGGCTGGAAAGATGTCCAACATTTTTGACCAAATCCCAAGAACAGCTTTCATCCTTAATAGCTTGCTGGCTACCTTTGCCTCTCTCGAGTGTTCTGTCAGATAAGGCTGCTTGTCATCTTGCCACAACTCCCATCTTCTCCTGGTTTTCCTCCTTCACTCATAGCTCCTTCAGCATTCCAATGACATTGAAATAAGGTGTGAACTTCCCATAAGTAAGGGAACTCTTCTGACTGAATTATTATTTGTGAAGAAATAAACAAGTTGTAACACAAAGGGCAGAGCAACTGCAGTCTTGTTCTTGTGTCCATCCCTCCCCCAGACCATTGAACATGTTGTGTCCTGACCTACCTTCAGTCTTTCTTGTCCCTGCTATTCCTTCATGCAGAGAAGAGGTGGAACTTACCGTTGTCAGCTATAGGACACTCACCTGCTGGTCAGCCCAACAAGCACTGTTAATGCTTTACACCTCCCATTGCCTTCACTTCAAGGAAGAGAGCTGATGTTTTTCTTCCCCAGGCGCTCACTGTCTTTCACAGACCATGTGAGACCAGAGCCCGCCATCAGATTTGGATGCATTTTGCTAGTGGATTCAAAAGTGGTGAGAGCTGGGCAGACCTGTCACAAACCCTGGATTTCTTTGAGAAGTATCCTGAATACTTACTTGGGTTTTTTTGCAGTATGGAAAGGAGAAGGCTCTAGCATGAGAGCTGCTGAGAAAGTAATGTAGTGGTATTCTGGTGTATGAGTTTTGTTCTGGTCCTACCTGGGCTACTTATACCTGAGAAACAGACTGATTTTTCCAATGTGGAAATAACCTGATTGCTGTCTGTGCAGTGAGGTGTGCTGCATCTATGACCTAGAGTGAACTGCTGCTTGTCTGTGCATTGTGCCAAAGATGCCTGGAAATCAGGTGTCACTGAGGGCAGCAGGGTATTTCTTCAAGTGCACTTCTCATCAGGCCCTATGGCTCAGGGCTAAGGCTCTGCTGGATTAGGAGAGGTTCAGTAAACAGTAGAATGCTACAAAATACATCAGAATTCTTTTTTCTGTTTTTCTTACTAGAAAGAGCTGCTCTATGCTAAAGCAGAGAGGAAGAGAAAGCCCTATAGAGTCTGTTTTATAGACTATTGCAGCAACCAAAAAGCGACAGTGATTCTCAGGTGAAAAATTCTACTTTTCAGTTTCATTCAGAGGCCAAAGGATGTGTGTTCAGTATCAGCCAAGACTGGAAAGTAGGTCCTGCTTGCACCTCCACCATGGACTTTGCACAGAGTGTTCAGGTACCTCCTGCACCTGGGGAATAATGAGCTTTGCAGTCAAGCATTCACATTGAAGTAGCACATGAACAGCTGAGAAAACCCAGCGCCTAGTCACTGGCAAGCAGAAGGTCAAATCCTTCCTGAAACAGTGCAGGATACACAGGTTCTGTTTTCTGCTCTTTTGCAATCTCTCTGTCCTTCTCAACCTCTTATTCCCAGGAGCTGCTTATCCTGCCCCCAGCCTTGAGTGAAACCAAACACAGAGGGAAAGACATGTAGGGTCTGTGCCACTTCCTTTCTGTTATGTGCACTGGTGCCCACTGTAATGGCAGATCTGGGTGCAGCAGGAGGATATCAGTTTGGTCTGGAGGAGTTCAGTGGAAAAAAACAATGGTCAGGAAAGTGGCCACTCACAAACCTGTGTGGTTCTGATGGTGCCGCTGGGCCTGGAAGAACCTCTAGGCACAGCACAGAGGGGCAGGTGAAGATGCACATTGTGAATGGGGTCAGGAAGATGACCTGCAGGTTTGGATTTCAATGCCTAATGCCAATAGCATGATTGGAAACTTTAGCAAGGAGATCTGAGCTAGTCCTGGGTATAAGGCAGCCTGTCAGCAATGGGTAAACTGTGAATCTACATGAGGGACTGCTACACTCTGAGCCCAGGATTACCTGGCTGCAAAACTAGGAGCTGTTAATTTTTTGTTTAAATCAGATATGATTCTTTAATGGATGGTGTAGTAGCTGTCTTCTGCTACCCTAGTGACTAACCAGGCCTACCTGTTTTTGACTGCTCTAGTGGGGGAGCTAAGATGCTCACTGCTCCCTCATTCCAGAGAGTTCATGGCTTGGGCTCACCACTCCTTATCTGAGTTCAAGTATTTAAGCAGGACAGCTCAGGAAAATATATAATGAGAAGGACAAGGGCTGGGCTGAACAGTGTGCGACATTTGAGCACCTGGCACTTGGTTTGTCTTCATAGGTGCTGCGACCTATGCCAGGTCATTTTCTGGAGGTATGATATTATCTGCTTCTGCTTGAGAAGGGGGTTGGGAACAGCATTCTCCAGAATCCTCAGCTGTGTCACCCTGCTGCCATAAGCTTTCAAGATCACAGGTATTTGCATCTTGACTTTGTACTGCACTCACCCAAGCTACTTCAATACTGGTACAGCCTCTGTTTATAACCTGAAAGGCCATGTGGCTATCGGACACCTATGTGCAGGTCACTGACTGTAGCCAGGATGGAGATGCATGTCCTAAAAGTGGTGTATGGCTTGAATGTGCTCTCTCAGGTTTGAATGCTGAATGGCTCAAGAGAGGCTCTGTGTTCCCGTGTTTGTAGTTCAGGGTATGAATGGCTTGAGGAAGATTCCTTGTTCCTTCTGCTGGCCCTCAGACACTCACAGCAGTGGGCTAGGGGAGAAGGGCACAAGTAATCCTACAGCATATGGGGTCAGGAGTAAGAGCTGGGAAGACATGCAATGTGGTGTGTGCCTCTTGTTTCCTGTTTCCTTTAGAGTTCCTCCTGGTGAAAAATAATGGGGGAAAATATCTATGTAGCCTTATCTCCTGGTTAGTTAAAAACTGCCCTCACCAGATGGATAAGGTGGCAAACTTGCTTAAACCAGCAATGAATGAGAACTGAGCTTACATGTGAGCCTGATTCCTTGGACAGAACAACCAACAAGCTGCATCTCTTCATCCCAGGTGAGGGCTTTTCCAGCCTCGATGGGGACAGAGGCTCCAGTGAGGTGTGTGAAACATCCCTGCCTATGTTTTTTTCTGTCAGAAAGGTTTGAGCTGTTATGAGAATCCATCCCACCTGAGCAGAACGGCAGAAGAGCCCACACATTAACAGTAGACACATTGCACCCATGAGCTATGCTGCACCTTTCTTACATGGAGCATCAAGGAACAACTGAATAATAAAGTTATCTCCGCTTTTGCTGGCAGAAGTGAGATTGCTCGTGAAATAATGTAACACCATGTAAATGTTCACTGGGCATCCTATTCCCCATGTGCCTGGAATACATGCAGTAGCCATCTCTGTTATTTTCAAGAGGCAGCTCAGCTGGTTTTTGTCAGTGAAATAAAGTAACTCATGGGTGTCAAAAAAATATCTCTTGCTGCTCTGAGAATCACCACCTGCCTCTGTCCTAGCCTCTGCCTGCCCCAGGCAGCTACACAGATGGCAGCAAGTTACTGGAAGAAGTGGGATTCTTCAAGGACATTGGCCTCTTCAGGCTGATCTTGAAATGCATAAATAGCCCAGAGAGAGGGGTGAATTGTCTAGGAAGCTTCAGAACAGCAGTGGGAGGTTTCTACTGATTTCAGAAGAAATGAAAGCAAACAAAGTTTAAAAGAAAACAGAATGCAGAAGTGCTGAGAAAGATTGAGTTCTGCAATCATTAACTGCAGATTGTAAAGCACAACCTTTCCTCTTGGGTTACCATTGCAGTGCACCTTCTTTTCCACAGTAAGCTGTGGTTGTACAGAGGAAGGCAGGAGGCTTTCAATCTCTTTATCTTCCAGGTTTTTTGATCCTCACACCTCTAGGCCCATTCCCAAGAGGATTCTTACTCTGAGCAGAGATAGAGATCAGGAAGATGAAGCCAAAAGCAGGGCTGGGAGCCTCTTTCTGTGCCTGGGCTGTGCTTGGCAGCAATAACAATGAATGAATGAATGAATGAATGAATGAATTTCATATCAAACTCCATTTGTGTAATCAGGAATGGGACCACATGAAAGATAGTAGGCTGCACAGAGCAGCATCCTATGAGCTACCAAAGCGGTGCGGGAGTTGAGGGTGGTGCCAGGTCTTCAATTCCATCTCCATGGGTCAGTTTCCATGCCTCTGAAACACTGGAAGTACAAGGGGTGCTGATGCACAGAAAATTGTATTTTGCTTGAACTGCTGGACCGGCCTTTGGCGAAACACAGCTGCTGTCAGCATGTGGCTGGGCTGCCAGCTTCCTCTTGTCTGCCCTGCACTCCATAAGAACATGCACAGTAAACTCACACACAAATATTTTAGGGTCCTTGAGATTCTTGCATCTCACAGTTTGTGCAGAGGAAACTCAAAAGGGCCTGATTTTCCCTTGTCCCTGTCAAGAGATGTTGAAGTGGGNAGTTTTGCCCAATAGTGCTAGGACAGAGGTGGTGGTCAGGCCAGAGTGTCCTGAGGGCTGGTGGCAAGTATGGTGGCATCTGAAGTACTCTGGAAGTGCATAGGAGAGTGTCCTGGCTTCTTGTCCCCTGCANCCTTGCACCAGGGGTGGGAAGTGCCTCTCTGGATGCAGAACTAGCAAGGTTTTGCAGCTACAGGGGCAGGTGGTATCAGCAGGGGACCGAAGTATTGGTTCTAGCTCGTGTGTGCAGGTTTGTGTTTCTCTGTGGGTGAGCTGAGGACAGTTTTGCCCAATAGTGCTAGGACAGAGGTGGTGGTCAGGCCAGAGTGTCCTGAGGGCTGGTGGCAAGTATGGTGGCATCTGAAGTACTCTGGAAGTGCATAGGAGAGTGTCCTGGCTTCTTGTCCCCTGCAGTATCTATCCCCTGTGGCATTTACTGGTTAAATCCCCTGTAACCTGAAGGTGGGATCCTTTGTCTCCCAGCAATTTCTTCCCTGCCTACTCTTGGGAAGGAGGGTTTTAATCTAGAGGGATGAACGTGGAGTCACAGCTGCTGCATGACAGCACAGCACTGCTTGCTGCCTAATTTCCAGGCATGAGAGCTGAGGCTGGTTGTGGCAACCTTGCCTGTGTTTATAGCAACTATCTTGTCCTGTGATCAGCACTGTAGAAATTGGTGGAGCTCCTCAAGCGGGTAGATGTTATTCAGCATACACAAGAGACTTCATATCTGCCCAGGAATTGGAAAGAAGAGTTGTCCCATGGTTAACTTGGCCAAGACCCTGAGTGACTTGGGGTTGAGTCCTGTGGGACATGAAAAGTCTTTTTGCTGGGAGCTGTCATTTTGTAGGATGCACATAGGCCAAAAATGTTCCCATCCTGCCAACCCACAGGATGGCAGTGACTGGGGATGGGTCCCCAGCTGCCCAGTACCCATGGCTGGATAAGAACTGGTGCTTTCCTGCACAATAGGATCAGGTGTGACTGCAGATGCAGAGCACTGGGAGGGGGCAGGCAAATAAACATTCTCTACCTTGGTCATGAGTAAAAGTTGGTGGAAGTGGGGCGAGCCTTTTGCAACTTCTCCCCTCCTTTCCATTCTCTCAACCCATCTTCCCTTTCTCCCTTCCCCACTGCTCCCTGCAGGAGAAGCTTGTTCAGATAGTGCAGCTCCCTTGAGCTCCATTTCAGCCCTCTTGTGACTGCAGCATCTACAGTGATTGAGGAACAATTGCACAAGTAACTGATGCAGGCACGTGTTAATGGTGGGACAAGCTTGTGGCTGGGGGGACACTGATGGACTCTTGTGTGGGAGGTTGCCTGATGAGTTGGGAAAGAATGTGCTGCAAGCTGTCAAACAGCGCTGAAGTGGAGCAGACGTTTTTGTGTGGGAGGGAGAGCCATGACATTTCACAGTGTGGTCCTGCTTGGGGATGAGGTTTGAAGTAGCATCTCAAGCATTTCTGTGTACAGTGAGGCAAAAGAAGCCCTGGGCTAGCAACTTAGGAGTCTGGTGCAAAGTGATCACTCTTGGTGCTTGTGCTTCCTGCACTGCAGCTCCGTCTAGCACCTTGCTGGGCTGGGAATGGGATGGTGCTGAGGGCCTCCTAGCCCTCTCTGGGCTTCTTCTCTGACAATCCTGAGCAGAGATGAGCCCAGAACA
The DNA here is from genome assembly GCA_013397515.1 of Upupa epops. Lineage (NCBI taxonomy): Eukaryota > Metazoa > Chordata > Aves > Bucerotiformes > Upupidae > Upupa > Upupa epops. The sequence continues at coordinate 345,834 of VZRI01014020.1, read as the reverse complement.
CCTGTGAGTTGTCAATCATGGGCATGTGAGCTGCCTGTCTGGGATGTTCCTGTGGGTTTTTGTAAGGAGATGCTTCAGGGCTTGCTCTGCTGGGCAGCCAAGATTGCTGCCACAACGCCCTAGTGCCCATGAAAATATGCCTAGGACCAAATGTAACAGCTCCACTGGCTATAGTGGCATAGCCCAGCCATGCTTATGGGGCTGTCGAAGCTGGGGCTGTGCCAGGGATGGGTCATACTCTATGCCATGGTGTCTGCTGCCTCCTCTGCTCAGGCTGTTTGCCCTCTGTGGCTGGACAGGTGGTCCTCATTCAAGAGCCTTTTATCCATCTGCACATGGATGAGCTCACACACGTGGCTTTATTTCCAGTCCCCTCCTGCCCACTCCATGGCTTGTACTGGCTCTTCTGAGGTTAGAGGTCTCAGTGCTCTGCTCACCCTTCTGAACAACTGACCCCCTCCCCCTTCCCGCTTTGCAAGTTCCAGCAGGTGCTGTCTATCTTACTCATGCAGTGGGGGATGCAGGGAATAGTGTCCTCCACTGAGACCCACTATTTCTTCCTGAAGGTAAAGCCTGCGTCTCCTCTGCTCCTGCTGTACCATCCTCCACCTTTGATGGTGAGTGCTAACTGAATGTTTGTCACTACTGTGGTCACATGCTTCACTGGCCCACCTGGCTCTAGGTCTGTGGTCTACCTAACCTCTACCTCCTTCCTGTTGGTGGCTCTGCAGACGTGCAATGTATGTGTAGAGTGTGAACAAGGTGGGATGTGCAGTGACGTTGTCCTTTATTTTTATCTCAAATAGAATGACTACAGTCATAATGATACTGGCTGTGGAAATTTAGTAACTAGAGATGAGGATAAGGCAGAGGTACTTAGTGCCTCCTTTGCCTCTGTCTTCAACAACAGGGTAGACTGTCTTCAGGATGACTACTTATCTAAACTGGTAGATGGGGATAGGGCACAGTGTAGTTCCCCTGTTATCCAAGAGGTACTAGTTAGAGACCTGCTGATCTGTTTGGATCCCCACAAGTCCATCGGATTGGATGGGATTCACCCCAGAGTGATGAGAGAGCTGGCGGATGAGCTTGCTAAACCGCTCTCCATAATTTATCAGAAGTCATGGATCACAGGTGAGGTCCCAGATGATTGGAAGTTGGCGAATGTGACCCCCATTTACAAGAAGGGTCAGAGGGATGATCCAGCTAACTATAGACCTGTTAGCCTGACCTCAGTTCTGGGCAAAGTTATGGAACAGTTAGTGCTGAGTGCTATCATGCAACAACTGTGTGATGGCCAAGAGATTAAGCCCAGTCAAGGGTTTAGGGGGATAGGTCTTGCCTGATTAACCTGATCTTCTTTTATGATCAAGTGACTCGACTGGTCGATGATAGGAAGGCTGTGGACGTGGTTTACCTAGATTTCAGCAAGGCATTCGACACAGTCTCCCATGATATACTCCTGGCTAAGATGGCAGCAAGGGGCTTTGACAGGAATATACTGTGCTGGCTCAGGAACTGGTTGGATGGACAAGCCCAGAGAGTGGTGGTTAATGGTGTCACAACTAGTTGGCAACCTGTTACTGGTGGTGTCCCCCAAGGGTCAATGTTAGGTCCGGTCCTGTTTAACATCTTCGTTCATGATATTGATGATGGGTTGGAATCCACCATGAGCAAATTTGCAGATGACACCAAGCTTGGAGCCCATGTTGACTTGTTGGAGGGGAGGAGGGCCAGAAACAAAAATCATTTTTTAATGCTTTCTGTTGTCTTTTTATTTACCACATGTAGTCTACCAACTACTTAACTGACTACAAAGAGTCCCTAAAATAGTAGTAACTAATTGACTTCATAAAGATTCAGAAATTATACCCATGAAAGATAAAATGATAGCTGTTTTTCTCTCCAGAATTAAGATCTATCTCCATCTAGGAAAAGTCCTGCATAGTAAAAATTGCAGCCTATTCAGCATTGTTTTTCCATTTTCCAAATGTAATCAGTTTTAAAATTTACGAAGAGCCAAACTGCCCATATTGTAGTTACCTTAAGTGTTACATATTTGTTTGAGTTAGTTGTTCACCTTGTCAACCTCAAAACATGCACAGACCCAGCAGAATTTTCACATGTGGGGACTTCAGTAATTCTGAACCCTTTGGACTTGGCCACCATGTTCAGTGCTGGCACAAAACAACCTGCTTGCACTGAGCTTAGTAGTGCTCAGCTACTTCTGTCACTCCTGGGTCTTTCTAATCAAGCTGTAGTGAGTTACATTGACTATACAATATGGGTAACAGGAATCTGCACAGATAGGTAGCCTTAGCATTTCTCTAGATGGCTTTTGTTGGCATCCCTGAGGTTCCAGCATATCCCACAAGTCCAACAGCCCAAGCTGTGCAAGGACAAATTGCCAGGTGCTACCATGTCAAGGAAATGCAGCTTGGGGATGGGTAACCACTTCTGTGGTGAGTCCAGCCATGGGTAGCAAGGGATTTGCATTCTCTGTCTTCAGGTCAGTCATCATGGGACAGTAATAACCAGCAGAGCTCTTGAATGAGACAGGATGCTTTCCTCGTCCTTTGCTCCAGCAGAGACAAAGCACCAGGAGGTGGACACCAACTTCTGTGCAATACAAGTAACAAGTGATAGGACAAGAAGAAACGTCCTGAAGTTGTACCAGGGGAAGTTTATGTTAGACATTAGAAAAAATGCCTTTATTGAAAGGGTTCCAAGGCACTGGAACAGGCTGCCCGGGGAGGTGGCTGAATCACCATCCCTGGATGCATTTAAAAATCAAAGATAGAGAGCTTAGGGGCATGGTTTAGTAGTGCGACTGGTAGTTAGATTAATGGTTGGAGTCTGTGATCTTAAAGGTCTTTTCCAACCTAAATGATTCTATGTCACTTCCCCATGTTGCTCTTAAGTAGCTCATTGTGTGACAAAAAGGCAATACAAGAGTTGGTGTCACGGGAACTTCTTACCAGAGTTATTGCTCTGTTGTCTCCCATTTCTTACTGAAAGTACTTACTGCTGTGTTGCTATGTGAAGCATTTTCCTAAGCAGTGAAAAAAGGTGGCTGGACTCCTACTTTGTCTTTCAGTAGAAAGGATGGAAGACCACTGTAGATCTTGTTCAGGGTCCCTTCTCAGTCAGTGGAGAGGGTTAGGTATTTTTATCTTTTCCCCAGACTTCCCACTTGCTTCTGGCATGCCTCTCTCTAACGAGAATAGCCGGTGCCTTCAACAAAGGTGAGCAGAGTTGTGCCAGCTCTGTCCCAGGGAAGACAAGCGTTCAGCAGGCACAAGCAAGATGCTGATCCCAGACTTCTCTGGGAGGCTGGATATCCAAAATCTCTCTTAAGAAAGGTTTTGTATACAAGCACAGGACCCAACTCGTAGCTGTTAAGGTTCACTGAAACACACTAAAGCCATGCAAATCTTGTAAAATTTGACTGGCTTATCCTAGGATCTTTAGCTCTCCTGTAGTTATCCCTCTGTACCCTAACCTGCAGAGACACCTGTCTGAGCCTCTGTATTTGGTTTGGTTACACATGTTACACCAAGCCGCAAGTACCCTAGAAATACCTGGTACTAAGTGGCAGATGCAGTTGGGGTGTTTCATGCCCAGCTCCTAGACACTTTCCATTTTCTCATTCTCTACCTGTTTTTGTGTCCTGAAGCCTTCAGTACCCCTAAAATGCACATGGAGAACAGCAGCAGCAGGGACATGTTGCAATGTGAAGCACCACGCTGGTTCCCTCAACCCACTGTGCACTGGACAGCCGACAGTGACTCTGGGGAGCACCTACCTCATGTTGCAAATATCAACTATGAGCTGAATGCTGAAAACATCACTCTGAAAGTGGTTTCCTTTCTGCACATCATCATGCCTAATGCCACCTACACCTGTGTGATGGAAAACAACATTGCTAAGGCTACAGGCAACATCAGAATCATAGGTAGAGTTTAACACCATCCAGAGACCACAGGAATGTGTGAGAAGAGAGTTTAAACAGTGCACTTTGTGCTTTGGGGGTTTCTGCATCATGTTTGTGAACAGTTTTGATCAAGTAGGTGACACTGAAATTGGTGGTTAATCCAAGTCTATCTCTGGGTTGAAGCAAAGGGTCTATGTTTGGTCCTGCTGTTTCAGATGTTTTCCATGGTAAGCATTGCTCCTTTGGCACGGGGACAGAACTGCAGGAAACCAGAATGAAGAAAGGACACACTTCAGAAGAGAGCGTTCCTTTCAGTGATAACCCACAACAAAACAACCAACTGAAAAGCTCAGCTTTTGACACTGTCTTTAGCTAGTTCAGCTTAGATCACTTTTGTATACCAAACCAGCAGGGCCCTTTAGCTGTTTAATCTCAATCTCTCTGACTGCAGAAAGATTCACAGGAAATAGACTTTTCAAAAAGTCTGGATATCTTCAGCTGTAACTCTTCTACAGGCTACAGTGGGTCTCCAGCACAAGACGCAAGGTCTGTCTTTAGCAAAACTTAGGAAAATGGGGAGGAATAACTATACATACTAATTTTGCCTTCACTGCTGTGTTCCCCATTCTGGTCATTTCTCACTATTCTGCTACAGATTTCAGTGTTATAAGGAGGACCAACTTGCAGCTGCTGAACTTGAAAGCAGAGTCAGTGTCCTCCTCCTTTCCAGCTCATCACTGGATGCTTCTGCTTCCCCTGTATATGCTGTTGATGTAAGGCTTCTCTATAAAACAAACACACTGCTGGACCTGGAGGGAAGTTAGAAAGGAAAATCCATAAACATAGTATGCTTAGTGTAAGTATACATAGGCTCTCCCACTGAGTTTTGTTCCAGCAGCAGATTTATCTCAAGCCTGCGAGGACATGTCATTCCCCTGTACACATCCTTTCCCTATCCCCAACTTTAGGTGGTTTGTCCTTCCCACAGGCTCCCTGCTGGCTTCTCCTATCACTTTCTGCAACCTTACAGATTCTTCTCTTACGTCACTGCCATCTTTTACTCATCCACTCATTTTCCTCCCCTCCCCACACATCTCCCTGACCCGAAAGATAGATGTCTTGCTTGTTCCTCTGTGCACCCTCTGAACAGTTCTTAGCTGCAAGGCAGTGTGGCCTTTTCCCCCTCCTTCCTCAAGGTCAGCTGCAGTGAAAGTCTTGCTTGCACCAGCTTTACTCCACTGCACAGTGCAGATTCTCTAGTAAACAGCACTCTACTACAGACACCTTGAAGGAGGCTAAAGGTTTCTATCAGACTGAGTAATCCCACCTCAACCCGGAATAAGGATGGTTGTAGATAGTTAAAGCACAGGACAACTGTCTTCAGCATACATCAACTTTGGCTTTGGGTGGTAGTCTATAGAGTTAAACTTGTGGTGAAGTGGAGAGCTACAGAAAATCAGCTAAAAGGAACATCTCTGTTTTTCCATGCAGAACAGTTACTCCAGCTACACTGATGCAAGTAATGCTTCATGCTTTTCTTCTTCTTGGACTGAGAACTTGAAGACTCCTCCCAGTTCCAGAACACGGAGTAGAACAAACATGAAGCCAGCCTGTTTCTCTTTTATTTATGCCAACAACAGGATATTTCACTTAGCTTCGGAGTGAACAAGGCGATAAAAGTTTCATAAATAAAGGAAAAACTCTGATCATGGGAATAACGAGTCTTGCATCTGGGCAAGAACAACCCCAGGGACCAGGATAGGTTGGGGACTGACCTGTGGGAGAGCAGTACAGGAGAAAGGGGCCTGGAGTCCTAGTGGACAGCAGGATGACTGTAACGTCAATGTGCTCTTGTGGCCAAGAGGGCCAACAGCATCCTGGGGTGGTTAGCAGATCAAGAGAGGTTCTTCTCCCCCTCTACTCTGCACTGGTGAGAACACATCTGGAGTTTTGTATCCAGTTCTGGGTCCCTAAGTTCAAGGACACAGAGCTGCTGGAGGGAGCAGTATAGGTAACAAAGTAGTTAGGAAAGGAAGTAGTGCACTTCCTTTATGAGGAAAAGCTGAGGGAGCTGGCTCTCTTTAGCTTGGAGAAGTCTGAGGGATGACCTCATTAATGTCTGCAAATATGTNGAGTTCCCTTCTGATCCCTAATGATTCCATGCATTCTCATGACTGAAGAAACCCAGTGACCAGAACTCTGATAATGGGCAGAAAAGCTTAGAAACAAACAGGAAAATGCTTTCCCATAATACATCTAAGGACTGGTTCTTCAGAGTACTGAAAGCAAGCAAATCCCTATTCTAACCACTTTAGTAGTCTGTCTCATGTCTTGTGATTGTACCAATAAACCTGCAAAAAAAGAGAGACAGTTTATCTGTTCAGTCTTCTCAAAAGACTAAAAATCAAACTTCCCTTCTGAAATAGATCTCAGTGGCAAAACACTGATGGATTAAGAAAGTGCAGGTCTTCAGCTATGTCTTCAACCTGGCAAAGTATCGACAGTCCTGTATGAGGACTGATGAATGCATCTGCAATATGAAATCAGAAGAAGAGGGGAGTAGTAAGTGTGGCAGCAGACAGAAGATTAACATACATAATGAGAAGGAAAGGAGAAGACCAATGAGACACTACAGAAAAGTTCAAATTCAGAAGTAAACACAGTTATTAGATATAGCTATAGAGACAAATACAACTCTTTCTGAGTAAGTCTGGCCTTTCCCAGATGCTGTAGCATTGTCTGTCACTGCATTATTTACATTAAAGGACTCAGTTACAGTTTTAAATCAGAGTTTTCTATCTTAATTTACATCACTTACAGTCAACACTTTCCTCAGGCTGAGAAGTGGGTTGGTTTATTTAATTTTGATCTCCTTTGGGAGAGCGTGGGGAGGGCAAACTTCAGTAAAATCACAGAATGCTTTAGACTGCAGCGTTCCAACCCCACTGCAGAGTTGTGGGCATGGACATGGGCAGAGACACCTCCCATTAGACCAGGTTGCTTAAAGCACCATCCAACCTGGCTGTGAACACATCTGTGATAGAGCCTCTACAATTCCCCTGGGCTACTTGTTCCTATGCCTCACTACCCTCACAGTGAAGAATTTCCTCCTAATTTTAAGTAATTGTGTGTAGCATTTACTAGCTTACAGCAGAATATAAAGGATCTGGATGTTATTTTGTCCAAAGCAAGTGCAGAACCCTTGGTCATCACTGCAAGCAGAGAGAAGTGAAATCTCTTCAAATGATTATTTTCCATGTGTTTTTCTGGTTGTTCTGCTGTGCCACCATTGATACTGACATGAGGCAGTGCAGTCACCTGCTTCCTCATCAGGAACACATGGGCAAGCCTGTAGAACGGTGTGAGTCTGCATGAAAGATCACTGCCTTGTTATCAGCCCCATATAACGTTTAGACCCTGTTTTAACTACAAAGTGATGCCTGTACAGTCCTGTGATCTAGTGCTATGATTTCGTTTCCAAACAGAGACTTACTCACTTCCCTTCTCTTCTTGGAGGAAGGAAATGCTTAAAAAAAACCAAAAATTAGTAATTACAATTGGTTGAAGGTTATTATCCCCTGTAGCTTCACATGAGGACAGTAAGTGATCTGAAAAATGCCTCATAAATCAAGGCTCCACATTCTGCCCTATAGAAAGTAAAGCCTAATATTAAAATAGATAAAGTATTATTAAAACTGTATTTTAGTAACTTTATTGAGTAGGCACCTCCACATGAAAATCACACATTGTGTGCCTTAGGCTCAAAGCAACTGCTATCAGTTTGGAAGCAATGAACATCCTTCTTCCAAAATGTAGCCCCGTATCACTGGTGTCAATGGTGCAGAATGACCTGCTTGAATTCCGTAAGTCACAGTAGCTTCATGATTGCACTCTTCATCCTGTGTTCACTGGCCCATGCGTCCACTGGAAAGGAGATGAAAAAGCTCCCTGATCCAGTAGGCATTTCCTGTAATTACTCTCTCACTGGGAGAGATATTAAATAGTGGTTCCCATTTGTCCATGACTAGATGTCTTCCTAATCCTCTCACTGTTGAGGTAGCTTAAGGCACCTTGTTCCACTTCCTCCACATTCAGGCACACCAGGCTCAGTCGAGGTCCCACTTGCGATACAAACTCCACTTCCTCACACCGAAAATTCCTTAGCTGCAGTGGAACTGAAGGGAAAAGACACAACCTCTACAACTCAGTACTGGGTTCCTTGTTTTCTTCTAGCACACAGCTGGAGAAGTTACTGGGGAAAGGAAGGTCTTGTAGCAGCTGCTTGGTATCTGGCTAAACCTCAACAGCATGATTAATGAATCCTGGATGTAAGTAGATTAATGCATTTGGCCAGCATCCCTCCAACTTGGAGGAAACAGATATTTTATGCCATGAAACATAGGGAATTATGAGCTTCTCACACAGCTGATGCACTGAGCTTCTATTAGCCAGCCTTACAGACAGCATTACGTGACAGCCAAAATATAACTCCTCTACTGCAGGGCATCTTCTGGTGAGCTCAGCAGATCAGCCCTGCAGCACCTGGTTGCCTACTTAAGTGCTTGTGTTACCACAAGCAGCTAAGAATAATGTCTCCTTAATGCAGCAGCTGCAAAGTTATGGATGCATGAACTCAGATATCTGGAGCCATGGATTCAAAATTCTTCAGTGCTTTAAATTCTAGTGCCATGCTGAAGATTTCCAGGTCTACTTGTGACTCTCTAGCTGCTGTCCTGTCTAAAGTCAAAGCCCACATGATTTGAGATGACTGCACGGTAGCTCTGACTGGAAATATTGCTGTAAAACAACTCTGTGCTTCTGAGAGAAGTAGACAAACTAATATAGTTGTAGACAGTAGCTTTTATATTATCTGTCTGTTTTTGTACTGATGGCTCTGCTAAGATGCATCTTAGCTCTATATCACACAATTCACAACTCCATGGAAATTCTCCAAAGATCTTGCTTTGTGCACAGTGAAGGCAGCTCTCCTTCCCCAGCCTGGTGAGATATCTCCTCCCTTCCTTCCCACGATGAACCTTATAAAAGCCAGCAGCACTTGCTTACCAGACTGCAAGATCCTGGAGGGTTTCCTGTCTAGGCAGAAATCCAGAAGGATAGGGCGACAGATGAGAGAACTCCTGCATAAGTTCCTCAAGTAGCAAGCAATGAGATCCTCAGGTTCCTCTACACACTGAGGAAGGAAAGGGTGTGCTACTAGTGAATGTGCAGAGGGAGGCAGGGAGCCACCATATCACCCACCGCAAAGAGAAACACAGTCCAGCTGAGGCTCAAGCCCAGGACACTCCAGTCACTACAGGGATATCTCACTCACCCCTGTGCCAGTAGCTTCTCCATGCTGAATGGACACTCTGCCCCTGCTCTGTACACAGTTCTGCAGAGCTTCCCACTCGGGAATGCTCAGGCCCAGCATTGCTGCCACATGCTGGTTCCTGCACAGCACCAAAGCTTCGCCCGTTCCATCCTCCACCAGCACCCTATGGAGAGAGCAGGCGGACACACAAGGGTCATGTCCCAGGAAACAAATCTCGCTAAATAAAGATGGTTTGTTCACATTTGGGAAGACAAGAAGACAACTCTTTACTTCCATCTATGCTGTCCACATCCCATCCTTAATCTGACATTTCCCTCCCCTCTGTGGTGTAATGCTCTCCCTCCTACCCACCTCTTCCCATATCCATCTCTACAGTGCTTACCGTGCACTGGCTTGCCTCACTCCTGTGTGTGATAGACATGGTGGACTGTGTCGAGTGCACTTCCCCTGAAGGAAGAGTAAAGCTACAGGTATGTATGGGTGGGTATAAGAGAGAGAATGGAAAGGACCACTGCTTCTTTCAATCCTCCCCTAATATGTATGCAAAGGATTAAAGAATTTCAATGTATTTCCAATGATTGTCTTGGGAAAAACATGTATGAGGAGAAAAATCACCTGCTGCAAGGTGTCAACCCCCAACCACAGTGAACATGGGAAAACAAGGGCACTAACAAGAGTGTGATACTTCTCTTTAATGTCCTCACTTCCTCCCACTCCTAGCTGCCAGCCTGCAAGGTATCAGATACATACTTCTAAATGGTTGTCACTTTGGTCCCTTTCTAGTATACAAGTCTTTTCAGACACTGCAAATAGAGGTTTTGGAACTGGGAGAGGAACTAATTTCTTCTACATAGTAGCAAAGGACAGGTCAATATAGAAAAAAGTGCAAGACTTTGCAAACTATCTTGGTGGATGTTTGAATACCTCTTTGAAGATGCTGTTGCAAAGTGAGCAAACCCACTGTAGGGACAGTGTCAGCACACAAGACAAGTGGCATAAAATCCGTGCCTGGGGCAGGTTTTGCAGGTGAGGTTGCAAGCTAGACAGAAACACTAGTGGGAGGGGTGAGGCTTCTCCTGCAGAACTAGAATAAACAGAAATGTGAGAAACTTGGAGCACTGAATCCTTTTTCAGGATACTGTAAGGTGGGAACTGACCCTGTACTCACCTGGAAGGAAAAGGCAGGTGAGACACTGGCAGAGATAGGACATTAACACAGCTGGTGGCAATGTATGTGCAATAAACATTATGGAATCTGCAATATGACAGAGTTAAGATGTCAGAAAGATCACAGAAACCAAACCACACAGTTTTCTTGGGATGGCCGGACTGATCTTCAATTGTAACATGGAGAGAAAACAACTTGTAGTTGGGAGACATGAAAGTATGGCCATGGACAAAAGATGAGGAAAGAACATGACAGATTAATAAATGGTTTCAAACAGTAAGAAAGGTCAAAGCTCTGAAGAAAGGGATACCTTGAGATTTTGCGTTCCAAGTTCTGGAAGAGGATCTTGGCTCCAGGTAGCAAACCCCAGAGATGCTGCAGATAGGTGGCAGCAATATAAACATCCATCACAACAGGGGAGCCTGGAGCAACTGAGACACTGAGCTTCACACTGTGATCATTGGCTAGTAGACTCTCTGAGGAGACACAAAACCACACACATCGTGGGCTCACTGACATGCAGGTAGCACAGTCTGTCACTAAGCTAGACCTGCTAGAGGTGTTCCCCCCCCCCCCCATCACAATGGGGCTATTACTGTTCCACCTCACAGATTTTCCAGGGGCAGTATTCCTATTTCCATTACCAGCATTCATGCTGGTACAGTTTCCCAGCCTTCCACTACTCAATCACCATCTCTGGGCATGTTTAAAAGCCATGTAGATATGATACCCAAGGATATGGTTTAGTGGTGGGTTTGGTGGAATCTGGTTAATGTTCAGACTATGATCTTGAAGGTCTTTCCCAACTGGAATGATTCTGTGCTTAAGTGATTCTCAGATAAGGGAATACAGTTAGCCAAGTGTACTGTGTCTCTGAGAGGGAAGAAGCCAGAACCAATCTGTTGCTACATTACAGGCTGACACAATCCTCACCTTTCTGCTTTTGAAGGCTGGCAGGCACAGATGGCTTCTCAGTCTTGGGAGAGGCACACAAGGTTCTCTCCACTATTTCACCAGAGAAAGAAACAAGGGAACCTGTGAAACTAAGAGCAGACCAGATTTTCTGTCCTTTCTTCTCTTTGAAGACAAAGAGAACAGAAGAATACCTGACTTCCAGGTTGTCATGAAGGACAAGGTGGAATGCTGTTGCTTGAGGTTTTCAGGAAAACCTGCTCTTGAGCACCTGAGGATTGAGGGCAGTCTGCTCCAGCCTACCCCATCCAGGGACAAAGGTGCTCCTTCAGTGACTGGCTGTTACTTCAGGTTCAACAGTGACGAAATAAAAGGGAAAGGCATTGCAGCCTTCTTGTTTGCTTAACCGTTAACTATTTTTCTTACTTAGAGGAAGAAGCCAACAGAAACTAGGATTACCATAAGGCACTAGTCAAGTGTGCATGTGTATCACCCCAGATGAAACATATTTTGAACAGAAAAGCTTCTAACACAATTTTTTGAGTAAGTTGTGCTAAAACAATAAAAACCAACAATAAACCATCACACATTCAGCCTCATTTTCCCTGCTGTGCCTGTTTCCACCTCTTGACAGGAATTTAGCAGAGGTCTTTGGGACCTAGTCCACACCAGTAAGCTCAAATGGTTTTTTCCAACACCAGTCTTCAAGTCTCGTCATCTGCAATCCCTTTAGCTTTAGATAAACACGATGGGGGGCCAGTCCCAGTCTGGACAACTTACATACGGTATTTTTATTTTATTTTTATTTCCGGTATTTTTTCCATATTCCTAAAGTGGCTAATTCATTACTTTTTAATGTAGCACTGTCTCCAATAAAGAGAAATACACACCCATTCCCTTAGACACACTCATGGGTCATTAGGGGCAGAACAACATACCTGCTGCTAAGTACCTCTGGAATGGAGGAAAGTCTTCTGTCCAAACTTGTCAGCACTGACCTGGCTGCCAGCTAGATGTGGGAGAGACACAACCTCAGGTGGATTGTAGTATACAGCGATCCCAACCAGAGCAGAAAGAGAAGCTCTGCATGCTTCAAGCTACATCAAACAAATGATGCTTCCTCTGCAAATTAATTCTGAGGCAGAGAAATGTGAAGGCCAGCAGCAACCTCTGATGGAGCTCAGAGCACAACAGGCTTACCAACAAGACATTCTGTTCTGAGCTAGCTCTGGAGAGATCTACAAGTCACCTGTGCGAGCCGAGAACAATAAGGCACTGTGTACCTGACGCTCAGTCAGACAGGACATCCACGTCTCATGTTGTAAGTACCAGGTATCTTGGACAGGCAGGCACAGAGGGCAGGATGACCTGCTCAGGAACTTTGCAGGCACAGGTGGAAAACAGAGCTTGTCAAACACTTCCAGGTCCTGAGAAAAGAGCAGTAAGGCAAGAAAATTATTGAAGAAAGGAGAGGAAAGCTATACAGGAAAAAAAAACATGAGTGGGCTAGTAAAGGACAATGGTTTAAAGAACAAACAATAAATTTTAAAAATCCACTGAGCTCAGAGCTCTGAGCATTTTAACAAAACACAGAACTGAAGCAGTTCCTTGTCAAGATAAGTGGAAATGCCAAGCCTTGAAAAGAACTTAGTCACCTTTGACTCCTCAATTACCACATGCAGTTCAGTACATCTCCAAGAGGGAAGAGCAAGCCAACCTCTTTCTTACCGAGCAGCAGGGCACAATGAAGCGATACAGCCCATCCAGGTGCAGAAATGGAAACCATCGCAGAGACTTCCCCATAAAAAGCAGTACTGCCTAGTGAGAGGGAAGGAGAGAGCAAGAAAAAAGATGATGAGAATTTTTACGAAGAAGAGAGCAAGCCCAAGAGAGGGTATCTTGAGAAATGCTGCTAGCACCAACAAGGGTAGTAAAAGGTGGACACACTTACAGGAAGGTGACAGAGAGAAGATGCAGCTTCCTTGGGGTGGCCTGCATAAACATCTATCTATACCCGACAGAAAAAACCCTTTCCCCCATAAGTAAGAATCTAGATACTTAATTGTCAGGCAGGCTCCTTGGGGAGCCAGCTCCCAACTTTATCAAACCACACTCCAGAGTTGCCTCCTGCCTCACTTCTTGCCGTGTCATGCCCTCTTCTCTATCACAGCTGGTTTCCTCCAGCTCTGGTAGGTTCACAACTTCTCTGGGGTGGCTCCAGAGCTGAGGTCTGCCCAGCCACAGCACTGTAGCTTGGAAACTCCGCTGCAGCTCCTGTCTTTCTCCATCTTCACCTTTGAGTAATTGGTAGTTGCGTAACATAAGACCTTCCTTCTGGATAACCAAGAATAAGCGAGATACACAGCTGGTTTTTCTAATGCTGCTCTGGTCCTCCTGACACTTCTCATCTCTGTAAGTATCTGGCTTGGACTCCTCCAATTTCAGCATTTTTGCTTCTGGGGTTTCCAGCTCAGATGTTAAACTGCCATCATCTTTCTTGCTCAAAAGGTGTCTGTTTCCACTCCTGAGGTCTTTCTGGATTTGTCCTTCAGCAGCACGGAGAACCTGAACATCCTCAGAGTAGAACTGCACATAGACACTGAAATGACAAATGGTAGCCATGAAATGCCCTATTCCTCACAGGTCGCTCTCTGAAACAGAGTTATGTGGGAAAAGCCCTTCAGCTGAGTACTCTGCAGCTATTCAACAGGAGAAGCAGAAAAGGGTGAAGCAGAGGGCAGCTACCAGGCTGGGCTGCATTCTGAACAAAATGAAGATGGCAGGTTTGTTCTAATAAAGATCTCCTTTTTTTGAAAATAACAAAGAACAGTGGCTTTGGCACTGAAATAGTGTGCTGATAAGCAGCCTTAGGAGAGCTGTGGAGCTGGAGAGTGATGATCTTACTTGCATGGTGAATAAAAGGACTCACCTGTTTTTTTTCCCCCTTATATACTCCACATTTGTCAAGTGCTCCCAGGAGGGAAAATCAGTCTGAAGGAATCTCTCCACTACAAGCTGGTAGTTTTCCACCTGCAAGAGTGATCCTGCAAACACAACAGAGAATGGAGCTGAGCTACTAAAAAAAGATAACATAAAGCCAGTAAGCTCGATTTCATCATGTTAAAGTAATGTACTAGGCCATGACAATTCAGCATCCTCACACCAAGTCTTCTCTTCCTTGTCATCTTTCTGAATGGCAGAACAGCAAAAGTTCATGACTCTTAAATTTAGCTTAGTGGGACATACCTATGAGTGCTGCATGGGCAAAGGGGTTACCATCTTTATGGGCTATCACACAGGGAAGTGCACTGCTCTTGTCCTGCAGCTGGAGGGTGCTGCTCCTGGAGGAGACTCTCAGCACACCCAGTAACACCTGCAACATAAAAGAAACTGCAAAGGACACTGAACACTTCCCATCTTAAAGGGCATAAATCAAAGTGTGTGTAACAGCACACAACACAGGTGAGAAAAGACATGTCATTCTCTAACAGCAAGAACAGACACGTGTCAGTCAGGGTGCTGGAAGGCACCTCAAGGGAACTCTGAAGGCACAAGCAGTAAAGGGAACAAGGCACTTACCAGTCGAGGTTGGAAACTTGCTGCTGAGAGTGTGCAGCACGACCAGGCTAGCTGGCGATTCAGCTCCTGGGTGCCCATGTACTGTGTCTCCAAGGGGGAGAGCAGCTGTGATGGACTGAAGCCCTCCCAGCTCTTCTGTTCTGCCAAAGTGCAAATTTTCGACAGAGATGGGGCCTGGCATGGTGGGCTCAGAGTAAAATACTAAGACAAAGAAAGAATGAACCAGATGAGTTTCTTCCTATTAGACAAACAGGAAACAGCTTACAGAACATTTACTCACCTTCTGCAGGGGACACTGGTGTATTTTTGCTAGGATTTCATTGTAAATATCTCTTGCTTCCTGTCTATCTGGCACCACAGCTTGCAGAAGCGGGACAAGAAACTTCTCAGCAGCTCCAGGATTTTGGTGTGCAGAGCTAAGCAACAGTTTATGGCACCCAAAGAAACACAAAAACCTGAAAAAATTAGGGTAGTTAGAAACATTAGCAGTCCTTGCTGTTTTCTGAGCTTTGCATGTAAACCAGGGATTGTTTCTGCTTGTTATGCTGTGTAGGATGAGAACTAAGGAGAGCACAAAAAGAACATGAAGTAATTAAGAAAAGGGACATTCAAGGGTGATGCAGATTTACATCAGGCAAGCAGACAGGGAAAAGAGAAATACACAGAAATGGAAAGACTAGCAAAACTCTCGGAACTCAAATGTACCAAAAAACCTCCTTAACTACCCTAAAATAAGAGACATAAATGGACTGACATGCATTTTGCCTAATCTTGATAGGATAATTCCTGTTAGGTATACTCAGCATTCTTTTACAGGATGCAGAAAAAACAACCCCACCACAAAAAAAATAAATAAATCACAAAACAGAAACAACTAAACTATGCTTGTTCCAATATTTTCCTTGTCTTGCACTCTTTTCAGATGCTTACTTCACTGGTTTTGAATGTCTGGAAGGGTTCACACTGACAGTCAAAATAGAACTTAATAGCAGAAAGCAAGTTCAAATTAAAAGGGATAGCAACTAACTCACTGGAACAATTTTCAAGCAGCAGCAGGACTTAGCAATCACACTTGAAAATGAGAAAGCTAATAAAAACTGAAACCTTTAGCTAGCATCACTCCAGAGACAAAATAGAAGCTGTTTTACTGGAAAGCATGGTAAAAATTCCACAGTGCCAGTAAAGGAAGTGGCACAGGAAGACTGCACATTCCATGAACTGCTACTTCACTGTCTGAGATTAAATATATGCGTTTTAATCTTCAAAGTGCAAGACAGCAGATACAGTGATCAACCATAACTATTCAAGAACAAATAAATACTTGTATTAAAAGAACCCAGAAGTAAACCCAGAAACTGTGAAGTGAATGCAGTCATCAGGGAAAGCAGAACACTATGTGGAAGACGCAGAGACAAGCATGTGTGGGGAAAATCTGCTCCCAAACAAATGCTCACACTAGTGGCAATCGTCAGTGTAACTCAAAGTGATATGATGAGCAGTTACTGTTGGTCCTGTGGGCAAACAGGACACAAGAGCCTTTGTATAAGTTGTGATGATCTGGTTGCAGCACCAGTGTCCAGCTGCAATCTCAGCACACACTTGATTTGCCAAGCAAAAAATTACACTGACAGGCACTTTTCTGCAGTACTTCCTAGCAGTACTACACAAGCACGTGCTCTGGAGGATTGTGGCTTCCCAAGAGCCATGGGCTTATTACAAACACACTTGAAAAACGTACATGATTTTCTCCTAAGAGCAACTGCAAGGTACAAGCAACTGGACGTGATGTGAAACCTAGATTAATGACTTAGTCCAGTAAAGAAGAAACACTGCTGCCATTAGTATCCAAGCAAATTTTGCAAATCCTTGGTCTAGAAAACATGCAGGTAGTCTACTAAAGCACATTTATACATAGCATGATCTCGGAAGAACTGTCCAACCGTCCTCACCTCTCCTCAAATGTCTCCAGGAGATTCACCAGCCAGAGGTAGAGTGGCACACTGAGATTGTAATGGAAGAGCAGTTTTAAGTAGAGATTTCCTGAAGTGGTCAGTGGCTTGTAGGGGGTGCTGAGCCTTGAAAAACTCTTCAGTACAATAGTGCTGTTCATGCAAGCACCAAGTACAATGAAAGGGAAGGATACCAGAGGCTTCTGCAGTACATGGACATCAATAAGCTGAGATACAGACATACAATTTAAGACATACAACTCCACAGCTTAAGGGAAGTAATAACTAGTCTGCCACCACTGTCCAAACCCACCAGCTCACCCTAAATCTTTTGTCACTCTATTGTCTATAAATGTTATTTAAACTTCATTGTCTATAAATTCAATGGGTCTGAGGAACGTAGCACTGCTTAGGGAGGAATCACATAATAATAATTTCAACTCCCATGACAAAGCCTAAACAATATGATCCCCAGTTATGTTCCAGGTACTTTCTGAAGTAATTTCCATAGTCTTCTGTGGATGTACACACTTGCAAGCCATCTCCAGGCTCTGATTCTGTTCCACTCAACTTTTTATATCTCATAAGCCTCAACTTACCTTCACACACGCTCCTGGTCGGAGCCCACGTGCAGAGTTCAACAACTGCTGGTAAGCAAGACACAAGCAGACTTGGTTATCCAGTAAAAAGAGACCAGCTTGGACATTGAGTATTTTGGTGACAGTTCCCTAAATAGAAAGCAAACAGAAAATTTCAGGAGTGTAAGAAGTCCCAGGACATGAAAGACTTAGAGGCCTGAGGTACAAGGAAATAAATTAATGATGCAAATAATACCTTGCAGGCCAGAAGCTGAAACCTTAGAGTGGTTCAAGGTTAACCTGACTATTCCTTACCACATATGAGATTATCTTGGATTCTTTTGTTGACCTTGGCCTCTCCTCTTCAACTCCCAGCTCCAAGGAGTCACTGAGCTGCTCGGCAGTCTCCAGGGAAGAGGACTGAGTAGATTCTCCTTGCCAAGCACTATCTAGTGCCTGCTCTCTCATCTGCTCTGCACAATAAGGCAGAAGGCAGGAAGAAACACCAGTGACAAACATCCTGTGTCCAGATTTCTTCAGAGTGGATATACTCAGACCTGTTATTGTGTACTTGTGACCCAACTGGAGGACATGATGCCATACCAGCTGGTTGGGCTTCTAGAAAAAACAAAACTGACATCAATATCTCCTGCACTGGCAAAAAGTCTTCCCAGCCTTAACAACCCCACCCAAAAGAACTTTTCTTTCAAGAGGGCTGCCTCTCACGTCTAGCAAAAGGGTGCTATCTGCAAGATGTTAAGGAACACTGCAACTGTATAGGGAGGAGGGCCATATTTCTGTAGAACAAGAGTTCTTATACACAGAAACTATTATAGGCTGCATGGAACAGCAAAGAGGAAGTAAAAGAAATTTATTATCCTAGTAAAAGGAAGAATAAATCAAATTGGGGAGGGCAAATAATTAACCAGATAGCACATACACAGATACAGTGAATTTGTTAGCAAAATTGCAAGGACTTACTTGCACCAGTACAGGAATCCAAACAGCTGAGGTGAAGCACTCCAGAAACAGAAAGAAGAATGTCTTGTGGCGAATACAAAGGAGAGGCCCAAGTTTCACCAATTTACCTGCCACAGTGTGCTTTGATCTTCTCTTACCTGGAATTCTAGAGGGCAATTGAAGAGACAAAGGAAATCAGAGATTAAAACTCAGAAGTACTTTAAAAGTAAAATGAACACGTGTATAAAGGTTAATAATAGGATCCAGCAAGTTAATATGGTCCATGTCTCAGAGAGGTTTTTAAAACTGTGTTTGGCTACTAAATTCTTACGTTAACTTTATATACTTACTTTGGCTTTATTTACTAAACTCCTTTGAAACTTTAAAGAAAACTTAGTATTTGAAGACAGCAGGGTTGTGTTGAACAAATGCACACATTCCACAACAACAATCTGGTTACAAGAAGCTTTACCACAAATTCGAAGTGAATTATAAGTCAAAATGAACAAAAAGGAAGTCACAAGCAATTCTTCATCAGAACAGAAAACTTGGCTTTGTAGATTCATGGAATGTGACACTATGGAAGCTCCACGACTATAAAAGAAGAAACCCCAAAGCAACAATGGAGTTTTCCTAAGAAAACCTGACATCGGGTTAAAAAGCAGCAAAACTGAAAGCAGATGAGAAGAGAGTAACGTTTCCTTAATAATTTGTAATTTCAAACTTTCATTTTAAAAAATGAAAAAAAATTGTTTCAAACAAATGATTGTCATTTCATTTGTCATTTTTATTTCAACTACTGAACTTGAATGTAATTATCCCATTTACTCTAAACACACACATTATTGATTCCAAAACGGATAAACAATATATACAAAACTTTACGACTTTTTAATAAAGAAATACTGAACATAGTTCCCCACACACATTTACCAGCACTTTATTGGCAATATTTTTAAAGAAAGAAGACAAAAAATTAGTCAATTTCAGGGAATAGCAAAGGAGCTTTACGTTAAAAGCCTATAAATGTACACTGAAATATGGAAATAGTTTTCTTGTTTAGAAAGGTCTGCTGATCTAAATCAAACACATGCAGAACAGCCTAACTAAAACAAACAAAAAAAAACAATTAAAAAGGAACTATAGCAGTCTGGCTAACAACACTTTATTTTTACCTAACTACACCAATAATTCTTCGATCAGTAAGGGAAAACGTGATCGTGCACAACCTTAAATCATGAACTTCTGTTATTATCTACAATTCCATTTGCTATATTTTCATATACTATAAGTACTATTTCCACTCAAGACAACAGTGACTATTACCAGCTGTTATTTTACCAGCACCTTTATCTCAGCAATCTGATAAGAGCTTGGCCAGTGGTATATACTAATTTTATGTAAGAATTTAAAATTACTTACAAGAATATTTTGGTTCATTGTAGGCTCACAAAAAACAAACTGTGCTAACCAAGACTGAATTTTAGCTTTGGTGAAGGTTGAATCATCACTTTGTTCCCATGTCCTTTCTGTAGTATCAAAATACAACTGTAAATAATTAGAATTTGTCTTAATTTGCCAAAATACTGAATACAATCTTCCAGTAAAGTCTTGGAAAACAGCTGATTAATGAGAAGTGGCATTACTGTATAACTCTTACTTCCACCACTCACCATAATGCTTTCAACTGTGGCAGAAATACAATTTGGCTCTTCCTAAGCTGTTCATGGTACCTGCCAAACCAGAGCAACAGTGCTGTGATGAAGCTGAACACAGAAAGTGTTTACCTGGAGATAAGCAGTGCTGTGGCTGATGTTGGGTAGGTGGCTGGAATGCTGTTAGGTACAGCCTTTGGGAGATTTAACGGTATTGGATCCACCAGGATTTCAACATACCCTGCTGCACGTACATCTGTCTGTGGTATATATGACCAGCTTGGAAAGAGGAACAGTGAATCCAGCCACTCACCTTCAAAATGCAGGAGCTAAGACAAAAGATAACAACATAAAAGCCTGAGAAGAGTTATAGTATGGTTTCTCAGCATTACTTACAATAATGTTCGCTACTAATTTCCCCTTGCATGCACATCACAAACTCTTGCTCTGCTTAGTTTCATTACTAGAGAGGGGTAGATGTTGTGTTGGGGGCTAGGAAAAGGTTGGACTCAATAATTTTGAATGTCTCTTCCAGCCAAAACCTTCCTATGAAAGCAGTTTTCTAGTGCTTCCTCTCCTATCTTGCAGGAAGAACTTCCTTCCAAATGCAAGTCTGGAAATATTGTTGTGCTTTACAGCTAGCATTTCATAGGTTACAGTCACACACTCCTGTGGCAAGGTGACAGTTAATTCATGGCATGGCTTATTTTTCTAGAAGTCTCACCTGCTTTCTTTTCCCTTGTTGTTCAGTTAGAAATTCACACCAGTATAACCTTTTCCTCATCTTCACCTCCATAGAAAACACAACCTCAGTGCTCTTGCATCACCACTCTAGGGGTTATCTCTCATCCAGACTCCTCTTGCAATGACCTTCAGAAGCCTTTTAATTCACTTTCACAGAAGTTACTATTTCCTGAAAGTACGTCATCAGTGCATCACTGGACACCCAGTACAACTCTCACAAAAATTATCTGTGCTCCACTCATTCCAGCTCAACAATAGCTGGTAGAGCTATGACCTCTAGGTCTCCTAAGCCACCTTGCACTACTGAGAATGTAACAGAACTGTACATTAGGCAGTAATGTACAGCGGGTTTTTTTCCAGGTCAGTGCATCCAGTAGTTGTTCTCCTATAAATGCCAACTAGGACATGTTCTATCCTCACTACAAATTTCGGAGCTCCTGGTAGTCTGTGACACAGAATCCCTCAGACTGAGAGCGTACCTCATACCTCACATGGAATTATCCCAGTTTTGTCTTTCACATATAGGCAACCATCTACCAGCTTTTCTTTGTTCTCTTGAGTTCCATCTGTTAAATAGCCAATCAAGATCAAGTAAGTCCTTGGCAAAGTGCTATGCATGGGTAAAGCATCTTGTCCTTGATGAGCCCACTCTTTAAATTCTTGAGTGCTCCAAGTCAGGTGGCTGCAGCATGGCACACACTGCTGATGCTGTAGATCAGATATGGAGATGAAACTGGGAAAAAGAAGTAAGGGAGAATGTAGAAAGATGTAGTAAAAACTTGGTTTGCAAAGTTTGAGAATTACAGTGATCAATGCAATGGACAAATCAGAAGGGTCTTAATAATATCACATGGCAAGAACCAGCTCATTCACTGGCATTTGCCAATGATCTCTCTAAACTTAGTCTACATGCTTGTTCCGCTTGAGCATCCCCTCTGAAAATAATAATCATACTTTGCTACTGTGATACTTGAGCAGGCATGCCAAAGTCTTGGAAAAAAAATGAAATTGAGAACTAATAAAATAGAATATGTTTTCAGTTACACACAGTGAGAAGAAAAACAGTTATTAGTTCAGACATTTTTAGTTTGAAAGGGAGAATCCATAAAAAAACCCCCAAACCACTCACCACATTTCACACATCAGTAATGAACACAAGCAAACACAGACTAAATCCATAATTTGGTGCTAAAATCATTAAATTGTAGTAAAAACAAAGCCAACTTCTAGATTAAGGTTATGATGGTTTTAGAACAAAATCTCCAGTGGAAAGCTTACACAATATAAAGCTGTAACAACAAGCCAGTAATCTTACACTGGTCCTCTACTTATAATAACAGAGCCAAGCTAGCCCTAAGTCTTTCCCATGTACCCTCCTGGCTCTGGAGAGAGGAAGCAAAAGGAGGTGTATCATCAGATCACATGAAGCCACCTGCAGTTTACCATCTATTAGGCTTAGACTGACCACAGCACTGAATATGGGAGAACAAGGCAGCATCCTCACTAGGCTCTAAGCCTTCTCAGTGTTTGTATGATTATGGCAGCATTCATCATTGTTTACATACTGTCTCTCTGTTAGAGAATTAATTAAAATCCTCTGTCCATGCTAACATCAACACTGAAAGAATGAACACAAAGTGGTTTCCAGCTAGCAATTTTGGTAATTGTTTCAGTGAGGTTCACTGGCAATTTTAGGTTGCAAAACTGGAGTTCTAGTCACAACACCCACTTGCTCATAGCAGGATATAATCAGATATAGAGTTCAAACTAGAAGCATTTCACTTGATTAGTTAGGTATTAAAGCTTCAAAATCAGAAACCAGTCTAGAAAAGTGATCAGGCTGAATCAGTAATAAATAGTAGTTATTAAAAAAAAAAAACCAATAAACAGAAGCAATAACTGTATGCAGGTCCTTATGCTGTGTATTTTGCCAGAATCTATAATCTGTGATCTAAAAGAAAAATGAAAGTGCTTTTTCTGTATTTATCACATGTGCTGACAGCTTTTCTGGAGAAAGCGAAGTCACTGAAAACACCACACTGGATCCTGGTTATTACAGACAGAGAACTAAATGAACTGTCTTCACACTAACTGCAGACTGGCTGATACAGTGCTTAATCATTCCACAAGAGCAGCTGAGACACTCTGAAGTGGGAAAAATGCAAGTGGTTACTTATCTCCACAACATACTTCCCATGGCCACATCTGGGACCAGCATCACTCAGGAATGAGACACGCTCGCCTGGTTACTGCTGCAGCCACAGTGCTCAGTTCCCAGGAGGGCTCAAACAGCCCCTGGCTGTAGCCAGACCCTGCATGACTTGGGGCGGCTGTTAACCCAAAATCTGGGTTCTTTTACCAGTGCACTAACAGCCACTTCACACACAGAGCTGAGGGCTTCCTTTATTGCATGTTTGTGCAAAGCTGGGAGCTAAATGGTCATCCACAAAGTTAACTCCCCAAGTTATGAAAGCACTAGCTCATTTATACAACCCAAATTAGCATAACGAACATGTTAAATATCAAGTTTCTACTGGCAATCACAACTTCAGTCCTAGAGCTAACTGGCTAAATAAGTCCCCAGTTTGAATTAAGTGGCAATGAACCCATTATCTACTCTGCGTGCTCAGGAGAGAGGGGCTTTACCAGGGGGTCAGGGTCTATGTGACCTGCGGGTGTAATTTTTACTCTTATAATGAGGCTATAACGAGGATAGTTCAGCTAGGGGTCACACAGATCATGAGTTCGCTCATTGACAGCATCTTAACATCTTCCTCAAACTTCAATTGACAGGATGTCCCTGCTTGTAGATGGCGAACCAACCCCTCTGCTGTGTAGGGAGCATTATATGTCTGTCTTCCGACTGTCCAGTTCAACATCAACCAAAAGCACTTCCAGTGAGCGCAGGCGCAGCTACTTCAGGTTACAAGAATTTGCCTTCAGCATGGGGGGGTCCATCCTCCACTGCGTGCCGCGCCGACGTTAAAGAGCCCTCCTGCTTCGTCCCCTTAACCCTCCCCGTTCCTTGGTTACCTATAACCGAGCGGCAGCTGTCCGTCCCCCGCTCTCCGCAAGCCTCTCAGCACCGCCTCTAGCTCAGGTACCTCCGGCCCGCCGGGCCCCTCACAAGCGGAGAGCACTCGGCGGACGAATTCCTCGGTCGCCCGCAGCCAGTGCTGCTCCTGGGGAGAAGCAGAGAAATAGGGATTCAGGGACCCCGCAGATATACGTACGCCTTCCACTCCCTGCCCCGTGTCACTCACGGCTGCGCTAGGCTCCGCCATGGCGGCGCTAGGCCGGGACAGGCCGCGGGGCGCTCAGGGCGTTGCCACAGCGACGCGGAGGCGGGAAGCGCGCGCGGGCCACCGGGCTCTGCCCGCTCCTGTCTTTGTAGCCAATGGCTGCTGCTGGGAACGAGAGATGGTGTAAGGTCTGGACTGTGTGTAAGACTGATGGTGTAAGTTTGGACTGTTCTGGCCAAAGCTGGGAACTGCGTGGGAGCTGCTGCGTTTGGCGTACAATGCACTGCATCAGTGTGTTGCGGCCAGCAGGTCGAGGGTGGTGATTGTGCCCCTCTGCCCTGCTGAGACCCCCCTGGAGTACTGTGTCCAGCGCTGGGGTCCTCAGCAGAAGAAGGAGCAGGTCCAGAAGAGGGTCGCAAAAATTATCAAGGTATCAAGGAGCTGGAGCACCTCTGCTGAGGACGGGGTGAGAGAGTTACGGTTGTTTTGCCTGGAGAAGAGAAGGTCCTAGGGAGACCTCATTGCAGCATTTCAGTATTTAAAGGCAGGCATCCAACAAGAAAAATGAGAGTGGACTTTTTAAGCAGGATCTGTCTGTAGCAACAGGACAGGGGTGATGGTTTTAAATCGATCTGGATTTAGATTGGATATTAGGAAAATATTTTTTTGCAATGAGGGTGGTGAAACTTGGGAATATGTTTCCCAAGGAGGTGGTGGAGGCACCATCCCTGGAAACATTCAAGGACAGTCTTGATTGGACTCTAGGACTATTTAGCTTGGAGAAGACTGAGATAAGACCTCATCCATATCTGTAAATTCTTGAAGGGTGGCTGTAGGGGGTCTTAGCCAGACTTTTCTATAGTGCCCTTTGACAGGGTAAGGGACAATGACAACAAGCTGGAACATAGAGTTTCATTTAGATGTGAGGAAAAGCTTCTTTCCAAGGGGATTTAATTGCTGTCTGTAAATACATGAGAGCTGGATATCAAGAAGAAAGGAATACTCTTCAAGAATTGTGTCAGGACAAGGAGTACTGGATGCAAGCTTGAACACAGGAAATTTCATCTCAATATGAGGAAAAACTTCTTTACAGTAAGGGTTATTAAATATTGGAATGGGCTACCCAGGAAGGTCGTATAGTCCACTTCCCTGGAGGTGTTTCAGACCTGTCTTGATGCGTTTTTGTGTCATTTGATTTAGGCTTTTCGGCAGTTAAGCTTTTCAGTAATATCTATCCTGCTTGAGTAGGAGGTTTGGACCCAATGTCTTTTGAAGGCCCATTTCAACCCTAATAAACTGTATACTCTAGGTGACAAAATACTGGAACACGCTGTCCAAAGAAGTTGTGAAGTCTCCTCTGGAGATAGTCAAAACTCACCTGGATGTATTATCCCAAAATCTGTGTTCTTTCATCTAGTGTGCTAACAGCTGCTCCACACACACAGTTGAGGGATTCCTTTAATGCAGGTTTGTGAAAAGCTGGGAGCTAGTCATCCAGAAAGCTAGTTCCCCAAAAAAAGCAGTCACTCATTTATATAATCCAAGTTAGCATAATGAACGTTTTAATTATTAATCAGTTTCTACTGGTGATCACAACTTCAATCCTAAAGCTAACTTGCCAAATAATTTCTTGCTTTGTATTAAAGTGTACCTGCTTTTTACTACTCATGCTCAGGAGTGGGGAGATTCACCCAGATCATGGGCAATTTGACCTATGGGTGTGATTTTTAGTATTATAATGAGGGTGCAATGATGGTAGTTCAGCTAAGGGACATGCAGACCTAGAGTTGCCTTTTCAAGTTGCCAGCCACTTGATTGACATGTTCTTTGAACCCTAATTGCCAGGGTGTCCTGGCTTGTAGGAAGTCAACAATCCCTTCTGTTTAGGGAGGATTAAGCGTCCTTTAGCTGTCCAGTTCAACATATACCAGAAGCACCTTGAGTCAGTATGACCCCGATGGATTATTTTAAGTTACAATGGTCAGCCTTCAACTGAGGCAGTGCTGTGTGATGTGCTGTAGGCAATCCTGCTTTAGAAGGGCATTGAACTTGATCTCTAGAAGTCCTTTCCAACTCCAATTCTGTGATTCTGTGAAATGAACTAGAAAAATCTTGGTAAAATTGTTTTGATCTCTATCCCTAGAGGTGGCTGCAGCCTGACAACAGATGATGCTGCAATTTCCTTCCCTTCTGGAACCTGCAGCTGGAAAATTGGAGCAATTCCTAACTTTAAGTGTAAAAAAGACCTACGTGGCTGTGTGGCCCTAATTATTTTATCCTGTGCATGTGCCATTGCTGGTTTCCACAAAGCAGATAAGTCCATAAACACTCCATAAAAGTGTTTAGCTTTGTCTGCAGTGGTTTAGGCAGTGCATAGACAGAATTGTGCATGTGTTTTGGGCTCACACATGTGAAATGGGCATATTTTTCCAAAACAACACTTTGATTCTGTGATTAAATAGAGCTTCTTAGAATGAATTATCCTGGAAGGGACCCAAGAGATCATCTAGTTCCAACTCCCCAGCCATGGGCAGTGACACCTTTCACTAAACCAGGTTGCCCAGTGCCCCATCCAAACTGGCCTTAATCACTTCCAGGGAGGGGGCATCCACAGCTTCTCTGGACAACCTGTTCTAGTGCCTCACCACCCTCAAAGTGATGAATTTCATCTAAGATCTAATCTAAGTCTACTTGTTTAGTTTGAAACCATTCCTGCTTGTCCTATCACTAGATGCCCTAGTGTAAAATCCCCCTTCAGCTTTCCTGTGCGCTGCCTTCAGCTATTGCCATAAGGTCTTCTCAGAGCCAGGCTTGTTGGAAAAGGCGAAATTTTATGAATAAAAATGATTGTAAATTAGTAGAGGGCCTTTATATGTATGTTAGAATGTTGNGCAAGCGCAAAAGAGACTGATGCCATAATGGACTGATGAAGTAATCCTTAATACATATTAATTAGTTAGTGTAACAACCCATGTTGAATATGTATTAATCATGTAACTTTTGATGTATAAATTGCGGATGCGAGGTGAAGTTGGAATCAGATTTGGGTGGATACCCCCTGGTTCCCGGAGCCTCAATAAAGGACCTCATATAACCATCCCAGTGGTTATGTGTTTGTCCCAACGCTAACAGGCTGAACTCCATCAGCCTGTCTTCCTAGGAGAGCTGTTGCAACCATCCGATCATCCTTACGTCCTTCTTTTGCCACTACTTTGACTGTTGTACAGAAATAATCGCAGAAAATGTTTGGGAACGTTTTTCGACACAAACTGGAAGACAAGATACAGCTGCTTCCTTTCAGGTCCCTCCCGTGGATGACTAGGTAATGAACACGCACAGCTTATTATCTCAAGAGTGGAAACAGTTCCACATGAAGTTAACATTAAAAGTGCTGCTAACAGGCCAAACACTCGTGTGTGTCAGGAGAAGCTTCAGTCTACCACTTTAACGTCTTTTCCGTGCATTTGGGGGAAGGTTTAGGCACACGATTAGCCACCTCTCCTTTTTCTTCAGCCCGTCTTCTTGGTTTGCAGCCGGTTTGGGCCGGGGCGGGGATGGCTTGCAGAGGGCGGGCGGGGCACGGCCCAGCCCCTTGGCAGCCTCCCCGTCGCCGTCCTGTTTCCTACTGCCGGGAAGCCTGGAACAGGGCAGCACCGTTCCGCTCCGGCCGGGGCAGGGTTACGGCGGTTTCGTATGGGCGCGGGACGCCCTGCCATGGGGACGTAGTGGGTCTGCGGAGCCATGCGCAGTCCGGCGCTGCCCCGCAACAAACTGTGGACGGTAAGTCACGGAGGTGGCCGTGGGCGCTTGTAGAGGGGCTGCGCGCGGCGGAGCTTTCGGGGGCGAGCTTCCTCTGTCCTGGGCTCCCCATGGCTCTAGGTCTACCGATAGCCCGGTTCGTGCTCCTGTGCTCATGCGGCTTTGGCTTTCCGTGCCGGGGAAACCGGGGGCGGGTCCCTGTGAGCCGTTTTCGCTTGCGGGAGGGCGAGACGCAGGCAGAGGATGGTATCGTGCCGGCAGCAGACGGGCGGGAGGCGGCCAGCGACCGCCGTCGCCTGGCTGAGCCTGCGGAGCCACTGGAGTGAGAGCGGTGCTTGTTCGCTTCTTCCTTCGTTCTCCGCCCGGCGGAGTTTCCGCATTTATCCCTGAGTCAGGGACAAAGCGTCGGGATTACAGGAACGGTGGTGGATTTCCGTCTGTCTCCGCGCCGAGCGTCTTGCTGTGGCGGGGTCGGGTCTGGACGAACCGCCTCTGACTCACCCGGGGCTTTATCAGGGTGACAGAAAGCTCCATCGCTCCGCTGCTGGCGCTGAACTAGAGGATCAGTGGACTCTGCTTCCGCCCCAACCGTGGGATTCGCTTAAGAGCGAGTTTACTGTTGCCTGTAAATCTTCTTTCCTCCTTCTTGGGTATATTAAGCCAAGGGTTTTTTTTAAGTTAGCCGTTATAATTTTGCGGATGAGAAAGAGCCCTGCAACAGGCTACCCAGAGAGGTTGTGTAGTTTTCTCTGAAGATATTCGAACCTGACCTGGACGAGTTCCTGTGATCTTCTCTAGGTGATCCTGCTCTAGGGGGAGGGTTGGGCTAGGTGATCTTCAGAGGTCCCTTGCGACCCCCACTGTTCTGTGATTCTGTGAAATGACAGAGTCTTTATGAGTAACGGAACTGCCAAAGGTGAATGACTATCCAGTGCCAGCAGATGTGTGATAAAGCTGTGTGACAGCAGGGATGGTGTCTTTTAGCATTATGACATGATTATAAAAATCATAGAATTGCTTTGGTTGGAAGAGACCTTAAAGATCATCAAGTCTAACCATGCAAAGATTCAGTACAAGGCACCCACGTTTATGTTAGATGCTGGTAAAATAGTAGATTCTGGTATAGAAGTTACAAGGTCAATCTCCCTGAACATCCTAGGAAGGAAGTCTTGCAACTTACTGCGCTGGACTTGGAATGTTTGGTTAGTTGTTACTTTGAGTCACATTGTCACAATTTTCTGACAGCAAAGTTACCTTCTTCTAGAAGGAGTCTGCACCTAAAAGCTTTTGGAAATGAAGTAGTAGAGTTACAGTTATTATATTAATTATATGGTCTTCAGCTGAATAATAAGATGGAGGAAGATTGTCCTTCAGTGGACTTTTTTTGAGGACATTTCCCCCCTTCTATTTACATGTCACTTCAAGTTCTCAGTAATGGCATGATCACTCATTACAGATAAACATTATCTATTCCATAAAATTAAATGTTTCCATAAAATGATATCATTCTACTTTTGCCCTCATGGCCTTTCTTCCTCCCTTGATGCCCTCTATCTAGTTTTTTCATTCTTTTGTGTTTCCTCTCATTCTTCAAAATTTCCTGTAGCTTGTTTCCAAGCATTTTCTATTTGTGTGTGTCCAGGTCCTCTTATATTTTTTTCCCCATGCACTTCTAATTTTCACAGTGGAAAAAAAAAAAGCCCTGCTGAGGCTAGTGTGTTTTCTATCGTCTTAAAAAACATAAATAATGGCAGTTTCATTTCTGAAAGTCAATTCAACTTTATGAATAAAAAAGACAAAATAATCACAGGAGTGCTTTTGGCATTGATTCTTTCTGAAGGTAAAGGGAAGAACTGCAGTTTTGAAATTTGAGACTGTTACATTCAAATTGAAAACCAAGCCAAAAAGTGCATTGTAAGAACTGTTGAGGCTACATTCTGTTTCCAGTAGTGGCCAGCAACAGGTGTCTGACAAGGATTCTGAAATAGGGCAAACTGGCTTCAAATTATCTCTTAATTGCAGGAATTCCCAAGTTTCAGGGCTTCTTGGACCCCTGAACATGATTTGTCTTCTCTTGATGGTGTGATGATTGCTTTTGGAATGCAGACAAATTTCTGGCATCCCCACACCCAGAGCTGAGGTGTGGCTAGGACCTCATGACTTGAGGGCCTGCTATAGTATCCTTGTCTTACTTTTCTCTCTTACAGAACAGTAATATTTTCCTTCCCTTAGTGGCAGCTGGTCTGTAATGCTGATTGTCCATGTTATGTTTCTCTGTGTAGTGTCTGTGCTAATTTACATTCTCTGGATTTGGAACCAGAACTGCACTTTGCATTCAGTCCTTACAGATTTATATATTGGTAAAACAACACTCTGTTTTGTCCTCACTTAGATCCTTTCCTAATACTTCATAGCATGTGATTGCATTTCTCATTGCCTTCTCCAACTGGATTCATTCAACTTTTCACCTGTATATTAATTGAATTTTAATTTATGGTTTTGATAACTGTCCACTTCTAGCCAAACAAGACATGCTGCTATCTGGATCTGTGCCAATTTCAATTACGGAGTAATTGAAGTTCTCACAAGTAATTAGTGTTACTGTCAGTTTGGATGCCTTCCGTGAATTTTGTCAAGCACTTCATTTTCTGCATTAGCAGTGTTATTTGGGGTAAAACCAATTTTGTCAGTTTGCTCCTTTTTAACCATTTTCTTTATTCATCATAAAGGGGCTTTGGTTTTACTTGGGGCAGATGTCTTGAGTTCTCTTCCATAATCTTGGCTTCACGGCCTTTCTATTGCGGTCTTGGGAACCTGACTGCAGAAAAGACATCTCAAAGAAATCTCACTAAATTTCACTATTAAAACAAAGAGGAACATATAAATTGCACTAATCAGCACTCAGGACAATTAACATGACTCTTAAAAAAAAATTCACCCAGCAGGTCATTGACAAGGAGAGCATGACTATAGCACAGAACACTTGTAATATTTTCAGCCATGGGCTAAACTGCAGCTGGGAACTGAAGATGAAGGGCCCTGTTAAGCCTTCCCACTACTTTTCCTGTGATAGCCTTCTGATGTGGGACTGTATGGCTGCACTGTTGAATCTCAGCCCTGGCAAACTTCTGGGGTATTATGTGTCTGTGAACCTGGAGCTCTTGCGTAGTATTCAGCACAGTGTCCTTGAAGGAAAAATCAACAAGTTATTTTCATACAGTTGTGATCAGCTACTGACTTTTCTACACTTTATCTCTGCTAAAAATTCTAACTTTATTTATACACACATGGTATGTTGTGAAGTCTGTGATCTTTATAGACAGCTCATATTTTTTTGTTTTTAATTTAAGATTTCTAAGGCTTTTCTTCATTGTGTGACTGCCATTACCAGTCACATGATCTTAGACAAGGCCTAAAATACAGCATTTGACCTTCGTGAGATGGAGAATTATTTATAATAAATGCTCTTGTATCCTTCTTTTGACCTTTCCAGGTTTCAGTGAGTAATGAGAAAAGCTTCCTGTAAATGTTGCTTTAATATACAATTCTCAGTGTGTAAAGCAGAAGTTCTGGTTTCCTGTGCATCTTTTTGTAGCAAAGCAAACATCAAAGAACTTTTGGAGATGGCTGAAGCAGTCAAAGAACATAAGTGTAAACTTGAACCTTGATTTCTTTGGTAGCTCATTGTTCTGAGCAAGATCTCTGTTTTCCTCTGAACTTCAAGCTGACTAACTTTTTATGACTTATCAAAAATGCTAACAAATGACTGATATGGAGATTATACATTGTTGTGTCATGCTGAACTACTAAGCAAAGAGAAGTTTCTATTAAATACTGGAGAAATTTTAATGACTTGTAATGCGTTTTATTTTCAGTTAGTACTCAAAAAAAGTATTTTTTGAGAGAAGCAGTTGACTAAGTTGGTGGGGAAAAGCTTTTTTTAAATGGTGGGTATGTTAGGTGTGTACAAAAAAGAAGGTAAACCTCCTAACTGCTGTATTTCAACAGCACATCTGTATATACAAAACAGTTTTACTGTGAAATTTTCAGCTTTATGCTTCTGTGTTAAAATCTGGAAATTATTAATTTGGAAGAGTTTTTAAAGTGATAGTGTTTGAATCATTTGGAAAATGAATACATGAACATCTGCTCTAGCAAGTATCGTCTTCCTTATAGTTCATGTGAACAGGCATGGTGTCTCAGGGCACTGTGTGGGGACAAGAGTAACTTCTCACCTGTTTACTGCTCCCCACCTCCTCTGTTTTCTGTGATTGGCCTTGGTCCACTCAAGACACTTCTAGGCATCCACCGTCTGTCTAGGAGAGAGAAGTCTTGCTTCCAAACACAACCCTCTCTATCCTTCCTTTTCCATGTTACCTGTGTGTCACTGTACCTGCTCCTTCCACTCTCCTCCATAAGAATCAGAAGTCCTGCAGGTAGCAGCAGGTCTGCAGCTCTGCAGAGGGAGGGTGGAGCACATGATACAGACCTGAGGCATCTATGCAGTGTATTTTGGGATTTCCTAGCCCTTTGGACATTGGCATGTGATTAATATGGTAGTGCTGGTATGCTGCACTTCCTGTGCTGTCCCTGTGTTTCAGATAACTGTGCTGCCTTTTCCTTTGCCTGAGAACACTGCATTCAAATGTCCCTCCATATTTCCAGCCTCCCATCTTTCTAGGGTTTTGCTGCTTTCTTCACTTTTATCTTTGCTGTTCCTTTCTTCTCGTTGCATTAGTCTGCAGAGATGCTGCCTCACTTTCTGTTTCCTGTGTATGGTCTTGTGAGGGAGAAGCAGCAGCAAGGGTGTGAATTACAGTGGTGGCAATAATTCAAGAATATTTGATGTTGAAGATGGTGCAGTGGCTCCGAAATCCTGTCTCAGCTGTCAAAACTTTCTATAGAATAGATTTTGTGCTTTGGTGTTTTATGTTTGTTTTTTTTCCTATACTTACTGTCAGGCAGTGCTGTCATGAGACATTAGAGGGACTAGGGTTTCCTTTCATGTGAGGAGATCATCCAGGGCACGTAGCTGTCACCCACAGGGGTGGTATAAAGAAGCAGCTTTCTGGTTTTCATCTGCCTTATTTTGTTTATTTCTGCAGTGGTTTCAGAAGTAAACCCTATAGTTTCTGCTGACTCCTTTTCCCTGGGCAGTTCCCATTCACTAAAAACATGAACCATCAGTCTGCATGATGTGGTTTAGTAGTTCAAATTGTCATTCAATGTCCATATATATATGCTGTCTGCTTTTGTGGTGCACTGGTTAGTGGGTATTTGTTTTTAATCTTGGTGCGTGGAATCAGTACATGTCACGAATCTAACAACGGAAAATGACCTTGTTTCAATTGTAGAAGACCTCTACACTTTGCACTGGTGAGCTGTAATCAATGACTTGAGACTTCAGTGCTTGGTAAATGGAGCTACATTGGCTGAGGAACAGTGGTGTTCTTCAGGGATTAATTCTAGGGCCAGTTCAGTTATTGTATTTATTAGATTTCATTATTGTATTTGTTACCTGTTTGGTTGCAGGAGTCAAATGCATAATTTTCAAGTTTGATGATGATCCCAAACTGGGAGATGCTGTTGGCATTCTTGAGGGATCTAGACAGATTGGACTTGTTCAAGTTCAATGCTGGATTCTGCACCTGCGATGGAGTAATGCCATGCACAAGTGTAGACTAGGAGAGGAGTAGGTGCAGAGCAGCTCTACAGAAAGGGGTCTGGATGTGCTGGTTGGCAGTAGTGTGGTAGAGGTCAGCAATGTATCCTGGCAATCCAGAAGACAAACCACACAAAAGATTGCATCAAACACAGCATGATTAGCCACTCAAAAGAGATGATCAGCCCATTGTATTCAGTGCTGGTGATGTCTCACCTTGAGTGCTGGGTGTGATTCTGGGCCCCACAGATTTAGAAGAATGCAACAGCCCTTGAGTGGGTCTAGAGGCCAGCAATGGAGCTGGTGGAAGGGTCTGGAATGTGTACTGTGAGAAGCAGCTGAGGACTCTGAGCTTGTCTAGTTTGGAGAACCACCAAGGTGAAGGTCAAGGGTGACCACCTTGCTCACCACAACTTCCTGAGGAATAGAAATGGAGGCTGGGGTTCTGAGCTCTTCTCCCTGGCATCTGGTGATAGGACATGTGGGAATGGTTCAAAGCTGGACCAGGGTTGGTTGAGACTGGACATAAGGAACAATTTCTTTACCAAGAGGTGGTCAGACACCTGGAACAGGTTCCCTTGAGAGGTGGTGGCGGGGGAATTGGACTAGATGATCTTTCAAGGTCCCTTCTAATC
>VZRI01014020.1:251377-311623 GCA_013397515.1 Upupa epops | reverse complement strand
TCAGTGTTTAGAAGGCATTTGGACAATGCCCTTAATACCATGCTTTAACTTCTGGTCAGCCCTGGGGTAGTAAGGCAGTTGGACTAGATGATTATTGTAGGTTCTTTCTGGTGGAAATATTCTAGTTTAATGTATTTTCTGAACTTTCTGAAGTTTGTCATTGGTATAGATCAGCATACTGCTGAATGGTTGGTATAAATCAGTATACTGACAAAGATTGTGCAGTTTATTTTTTACTGCCATATGAATTATTTTTCTGGAAAGTCAAGTAATTGGTTTGTGAGTCCCTTGTGGTCTGTGACTCTTTATTCCTCAGATTTTGATTAGTAGTAATCTGTAACTCTGATTTCATTACACTTCCAGACATACTTTCATTCAATCTGAAAAACTGAAAACACCTTTCCTGTTTCCTGTTGGTCATATACACCCTCAAAACCAATTTTCTATGTGGCTTTGTCTTGGTCTTTTATGCTTCCACCTGTTTCTATTGCTGACTTGTCTAGCTTACGGATCAACTGCATATATTCTAGTGCCAGGGAAGCATGGCTAGAGAATATTTTTTTAATTCCTACTGTCAGACCATTTGTGTGAATCAGCTTTTACCTTCTTTTTCTGCAAGAAATCTGTCTTGTAAGACACTCATCTGCTGAAACAAGTTTGTTTCTTGCCCAGTTGTTGGTGTGCTTGTAATTATCCTGTGGTCAGCTAATTCAGTCTGAAATAAGACCTATTTAGAAATGTGGTTCTCTTGTTCACCATTTTAGCATCTGGTCTATTAAATACATCTTTGTATAGCAGAGCTTTCTTTGCTTTGTCAGAGTCGCAAAGTCCTATCCTTCTTTAGATTTTATGTTGCTTTCATGTGCATGCCTTTCTCCTCCAGGCTTTAATTGTGAGAAAAGAAACAGGGTAGCATGAGTCTGTTCTAGCTATCTCATTTTGCATATCTCTTAATCTTGCAACCACAAAACTGGTGTCAGCATTGTGGTTGACCCTTACTGGTTTACTTTGCTATAACTCTCCTAACTGAACAAGCAGGAAGAAAGGGAACTGTGAAACGGTATCTATATAGCTAGGCATCTTATCTCTTTTAAAAAAGGAAGCCAGAACACATTGAGAAGCAGGGAAGTAGTAAAACTTAGTGTGAGATTGTTTTGATAGGGAAGGTTGGTATTTAGTTGCAAAAAAAGGGTGATAATTTTTTATGCATGTATATGATCTGATGTGTGAGCACTGGAACATGCTCTACAATGTACTCATTTTGTCACTGGGGTTCTTCATGACACTACAAACTAGTTTTTGGACAAGTTTATCATACCCTTTGAGAATCATTGGCTAGTATGGGATAGGCCTTTGAGGTAGAAACTAACTGCATGCTCCATAAATTTTGGACCAATTTGTTTCCTGTTGGGTTTGTTTCTGGGGTTCTTTTTGTGTGGTTTTTTTTTAACCTTTTTTTTTTTATGGTATGTTTTTTCCTTTTCTGAATGCATATTTGAAATATATGCCTAGGATCTGTTTTCTGCTGGGCCAACAGGTGTAGGAATTGTGCCTGTAATATCCTACAGTCTCATTACCATTCTGATACAGGCTCATTTGCTCATGAGTCATCTATGCTGTGGTCTTGCCATGACATAACACATTCCTCAATTTCTTTGCTGGGAATAGTGGCCTAAAAACAGTATCCAGGGAATGATGATCTTCATTATTGGTACAGGCAGTTCTTTTAACCCTTTGTTTGACTGTTCCTTCCCATGTGTATGTATACATACACTCACACCCTTTTACTCATGCTGCAGTCATGTTAATATTTCTGTTAAGGTTCTTGACAACAGTGATCCTCAAAAGTAGCAAGTAAATCTGGAAGGAACTAAAAAAGAAAAATGCATGTTTCTGTGCCTGCCAGAGTGTTCAGACTGAATGTTAACAGCTGCATTGTAAAAGGAAGAATTTATGTTTGACAGGGAGATGTTGAAAAGCTAACATCCCCATGTTTCTAGGGCTGGCTCACTCAGAGTTTTGGAAACTATTCTGTACTTTTCATCCATTAGATCCTCCTCTGCTTTCTTATTCCTAACCCCATCTGGTTTATCTGTTCAGTAGAACTGCAAGTGCTAGATGCATTCTTCTGTCTGGAAATGTTTCTAGGTGCAGTCCTACTGTATTCTTTAATAAGAACATTCCTTTGCTCTTGAGTAAATTTCTTGCAAGCTGCAGCATTTTCAAGGCATTTAATCTGTGAATTGCACATTACAGAAAGTATTCTCTTTATATACAAGCAGATTGTCATAGACACCATTGTATGACATATTAATAACACTAATTACAGACATGGGTTTGGCTGGGGGGTTTATTTGGGGTAAATAAGACACCCTCCACTTTTGTCAGTGGAGAGTCCTGATTGCAGAATTTGTCAAATCAATGGAACTCGCTGTTATAAGAAGACTTCAAGTGCTGAAGTCAGCTCTGCAGTTTGGAAGGGGATATGATGTTTTTTCAACTTGTTTTGTCTTCTTTCTTCCCTTCTTTATTTCTCTCCCTCTGTATTTATAGGTTTTCCTAACATTTGTCTGTGTGCTGACTAAAGAATCTGTAGAAGTGGCTCCAGTGCCGTATACAGCACAAGTCCATCAGGTAGCTTTGGATGGAAAAGATCCCTCTACACCCCTCGGGAGAGAAAAAAGGCAGGTGCAGTGTCAACTAGGGCAATACCTACATCCCAAAGGGACCCATTGCTGCATGAGATGCCATGCAGGTATGAAAAACAAGTACAATATTGACTTTCACATTAGGAGGCATTTCCCTATTCTGCACTGTGAAACCCAATCTGTCCTAGAACTACATCAGTGCTTCCTTTCCCTTGGCATCTATACTTACCCAGATAAACTCTTAGCCCTTTTCTCTTCTTTTGGGTTGTTGGTCTCCTTCACACTAGTGAGAGGAAGCACACTTGGTCCTAACACTGTGAACTCCTTGATCCCTCTGAATCAGTGACTCACATCCACTACTAGTGTCTTCCTGTCAGAGCTCTGTGAGGCTATGTTCTTGCAGGTACCTACAAGAAAAAAGATTGTGATCGACCTGGTCGGGCGCCTGTCTGTTTTCAGTGTCCTAATGGCACTTTCACAGCTGTGGATAACACCATGTCTAAATGTTTCCCATGTACCCATTGCCGTACTGGTGAGTTATATAACAACATGAGTGGAAGTGGCAGGGGCTGGTGGGGTGGCAAGATGAGTTGAGGAAGCTTAGAAAAGTAAGCAATTGAGTGGGCAGAAAGGCAGTGTATGGGAAGGGATTGAAGGCAGTAGGAATAAGGATTGCCAAATTAGTACAGTTTTGAAGTCAGAGCTTGCAGGCTTTTGGCTTTTTTTCTGGGAGGGTTAGGGGGGTAATCATACCTGACAAATATAAAAGTGCTCTCAGATGAAGGTGGAAGCTGGATCGGAATAACAATTTCTCCTTTCTTTCCACAGAATTCCAGCAAATAGTACTGAGTCCATGCACCCCAAAACAAGATACTGTTTGTGGCTGCCGGAAGAATCAGTATCAGATTGGCCCATTTGATCTCTTCCAGTGTAGGAACTGCAGCTCATGTGCTAATGGGATTATAGCTGATTGTGAGTATGGCATAGATTTTTCTCCAGTATGGACATGCTGCACCAGGATGGGCATTAACACTCTTCTGCTTTTTGACACACTGCAGCATCTTACCTTGAAGTGATTGTAGTTTTGGAGCATCTTGTCTGCCCCCTTTACTCACTTTGGGTTTTTTTTGCCTGCCTTAGCAACAATCCTTGTTTTCTGCTTTACTTTTGTCCTTGAATGGTTTCCTAGTTTTGGCTGTTGCATGTACTGAGGCAAGGTGTTTATGCTATAGAACACATTTTCACCTTATCATTCTTTTTTGTCTGTGAGTGAATATTTCTCCTGATGTTCACCAACTGCTGAAAGTGCTTTGGGTACAGTGGCTGAAAGTACCAGTGGGCCCAGGGGGTTCCAGTGCATAGCTGAACTATTTGTCAGTCAGGTGTTAAACTGCTACAGCATGCAATGTATTTAAATAAGAAGCTGCTCAGGTAATGCTACAGTATACAGTGGCACCTGGAGATGATGCAGGTGTCTGGGAGAAGTACCCATGTTAGCAGTCCCAAGCTACTTCATCCCCAGTCAGGAATGGAACAAATACGGCTTGCTGTCCTCTGCTTTGTGCTGTATTCTAATTACATTCATGTACCTTAAATGCTCCTTACCTTATTATCCTTAAGCTGTTGTATAGTCTTTGCAAACTTTGCTTCTCCTGCTCCCTTTCCTGTCTCCTACCCTGCCTAGTCTGAGGTTTGTAAATGTGTCTCCTCTGGTACTTCGTAATCTTCATTGGTTTCCTTGGTTTCCATGCTTACGCTTGTTGTCAAGGGTCATTGTAAACTGCCCTTGAGCAATTTCCTCCCTCTTGGCTGATGCAGCATTATTTTAGTCCTGCCTTTTCTTTGCTCGCCACAGAATGCATGATGCTTGTTCTAGTGCCTTTTTCCTTCTCATGTAACTCTGTCCTTTCATCCCTATTATCTGCTTCACTCTCCCCACAGTTTTGCTCAGGGTCCATGCTTTGACTTGCTTAGAAGCAATAGCATTTTAATTTCTTACACCTTTACTCACAGAACAACAGATCACAAGTCCTATGGTTTGAAGTGATTTCTTCCTGTCCTGTAATGGCTTCCTCACCCATCCCAGCTGCATGGGCACCACTTCTTCCTCATCTTTGTCTGACTAATGTGATTGGTTTTTTTTCTTCCTGTCACACTTGAACTTGAATGACTTTCCCCATGTTTGCACTGTAACTGTTAGTAGCCGTCATACCAGTTTCAGCTGCGTTGTAATTTTAGTCCCTTTTCAAGCCTCTGTGGAGGTCCCTGACTTACCAGGACAGTGGTATCTGTATTTTAAAATAGTTTTTATTCTTCTCCAATCCTGTCCTCAAATAGATAAAAGATAAAATAGATAAGTAGATTAAAATTCTTTTTCTTCAGTAGTTCCAGGCTATAAAGAGGATAACTTCCCACTCATCTTGGAATGGATTTTTCTAGTTCTGTTTTCTTCTCTGACCAGATTATGGCAACAATTTTGTTTTCTTTACAGGTTCAAGAAACAGAGACACGATTTGCAGGTGTAAGCCTCAATTCTTCCTGGCACGTAATAATGTTTGCAAGCCTTGCAAGAAGTGAGTTGGATTGCTTTCTGCATGTTCCTCCACTGAGTAGGAGAAACAGCAGACAAGAGCCTCAGAGGGGGAGTAAATTTTTCTCAAGGTTTTGTACATCATCATAGAATTGTAGGCTGGTTTAAGTTGGAAGGGACCTTAAAAACCATCTAGTTCCAACCCCCCTACCATGGGTAGGGACGCCTCTCATTAGACCAGGTTGCTCAGAGCCACATCCAACCTGTCCTTGATCACTTTCAGGGAAGAGGCATCCACAACTTGTCTGGACAATGTGTTCCAGTGTATCATCACCCTCATAGTGAGGAGTTTCTTCTACAATCTAATATAAACCTATCATCTTTCAGTCTGAAACCGTTCCTCCATGTCCCATCACTAGATGCCGTAGTATAAAGTTCCTATACAGCTTTCCTGTAGGCCCCTTTCAGGTACTGGGAGGTTGCTATTAGGTCCCCCTTTGACATAATTTTACAATATTTTGCCTTTCTAGGCCAAACGGGTCTTCTCCTTTGCCACCCCATGGTTTCTCTGTGCAGGCATCAGCCTACTAAGAATGCAAAGTCATCAGCCATATTGTATTGCTCTTCTTTGTAGTCTCATTGTGATGTGTCTATTTGTTGCAAATGGCTGGTGTTTCATTTTATGCGTGCTCACCTCTCTGTTTTTCTATTTCAGCTGCACTGGAGAAGACTGCTTGCAATGTCACAGCGCAGTGACTACCTCATCAACTGCACCTGGGCTGAGTTAGTATTGAGTGAACTGAGGGACAGTGGAATCTTTTCCATGTGGGGTTTTGTTTTGTTAATGTCTTTGGTGTTTTTAACTCCTCTCTCTCAATTTATGATTCTTTTTCTTCTTACCATTTGCAATTTCACTTCTTTTTCTTCCTTTAGCTCATACCTTCTCCTTTCTCAGTCACTCACTCATTTGCCCTCTTCCTTTTGTCCAGATGGCAGCCTTGCCCTTGGCATCATTGTTGCAATATTTGGACTTATCTCTGTCCTTGTCATTATAAATAAAGTAGTGAAGCTTGTCCGGAAAAATGGGATAATAGCATCGCCATTCTACTCCTGTGGTGAGTGGAGCAGTATCTGCAGTGATATTCATTGGGATAGATACCATTCTCTGTGTTTTTGTGTACACACACACTTGTGAAGAAGAAAGTGGGATCCTGGTACTCTCCTTTGCTACAAGGCCAAAGGAATAAAGAAGCTCAACACATGAGCTTGTTGATGCAGTTCTTGCAACTCTGTACCCACAGCTGTGTGCTCCTATGACTTAGTTGCTGAGACGTGTATTTTGTTGTAAAACAGTTTTGATGGCAGGATTGTGAGGAGTTGCTTTTTTGTTTTGTTTTATTTTTTCTGGGATGAGAGGAAGTGGAAATAATTTCTTTCTTCTTTTTTTTTTTTTTTGAAAGTTTCTTTGCTGCAGACCACCAAGGAGCCAGTGTCTGAGGTGAGCATGATGATGGATGTAAGAGTTTTCCTTCTGCTTTCAACTACCTTAGCCCGGGATCCAGAGAAATGTTTATCCTTATGTGCTGTTTTCAGGATTTATGTTTTAAAATTAGCTGAGTAATAGAGCTATTTTAATTCAGAAGCCTTTTCCTGTAGCAGATGGATCCATTAACATTTTACTTCCCTTCTTCTAGAGGATGCTTTTCAAATTCCTGGTCTTTTGCCTTTTTCTTTCTGTATGGAATTTTTGTTTCAGACAGCTGGTCCTTAATCTTTTTTTCTCTATATATACCTCAAGTTTGGAGGATTTAACGAATTCTGCTTCAGTTCAGATTTTTGATTGCACAAGCCTGTCAGTGTTGCTTCACAGTATTCTGTCAGGCCCAGTTTTGTTCTGCAATTAAGAGGGCCCAAGTAGTAGTTAGGGTTTCCACAGCCTTGACAACAGTAAAACCTGTTAAGGATAGCAGTGCTGCTGTCACGATCTCACATCCTCTAGCATGCACTCTTGCTTCCAGAAAATCCATGTAATAGAGGTTATAGAGTCAGGTGAAGCCCTTTTCCCTAAAAGCTCTCTACATAATATATATAAATGAGATGCCAATGACACTGATGGCAAGTGGATCATCCATGACTGATAGGTAAGATGGTATGTGAAGTTTCTAGAATGGTGGTGATTTAGGGTCCCAGCCTTACTTGATTTTGTGAAAAATAATTTTTTCCAGATTACTGTTTTTTGATACCAAAAGACAATTAGAACTCCTTGGGTTCTGCTCACCACCATCTTGGATAAATTTTACTTTACAAAGCTAGTGGTGGTTCTTTGTAGGAGATGAGTGAATTATGCTGCTGTGGGTAATTCTGGACTAAAAATGTGTCTTTTAGGTTGATGTAAAAATAAATGAAATTTCCATCATTCTGCCTGAGTCCCAGAAGGAAATAGAATTGCCGGTGAATGCAACACCACGACCTGCACCTCTGCCACAAAGTTCACATGAGCTACCAGATTGTGTCAGCCCTGCCAGGAAGACACAGCTTCCAGACAGTAAGTGAAATTCTCCATCCTCTTCTCTTTCCCCAGGCAAAAGAGAACCTGACTATGCAGATGCAGTTAAGAGGATGTTAGATAGACCTTAGTTGGTGTACATGAAATGTGTGTGTACTTCATGTATGACACAGCACAGAGGCATGCCCAGACCCTGTGAGGTTGTAGTGATAAAACATTTACACAAGGCCTTTCTGGTCTCCCTTTTCTCTACCAGCAAAATAGCAACACTGTCAGTCTTAATGCCTCTGGCATGGTGAACCAGAGCATTGTTTTTGCAAGAATGTGTGGTGACATGGCCCTAATCATGTGTGCTCAACTCTGCTCATAACCTTGCATAAGAGCATGGAAACATACTGCTTTTTGAGGGAGCGACTAAGTCTGAATATGACATGAGTCTTTGTGCCTACCCTATAGAAGACCCGAACACGAGCCATGCATGATCTGAAAGCACCATCTAGACCTGGATTACTCATATTCTGTGTGAGGCTGCAGAATCCTAGTCCTGTCATTTTATTTCTTCTCTTTTCACAGACCCTGCTATTCTGTACACTGTGGTGGATCATGTACCGCTGTGCCGGTGGAAAGAGTTTGTGAGGCGCCTGGGTCTGAGTGATTATGATCTAGAGAGAATTGAAGTGGAGCATCGGCATTTACGAGATGCCCAGTATGAGATGCTTAGACTTTGGAAAATGCAAATGGGCTATGTTGCAACTGTGGAGCACATCAGCTGTATTCTCAACCAGATGGAACTGAGTGGCTGCAGTGAAGCTATTCAAGAGGCTTTGCTAAACCAGAACTTTCCTCAACCTTGCAATCTCCACAGCAATCTTTAATCTGCTGTACTTTAGTTGTCCTTACTGTGACTGTTGAGTGCATTGTAACTCTCTCCCTTTCCAATATTCTTTTTTTCCATACCTCCCTATTTTTCTAACATTCCTCAGCTGCATTTTTTAGATACAGCAGAAGATTATGCTGGAGGATGGCTGAGGTTTTGCTTCTCAACCACCATGTAATTCAACACCTTTTAAAGCCATGACAGACCTCTGTAACAACACTTTTCTTAATGCAGGAAAACACCTCAAAGGAAGTAGTGTGGGTACTCTTAACAAGTTGAGAAGAGGAGCTCATGTTGACTTGATAAATCATTACAGACAAACAGGTGCTCCAACTACCATGTGGTTGGTAAACTTGTAGGGTGACTCAGTTATGCTGTTTAAGAAGGTGAAGTGCTCACTCACTTTTTGCAGATATGTTTTTCTTCAAAATCAGACAGTTGAACTGGCTCACATTACAGCCCTTTGATTGCTAAATCTGACTCAGGAAGTAGTGCAAAGATGCACCTATTTCTTGAAGCAGGAGAGGGTTGCCCCCTTTTGACACCAGCTTGTGATTGCTGTGGTAAAAGTCTGAGTCAGAGAAGTGGTGGCATTCTGAAATAGAACAGTTATCCTTTGCAAAGCCTTTCTACAGGTTCAAAAGAAATAAGGAATGTCTTGGAATAAAAGCTGAAAATAACTCCAAGCCAGTGAATTAGAGTGGTGGCACTTTTTTTATTCAAGGTTTATTCTTCTATGCTCAGAAACCATGTAGAATTAGCATTAACAAAACGCCTGCCTATGTGCTTGTCTAGCTGCAGAGGGGAAAAGAATGCATCCATTTGCCTGGATGGGAAAGTACCTGTGTACCTGGTAGCATTAGCACCTCTGCAAATGTGCACTTCCACATAAGTTTGTAGGCTTGTGTCTACCTGCTTATCTATCATACACACAGTGTGTGTGTATGTATGTATGTATGTATATATATAGTGTATATATATATTAACAACTGTTGAATAAATTTACACTACTTCTTAGACTGAATTCTATAATTGCTACTTGAGAGTGAGAGCCACCTACAGACTCTAACTTTCTCATGGGTATTATTACCTTTGAAGCA
Organism: Upupa epops; assembly: GCA_013397515.1. Lineage (NCBI taxonomy): Eukaryota > Metazoa > Chordata > Aves > Bucerotiformes > Upupidae > Upupa > Upupa epops. The sequence goes on along the minus strand of VZRI01014020.1, from coordinate 301,962 downwards.
GAAGTAGCAAAAAAACAATTAGCCTGCAGCAGGTACAGGTTGCCCACATATTTGTAAAGTGGATTTGTATTAGTCTCTTTTCCCTTGAGGAGAGAGACACTTTCTATTGTAAATACACTATATGTTCTTAATTAAAATTCTTGTTTTTACTTCTGCCTCCATTCTGGTTTTGTCCTATCAACTTCTGTGACTGTGGGTGGGGGCAGAGAAAGGTGAATAACTTTCAGAAGTGGCAAGATTGGGCTGCAGTAGTGGGTGGCTTGATGGTCTGATGATTTGGGTTTTGTTTTTTTGTTTTTTGTTTTTAAAAAAAAACAAATTTCATGAACTTTTGTATGGAAAGTTTTTCTGTCCTCAAATCATAGGAAGCTGGCTGAGTGTAGTTGTAGTAAGTAGGACAGAAATTAACTTGGTTGCAGGTTTTCTCAGATTTTCAGGAGTTGATACGCTAGCATATTTAAACTGAATTTTTACAGTAAGGAATTTTGATTTGACATGGGTGTTTGTTGTTTTTTGTTTTTTTTTTTTTTTTGAGGGAACCAAAGCACCGTGCCAAGGCAGTAAGGACTGTTCCTACCCCACTGATGAAAAAACTTGAACTTCACAAGTGTCAGTGACAAAGCCAGAAATTGAAGTCACTTTTCATTCCAAGTTTGAAGTTTTATTTTGCTATGCCTACATAGTATTTTAATCAAGGCTTTTTAATTTAAAAAAAAGAAATCAAATGAGATGGTACAAAGCTCATCACAGTATACTTTGTATTTCTTTCATGATTCGTGTTCAACAAGCACAGCAGTATAGTAAACTAGATGTGAAACTGTTCAAAACAGAAATCATCAGAAATCCCTTACAGGTGTGACATTTAAGGAATTGATTTGGTGTTTTATCCTTGTACTGCGCAATACAGTTTGGGTATTTTAAAGTTCACCACGTAAGGTCTATGATACAGTGTAGCCAGCAGAGGTATGGAGGTGATTTATCTACTGTACTCAGCACTGGTAAGGCCACATTTTGAATGTTGATGTCAGTTCTGGGCCCCTCATGACAAGAAGGACATATAGGTGCTGGAGCACAGCCAGAGAAGAGCAATGAGTCTCATGAAAGGTCTGGAACACAGAGATGAGGACTGGCTCAGGGAACTTTGGTTGTTTAGCCTTGGGAAAAGGAGTCTGAAGGGGGACCTTATCACTGTGTACAGCTACCTGAAGGATGGTTGGAGTGAGGAGGGGACTGGTCTTTTCTGCCTGGTGGCATGTGACAGGACTAAAGGAAATGGCTGCACGTTGAGGCAGAAAAGATTTAGGCTGCATGTTAACGAGGATTTCTTCAATGAAAGGGTTGTTGGGCAGTGCTGTATGCCAGCTCTGTTGAAGACCTGAACGTGAGGGAGCTATGCACGAACTGAAAGCACCATCTAGCCCTGGATTACTCATGTTCTCTTTGAGGCTGCAGAATCCTAGTACTCCAAAGGGTTGTTGGGCAGGTTGCCTAGGGCAGTATTGGAGAACCCATCCCTCGGATGAGTTTAAAAGATGTATAAATACATGTTTGCTTAGAGACATGATTTAATGGTGAGTTGGCAGTGGACTTGGACTTGGTTGGAAGAGACCTTTAAACCATCAAGTGATTCCTTGTTTCTGTTACCTGCAAGCAGTAGGCCTGGGCTGCTGCTCTGTCACCAGTGATTAAAATTAGTTATAAATTCATACATAAACTAATTATACGGCAATCCATGGATGTGACATTCTCCAAAATGCCTAAGGCACTTTCAAGGTAAGCAAGGCAGCTAAACCGTGTGAATAGGGCAACACAGGCTCCTCAAGCTATGGAGGCCGAGCCAGGAAAACAGAACCTGTGAGACGTAATTTTACCTTTTTTTTTTTTNNNNTTTTTTTTTTTTTTGGTGGTTATCATTGATTTGTCGGTACCTTACCGGTATGAATAACACTTCGATTTTTAAAACGTTCTCCCTCCATCCCAAAAGCCATAACTCCCTCCCCTACTACAGCCGCAGCGAGCGCAGCTCTTCAGGAAAGCAGTGCCACCCCCACCCCTTCCTCCCCCTCTCCCCGCCCTTCCGAATTGGTACGGCCTAAGGGGCCGCGGTGCGCGCCGGGATGGGAGTGGGCGGGGCGCGGCGCCTGTGAGTGCCGTTGCGAGTCCGCTTGGCGCCATTGCCGTTGCAGCCATGGCGCATAACAAGTCCATGCACGCTCGCAATCGGTACAAGGACAAACCACCCGACTTCGCGTTCCTGGCGGGCAAGTACCCGGCCTTCCAGCAACACGTGCACACCACCCTCACCGGCAGAGTGAGGTACGGGCCGCCGGGAGCGAGGGACAGGTCGCGTTTGGGGCCTGCGGAGCTTGTGTGTGTGTGTGTACGTGTGTGCGCGCGACAAGCAGTGGTCCCCAGGATTCAGTGCTAGGCCATGTTCTCTTAGATGTATTAGCGCTCTGGGTGAGGGGATCAAGTGTACCCTCAGTTTGCAGGTGACGCCAAGCTGAGCGGGTGTGTTGATCCGCTAGAGAGAGTAGGGAGGACCTACAGGGGGATCTAGGATTGTTGGGCCGAGGTGAATTGTAAGGTTCCACAATGTCAAGTGCCAGGTTCTGCAGTCAGGTGATAACAACCCCATGATAGGTAACAGACTAGAAAAATTGTCAATGAGTTGAGCTGGGAGAGCTTTAGGTTGGATATTAGGAATAATTTCTTCACCAAATGGGTCAGTGCACATTGGAACATGCTGCCCTGGGCAGTGGTGGAGTCACCCGCCATCCCTGGAGTTACTGAAAAGAAGTATAGTGCTGAGTGACGTGATATGTGATGACCTGGCAGTACGGGGTTAATGGATTATCTTAAAGGTCTGTACCAGTCAAAGAGAGTCTGTGATTCTGTGTGAGTGATTCTGGCCCTGTTCTGTGATGATTAGAAGGCTGCTGTCACCCTTAACTGCTGTTTATACCTTTCAGCCTGAATTTCAAGGACCCGGAGGCAGTGAGAGCACTGACGTGCACACTGCTAAAGGAGGATTTTGGGCTCACGATTGACATCCCTGTGGAAAGGCTCATTCCTACTGTTCCATTGAGGCTGAACTACATTCACTGGGTGGAGGATCTCATTGGTCACCAGGAGGCTGAAAAGCAAGTCCTTAGAAGAGGCATTGACATAGGTAGTTAGAAAGGCAAATTTTTGCTATTTAATGTCAGCGAAACAGTAATGGATGTGTGCTTTGAGCATTTAAAGCCATCCATAACTTAACATTAAAAGTCAAAGTGATCAAGCTTTCCTAGGCTGGCCAGGGAAGCGGTGGAGGCACCACTCTTGGAGGTGCTCAGAAATCCACATGAGACATGGCACTTTGGGATGTGCTTTAGTGGGCATGGTTGCACTTCATGATTGTAGAGGTCTTTTCCAACCTTAATAATTGTATGATTCTGTACAAAATACATGGTTAATAGCTGCACTGCACGTTACACCAGAGAATTGCTTTGCCTTTTCTCATGGCTCTTCTCTTTTGCAGGGACGGGAGCATCTTGCATATACCCATTACTTGGAGCAACTTTGAATGGCTGGTATTTTCTTGCTACAGAAGTAGATGATATGTGCTTCAATTATGCCAAGAAGAATGTTGAACAGAATAACTTGTCTGATCTTATAAAAGGTATGATGTAATAAGGTGCACAGCAGCATACAAATATTATGATGTATTTTTGTCATCTTCAGTGGTAGAATCTGTGTTGTTGCCAAATGCTCAGTTGGTCTAATAGAAGCCAACTGTTTACTAAGGTATGTGTATGCTTAAGCCAAGAAGTCACAGCTTGCCCTGAATGGGATGCGTGGACGGAGTTACTTGTCCTTACAAAATTCCTGAAAGGTAGCTTCACCTTGGGTGTTTTTTTTGTCTTATCCTAAAGTACTTTTTAGAGTTCATGCTGTTTCTGCTGCTATGAGACCTGCAGTGCTCCCCTCAAATAATTTGCATGACACATTGTCTTGTACAGAGACAGCCTTTCCTCATTTCTGAATTAGGTCCTGATGGTGCCTGTGATAGTGGCAGCATGCCAGACTTGGGCTGTGTAGGGGTGTAATTGTGTGGTGGTGTTTCACTATACTGGAAGAACCTCAGGCGAAGTAGAATGCCCCATGTGAAGCTCTAGAGCCAGAGTTTATTGCAGTTACCTTTTGCAGTAAGTGGCTGTTTGCTGGTGGACCAAGCCAGGAGCAAGGGAGGTACCACTGGTGGTGTCTGTAGTCAAATGCTGCCTAAAAAACAATCCACCTTGCCACTTTTCAACTTCGGGGCTTAATTTGTGTTAGCTAGAGCTGAGTGTACTCCTATAAGTAGTAACATGCGTTTTCGGTATCTCTGTTTTTAATTAAAAAAAAAAAATTCCCACCCCATGGTTTTTGCTGTGTTCTAGGAGTCCATGTTGACATTCTTGCCAGATAGCTTCTTTTGAGGATCATGGTGAAATATAGCCTTTGTTCTTCAAACTTAATGTAAAAAAACCCCAACTCTCTGATAGTAGACCCATCAGTAATACAGTTGATGATGATTTACTAATTGCTATATAGCTTCTTCTTTCCCTGAGTTAAAAAAAAGTGTAACTTCAGTGAATATAGCTTTACATTAGTCTTTCTGATTCTTAGCTTTAGGCTCCAGATGGTATGTTTTGTTGAGTAAAATTCTAGGATTCTGTATCGTAAAATAAGTTGTTTGGACTCTGATTTCTTTACTCTTTAAGAAATGTGGGATAGTTAACTGACACTTCTGTTAAATTTTGGAAGGGCTTAAAGTGAATTAATAGTTGCGTTAGAGAACTCAGTATAACAAGTAGTTCCTGTTGTTTTAAAGACTGATGTAATTCTGCTACTATTTATAAAACATAAAAGCTGTTTGCGTGCTAATCCTTAACCTGAAGTTGTTATTGTAAGCTGATATTTATTAACGTTTTTTGGTAGAAAAAAGTGGTTAGGAAGTACAGTTTTTATACAGTATATAGTTTAGAGGAGTAGTGAAACATAATTGATGTGCTAGATAAAATATGAATTTCTTTTCTGATCAAATTATTGTTTTTTATTAGTGGTGAAGGTACCACAAAAGACTCTTCTAATGGATGCACTGAAAGAAGAATCTGAGATTGTTTATGATTTCTGCATGTGCAATCCCCCGTTTTTTGCCAACCAATTGGAAGCGAAGGTAAGATAACAAACTAAATGTCCATATGTTTCAGTACTCAGTGAGTGGGAGGGTACCAACAATTTAGTGTCTTCCCTTGGGGAATGTTGAGTGGAAAATCCCAAATTATTGTGAAATGGCATTTTTCTTTCTCCCCTTCCCCAAAGGAGCTCTGAGAAACTTAACTATTAACCTTCCTAAAGCAGAGGATGACATGTAGAATTTTGTCACGTGTTCTTACTGTCTTAGAGAATTCTTTTGCAAAGTAGACACCTGGTAAATCTGAAATAAAATACCCATTGTGTAACAGTGGTAGAGAGGAATTAGTTTCTGGCATTGTGCCTGCCTGTAGTTTTTGCTTCTTTAGCAATGTAGGCACTATCATACTGTTCTGAACAGTGCTTGCAGTACCTACTGAATACAGTCAGAAACTTAACTCTGTGATTGAGGGCAATAGAAAAAAGTATTCAAGTTAAACACTAGCATGCATTTTATGTGTATTGAAACCACCTATTTCCTATTATCAGGATAATGATATGTGACAAATAACCAACCTGGGTATGAGATTATAGGGATTTAACTTGATTATGCTTATTCAGAATGTATCTTTGTCCGTTGTTCATGGAAGCACTGTACAAAGTAGTGTAACATTTCATCTTGCGTGTTCTTTTCTTAAATCCAGGGAGTAAACTCTCGTAATCCACGACGTCCCCCTCCGAGCTCTGTAAATACAGGAGGGATCACAGAAATCATGGCTGAAGGAGGAGAACTGGAATTTGTCAAAAGAATTATTCATGACAGTCTACAGCTTAAAAAGAGGTTACGGTAGGTCCTTAGTTTTAATTAAAAAAAAGGCCTTCACTTTTTTATCCTCTGTTGTGGCTTAAATCATGAGAAAAATTATATTTTAAGTAAGGGATTTGGCTGTGTTCCAGTTGTAGCAGTTTAGTTTGTTTAATGACACATAAACATCATTAATTAGTCTCAGTTTACATAAAATTAGTTGTTCCTGAGCATCAAACAATTACAACTCATCAATGGAAGTATTTAAAGGCAGAAGGCAAAAAAAAGACACTAACAGTGACTGTAGCTTGCAGCTAAATTAGCACATACTTGCTGAAGGCAGTCATTGTTAATTCTTCAAGGCTTCTGGAATGGGGGAAGATTTACGTTGTTGCTTAGTTACTTGTTCTTTACCAGACAGTTTCCTTATGAATTTTATTAACTTGCAACTTTGCTTTATAAAGGGTACTGTTGTGCTGAATGCTGTCTTGGCTGAACAGCCACAATAAAAGCTGCAGTGACACCTTTTGAACAAGATAAACAGATGGTCTATCTTCACTTTTCTGACTGCCAGACTACTTACCCAGGGCTGTACACTAATTCTGTAGCTCTTCTGGAAGATTCCTTGTTTCCTTTTTTACTTTTTTTCAATATCCTTCTAAAATACAGCTAGCAAAATTTTTTTCATCAGTGTTGTAAGCAACACAGCCTGGCTTCTATATGTTCAAGTGCTTTGCTTCTGTTTTGTTTAGACCATTTTAGGCAGAAAGGTTGCATTAGAACCTCATCTTGTTCTATTTAATACCAAAATGTGTCTTTAGAAAATATTTTGTTAATGGGCCTGAAAAAACGAAGACTATTTTCAAGGTTTGGGAAAAAAAGAGAAAAAGTAGAACTGTATTTGGCTCTGCTAGAACTACTTCTACCTTGCAGTGCTTTGAAGAAAAAAAAAGTTGAGCTAGTTTGCAGAGGTTGCTGTTTTGATAACCTGGAAACACAGATTTTTATTCTTTTTTAAAGTTTTTTAAATGTCCTTCCTTTTTTTGTCATCCACCAAATCATAAATAATGTAATGTATGGTGTTCTAAATATATTTACACATAACCTTTTTTGAATCCAGTCATCAAAAAAAGTATGGAAGAGAGAGTTGTAGATTTTGAATAGTAACTTAGTTGAAGAATACAAGTGTAATGTTTGGAGACATTGTGCATGTGGAGAGAGATGGAAGGACAAAGCGCCATCAGAAGTGGGGAAATAGTGTTCTTTCCTTTTTTTTTCCTCTCCCTGTTGGATTCCTCATGAGTTATGGGTTAGGTGATGGAAGCCTGGATGAATGAGTTATCAATGAGCAGAAGTAGTAGTTAGTAGATCTGCTTCTCAGGCACAATTTCTTCTCAATAGTTGAATATTCCTTTTTATTCAGCTTCATTCTGCAAAGAAAGTGGAAAAAATTAAAAATAATATTTTAAGGGTTAACATCAAACAGGATTGTTAGTAGTTTAGATGCTGTTTCAGTAATAATGTATTTTCTAAAAATTCAAGATTCCCCTGTCCTTTCTGTCACAAAATCATGTAATTGTTTAGATTGGAAAAGACCTTTAAGATTACAGAATCCATTCACCCATCTTTATCAAACCCACAGCTGAATGATGTCTCTAAGCTCCATATCTATGTGACTCATGAATGGTGACTCAAACACCTCCCTGGGCAGCACTGTTCCAGTGTCTGAGAACCCTTTCAATGAAGAAGTTTTTTCCTAGTGTCTAACTTAGAACTTTCCCATGTGGAACTTGAGGCCAGTTTCCTGTCTTGGGACCTTTTAAGATGTACTATGAACTAGTCTGCGTTTTAAAAGTGTGATTATTTTGTTGTTTTGTTTAAATCTTCTATCCTTACAGGCTTCTGATCCAAGTAGTTTCTGTTTTCAGTTGATCTGTATATATACAAAACAACTTGGTTAATGTGTCATTTGCAGGTGGTACAGTTGCATGTTGGGGAAGAAATGCAGTTTAGCACCATTGAAAGAAGAACTTAGAATCCAGGGGGTGAGTTTGTATATTGTCTTTGTATATCCTGTATACAATATGTACTATGTTCTGTTATGTGGGTAATTATTATTGAGATGCTTTTGCTGGGTTTTTCTTTGTAGGAAGAAACTGCAATTCCTTGTTAGGAAAACACTCAAAGCAGTTGAAATGTAGTCACTGTAGATGCAGATCTGGTAGTTAAGTAGCACATACTGTCTCTAGATTTTTGTTTTTATCCTGATTAGGAGCATGTAACTGTTCTAGAACATACAGTGTTTTGGCTCTAAAATAACAATAACACAGATGTTGTTTAAAAAAATCAACAAATTCCATCTCTCTTTTCTTTTAGTAAACTTGAATTTTTTTGCTTGTATTCAGTTTTTTTTTTTGCTTGTGTTGAATTCTGGGACCAAGTAAGATGGAGCTTTATCCTGCTGTTCTTATGCCAGAAGAACTTTTTCATGGCTTTTTGGAGGAAGTGTAGTCTTCTCTCTACTATCCGTATAAAGAAAGTGATTGTGAGATCTGTCCTTGTATATGGTAAAGAGGTGAAGTAGAGAGTGCATCGTTAAATCTGTTTCCAGAAATATTAACTACAGGACATAGGGAATCCTTAAACTCAGTGCCAGAGGATCCAACTTTATTCCCTGTCCTTGAATTGTTGTGAGAGAAACCCTTGTGAACCTTGTGTAGAAAAGCTGAATTTTCCTTGCAGACTTTTCTTGAAATTGTGAATTTAATTTTGTTCATGTTTGCGATCTTTGTTGTAACAGAGCTGGAAATATGTTGTCACCAAGGTGAGGCTCTATTGTTGTTCAGGTTAGGATGCAGCATATATATATATATATTCCAGAAAGTCTACTCATTGTTCAGATTTTGTTGACCCATGTGTGGGAAATTTTATAGAATTTGGAATCCAAAGGCAGGAAAAGTTAGAAAAGGGTTAGAGACAACTTTTCCTCTCTATTTTTGAAAGCCTTTTACAATTTTTTTTTATTATTTGTTCGTAGACCGTGGGGCATAATCTTGTGGTACTTCAGAGTGAAGTGGGTTGTTTGGTACTTAAGTTTGCTGGTATACAGCATTTTTCCATATCATAAGAAAATGCCTTACAGCATCCAAGGGTGGAAAGACTAGTTAACAATCATTGTATCTGAGTTTTATATTTAAAGGCAGTGCAAGTTCAGACTCAGTTTTTTTTTGGGGGAGTGGGTGGGGTGGGGGCAAAAGTAGAGAAGTGTTTCTGGAATTGTTTCTGGCATTTGCAGACAAGTGAGTTGCTTAGCAGCCTTAGCCTTTTGTTTCTCTTGTTCTGTGTTCCTTCGCAACAGCAGTGGGTTCAGTATTCAAGCGTGGAATAGGAGCAGGTTCCAAATAAGGAGAAAGAACGTGCTTTTTGCAGGATCAGAATGCAAATGTGTGCTGCAGGTGTGCCGGATTACTCCACGTAGTCGTATTGTGTGTTACTGAAACTGACACTTTGAAATGGCATAGACACAGCAGGACAGAGGTGATGGTACCAGCTTAAAGTAGCCCTGATATCCATGAGCCGTGTCAGAGAAAATCTTCATTTCTGGCATGAGAAAATCACTTTATACTGACTGTAATTTTTTTATATTTGAAAATGTGAGCAATAAAACAGTGTTGTTCATTAACATGAAATAAATTTTATGTTGATTCTCTGCATAGGTTCCTAAAGTTACTCATACTGAATTCTGTCAAGGACGCACAATGAGATGGGCACTGGCATGGAGTTTCTATGATGATGTACAAGTACCTGTAAGTAGTTTAGTTTGGTGTTTTTGTGAATTTTTTTTTTTTTTTCCTATGCCTTTTATTTGAGGAAGGACCTAAAGAGCAGTAACTGCTGTGAAACAAACTGTTCTCCTTCAAAATGGAACACTGGATGTGTGGTGCTGTATGGACAGTAGGATTTCTTAACTGACTGCCAGTCTGTTAGCAGTTGTTACATCATAAATAGCATATGCTTAGGGAGTTAAAAACCTGCCTGTGCAGGACCTTCCTGTAAGTTTCAGTGGAAGTTAGAGTCACTTGTGAGATTGTTCAAGTAGCAGTTTAGTAGTATTAAAAATATGCCATGTCTAGGGCTAGATTTGAACTTCAAGCTTCCTTCTGACAGATGTTTAATTCAGCCTATAGCTTCTGTTACCAAATAGATATTAATACATGAATGTAAGTTCACCTTAACGTTGCTTTTTTGATGAATTTGGATCAAAATGTGGATACTAGCACATGACCTCTATTCCCAAGAGTAGTCACTCTTCCTCAGCTCACAGTTAGTAGTTTAAAGGAAACAATGAAGATTTTTGTCTAATATTTAAAGATAAAATCTTCCTGCCTATCAGGCTGACATGAAGTGCATAATCCTGTTAAGCAATTTTTAATCGAAAACTCTTTGCAGTGAGGTGAAACTCTGGCCATGAGAATGACTTCTTAGTGGCTTACTTCATGCATGTAATCCCTGTGTTGTGAATACAAAAGTCATCCCACTAATACTGCACAGTATGTAATGATTTTTTTTCTTGTTCTAGTCACCACCATCTAAAAGAAGAAAGCTAGAAAAACCTCGGAAACCAATCACATTTGTGGTCTTGGCTTCTACAGTCAAAGAGTTGTCCATCAAAGCTGCAGCTATGGGCTGGGATGCTGTAGAAGCTATTGCTGTGGTTAGAGCTTGGGTAGAGAAGATTCTGACTGATCTGAAGGTATGATATTAAGGATTATATGTTAAAACAACACTCTACTTGAAAGTAGAATTGTGAGAGGACAGTATGAAGTTCTGCTGTTTTCTGCCGTAGGTTCAGTATAAGCGTGTTCCTTGTGGGAAGGATGAAGTTAGCTTGTTTGTGACTGCTATTGAAAACTCCTGGATTCATTTGAGGAGAAAGAAACGAGATGGATTACGGCAATTACGAGAACTTCCTAGAGCTTCTGAAGGTACTCTGCAAGCAATGGAAGAGGAGAAAACCAACCAGAAGAGTGTGGGTAACAATTCAGACTGTGAAAGCCCTAAGACTGTGGATTCTGAAACGGTGTTTATGGCACCTGAGGAGGATGTCCATTCAACCACAGGTGATGAACTAAGGCAAGGATCTGCTGACAAAGAAGAACACAGTGAACATGTGAAGGAGGAGACAGAAGCACAGCAGGGAGAAATATCACTTGGCAAAAGTTCCAGTGATGCAAAGGAGGAACCTTGCCCTTCAGAGGAAGCTAGCAATCCAACATTTGCAAAAGACCAAACTCCCAAAGAAACAAGTAGATGTTTTCTCTTTAAGTGTTTAATGAATGTGAAGAAAGAGGGAAATGATGTATTAGTAGAAATGCACTGGGTTGAAGGAGAAAACAGAGACTTGATGAACCAGCTATGCACATACTTACGAAACCAAATTCTTCGACTGGTTGCTAGTTAGCCCTTTTTCCTAGTTAGGTAAAGTAAGTCAGTTCTCAAATACTGCAAACTATTTTGAATGGATTAAATTTTCTAGTTAGAAAAACATGTTTATTTTTTCCCCTTAAAAAGGAATAAAATACAGATTAAAGTTCCCTTAAATATTTGAAAGAGCTTTTTCAAAGCTGCAAAGAGTACATAAAGTGTACTTCTTTGGACAGATGGGGAAATAATAGATTTTTGTGCTGCTTTTGTAAAACTACACGTTGAAGTGAAACATGTCTATGCTATGAATGTTTAAAACACCAGCACTGTTTTTTATAGTGCAAGAGAATTATGTATATAATTATATATATTGCTATGAAGTAGAAATCTTTACTGAAGTTATTTTATTCCATATTTTTTTATAGTAATACGCAGTAAATGGTTAGTCTGCCATGAGAATCACTTTCTACGGTGAGTTTTCAACTAAAGATTTAGGTAAAAGATGCCTCTTTTACCTCTAATCTATTAAACTTTTGGTCTGCCGAGTAGCAAGATGGATAGATACATTCTCTGAGTGTCAGATGATTAAAATAATCTCTAAAAAAAACTGTGTGGTGTGCTTTTATGGCGCTTGGGCTTTGAAACACAGAAGAGCCTACCAGTAGCATCTGTTTTTGTAGGCTTAGTTTTAACCACAAAATAAGCTCTTTGAGCTGCTTGAAGAGGATTTAAGTATATTAACTGTTCCATTAGACCAATCAGTACCTCAGTTCAAATATAATTCTCTGAAATGACAGTAGTGTTCTTAGAGGATTTTGTTTCCGTTTAATCTCAATATTTTGATCTAATGACAGGAAAGAGAGCATGCACCCATCTTGGTGAGCCAGAAATTCCTTTTGTGAGACAAAGACAGGTAACAGAAGCCTTAGGCTGTTGCAAAGGAAAACAACTGGCAAGAGGCTGTTACTTCTGTATCTGAGTCAGTCCTTACCACCAGATTTTTCTAGTTTTTCAATGCCAGTGACCTGCTCCTCTGAGAAGAGAGGCTGAGAAACATGGGTCTTGGGTGACTCTGAGGGTGCATGTCTGTATGTTTTTGAGATGATGGGCCCTTGGCACTGCTTCACCTGTAGTCAGCCTCAGGTTTTCTGAGAGTGGAGTGTGCACGTGTGTATTAGCAAAATAAATAATACACTCCTGGTGGACAGAAGGAAATAACTGTGTATGTTCATGCTGGTGGAACTACTTTGAATGTTCAGCCTCAGTTGTCAAGAATTCTGGAAAGAGTTGTATGCTTTCTGAGTTGAAATTACTTTTTAATTTAGAGAAGCTTTGATTTTTCCCCCTCTTCTTGGCATTTCACCTGTTAGGTAATAGACAAAGACTTGCATTTATAGGGTATTGTGAAATATTCACAGAAATGTGATATTCACATCACTGGAAAGAGATGAAAGTAGTCCTGCTCTGTTAGGATATGAAGAAGCTGATGTTAAGCAGTTTTGGCTGTCTGAGCCATTAGAGACAGAAATCAAAGCTTTGTCCTTTGTGCTGTTCTCTCGTAGCAGCTCTGCAAGATGAGCCTGCTTCTTTTGCTGAATCAGCCTGTATTACATGGCTTGATTAGTTACCCATACCTTTGACCCCTATCACAGGAATAACTTACTGAATGGTGCTTTTACAAAACCTGAGATTCTTAAAACAGGGTTGTAGACGAGGGTATTGGCCTCTTCTCATTAGTAAGTCTCATTAGGCCCTGCCTGGAGCTGTTGGAAGCTCCAGGGCTGCCTGGAGGTGTTTGAATCACCACATCTGGGTGTGTTTGAAAGTCCTGTAGATACGGAGTTTAGGGACCCAACTGAGCAGTGGGCTTCGCAAGTTGTGTTAATGGTTGCATTCTGTGACTTTTAAGGTCCTTTCTATCTTGAATGATGCTGTGATTCTGTGGGGGAAAAAAAAAAAAGCCAGTAGTCTGTGATTTGGGTGACTGTTTCACAAGTTCAAACATTGCCTTGACATTTTATTTAAAACTAATGCTTTGACAAAGGAAAACGTGGAAAGCCGAGGCCGTGCTGGGAAAGAATATCGACTAAAACCAGTGGAATTCAAGAGAAAAGCAAAGCTGGTGTCACCACATTTGCAGCACAGATGTCGCAATCCCCAAGGAGTGCTTCGTAAGATTATGTTCGGTGAGACCAGATGCCTCGGGCACGGCGGGGATACCCGATTCCCTGTGGGACCGTTGTCCCACTTAAGAGTCTGAGGCAGCGCCGGACTCGCCCTTTCCCTGCTCCCGCCGCAGCCGCTCGGGAAGCGGCCCACCCACCAACCGTTCCCCAGCTCGGGCCTGAGCGCCGTCCAGCGGCCGCTGCAGTTGGCCGCGCGTTCCCCACCCGTGCAAACCCCGGGGCGGGGCCAGGTTTGAATGGAGCGGCGGGAAGATGGTGGCGGCTTCACTCCCAGCGGTGCTGCCACAACTTCGGCCGTGGGGCTTCGTGACGGCCCGGGCGGATGCCGTGGGGCCGGGAAGGGAGTCCCGCCGCGCCCTGCCGCTCCCTGCCGGCCCGTGCTAAGCCCGCCGCCAGGACTCGACCTCTCCCTGCGCGGGAGTTCCGGCACCGGCTCGTCAGGTACGGGCGCAGAAGAGGGCAGCTCTAGACCCCTCTGTTACTCAGCCCCGCAGAGCGGAGGTCCGGGCTGTGTTGGGCTGGGCGGTGGTGTCGGGGGAGCGCTGGGGTCGCCGCGTGGCCTCTGCAGCTGCCCCGTGAAGCAGCGAGGCACGGAAGCGTCTCCCGCCCTCGGAAGCGTGGGCTCCCCGGGCTGGTCCGCGGCAGTGCTGAGAGGGTCAAGGGACCCTTCTATCCTCTTCCGGCCCGGGGTGCGAAGCCATGACCTGGAAGGGATCATCTAGTCCAACCCTCCCGCCGGAGCAGGTTTACCTAGAGCAGGTCGCAGTGGAGCACGTACAGGGTTTTGAATGTCTCCAGAGATGGAGACTCCGAAACCTCTGTAGGTAGCCTGTTCCGGTGCTGTTACTCTCACAATAAAGAAGTTTTTCCCTCATGTTTACATGGAGCTTCCTGTGTTGCAGCTTGTTTTCGATGCCCTTTATTCTCATTACGCTCTCGGCACACTTTTGCAATCGGGCTCGTTAGGCCGTGTCACTTAGGAGCGTGTCTTATTCTTGACTTGGCCTCTAGGTGCTACCACAGTACAACGATCAGCACAGTTCTGTTTTCTTTGGTAAATGGGACAAATTTTACCGATGTTATTAAATCAGTAAGCTGTTAGAATGCTTTGTATCTAGAGGCATCACTTTGAGTGGTGCTGCTCAGTGCCTTGATACCCGCGAAAAATAATCGTAGTAGGTTTTTTTTAATATACCATCGTGTACACGTAGAAGTTGTTATATAAACATATTGTGTTACATAAACATCTTGAGGCAAGATGTCATACAAAGTGCTCCTGCTGTCAGACAGGCCCTCTTAAAGTCATGCTTTCAGATGCAATATATTCTATTGGCTTATTGTGCTTTCAAATCAAGAGAGAAACCTAGATGTATACAGCATCAAAATACAACATTCAAATTCAAGATGTTTATCTGACATCTTGTTACTTTATCTTGCAGGTTTTTTTTGTAACTCTAAAACATTTACATCTCTTAGCCATCCTTTCCTTGATGCTATTATGTTCTGCAAGGTACAATTTTCTCACTTCTGCAAATGGAGCAGAACAAGGCAGCATACGTATTTCTACAGGACAACTCCCAGAGTAATTTCAGGAGGTGTCACTTATGTGTCCAAGTAGCTCCACATTCTGGAAGGGTGAAAAAAAGAAATTTCACAGAAATCTAATCTTGGAGCTTCTAACTAACAATGTGTATCTTCCTAATTTTGACTTATTTATTAGTATTTTCTAGTAGTAAAATAGCAGTGAGTGCTGGGCTTATATTACCATACATAGATCTTGTAAGAACAACCCCTAAGGGACAAGTTTTTGAAGTCCTGTTCAGTGCTAATCCACAGATATTTAAAGAATACCTGTAGATTATTGAAGCATTCTGTAGACTATTCTGCTGTTTAAAGAACAGCAGAATTGCTCAATTCTTTACTCATTCCATCTTCTACATGAAGTTTGCTGGTTTTATCATTAGGAAAGAAGCTTGAGATCCCATCATGTATGTTTTTTGTAATTTTTATAGTTCCAAATCTCAGTTCTGCCACATTCGTCACATGTAAGGACAGACAAATCTGCTCTCCTCTAAAATTAGGATTGAATCTTCCTTTGGGAAGCCTGTTACACTTCATGCCATGCTGCTGTTCTCTCCTGATGGTGCTCAATTTCTTGTTTAGTATTTGTATGGTACTTTGATTACACAAAGTGAAACAGCATATCAGCATTTTAATGTATATTTATGTAGGATAATGATCATGTACCAGTCACAGTTGGGTGGAGTCAACCTCAAGAAAGCAGCTGACATTTTCAGTATGTTGAGTGTAAAAATACTAGCTGCTGATGCACACCAGCATTTCTGATCTAGCCTGCCCTTACGGTGTCAACAAAGGTTGGAAATTTTGTTTAGAATTTTTTGGATGTGTCAGTAGAAGAACATGTACAGTAGTCAGTACACAGAATTACATATTTTTCACCTCAGTTTGACAACGTCTTTCACAAAATGCTGTTAGGAGATGATAGAGAGGAGGCATTAATGAGATTCAGAAACCTGTTTTCTGTCTCAAATGAAGAGGACAAAAAGTTTTGAGTTTTCTTAATGATTTGGAAAAACAAAGGAGGAAAGGAGGGTGAAGGCAATTTCTGTAGCCAGCACAAAACTACTTCAGGTTACCAAGACAAGAAATAAGCAGCAAGGAACTTAATTAAGCTAGAAAACCTGGCATTTAAGCTATGGGAATTGGCAATGTAGTGAAGATACTGATCAGTGTTGATTAACTGAAGTAACAGACATTATACAGAGTAGTTTAAGCTGCTTGTTTGCTTTGTGTTACTTCTTTAATTCACCATAAAGCAAAAGAAAAAAATAAGACTGGCAGTTTTGTAAACTGTGAGGATGGCTGACGTCTCTGTAGCAGTAATTTCACAAAATAAATACATTGTCATGCTGCTATGTTAATCAATGTTGAAACTTTTTTTTTAATTTGTATTTGGTAATGGCTGCTCTGTCTCAAAAGCAAATATCAGACCAAGAATTGGATGAAGACAGGATTTGAATATGGAAAATCTTGTAGCAGGAAAAATTGAAAAAATGATGTGAGGAGATAAGGAGAATTGTAAAACTTCTGTAGAAAATACTGAAAAATATAGGAAGTGTCATTTGATGTTATCTTTCCTCTTAATACAGGAACTCATAGAGAAGTTTGACCTTTTGTATGTAAGTGGCCTCAGCATATAAATTTGACGTTTCAATTTTTTTACTTCTTCTAAGTACAACATCAGCAGTTCAATGCTCCTGAAGACCAAGCAGACAAGTTGCTCCTTGCAAGCTGGGGTCTTCCCAAAGCGGTTCTAGAGAAATACCAGAGTCTGGGAGTAGTGCAAATGTTTGAATGGCAAGCAGAATGCCTAATGCTTGGACAAGTTCTGGAAGGGAAGAACCTTGTTTACTCAGGTATGCAAACATCTGATAAAAACTGTTCCTCTTAACTTTCCCAGTGCCATTCAGAAGAACATACTGGTGCTGAAGGGTTCTGATCTGGCAGATAAAAATGTTGGTCCTCTTTTTGTCTGGAGAGCCCCCATTAAGATCTGTCCCACTGCTGTACCTCAGACTTGGCTTGTATTTCTTTCCAGATGAGAAGAGAAACTTTTTTCCTAATTTTCTCTGTGAATATTCCTTAAGAAACTGATAATTAGGAGTCAGCTAATGACGACTCTTTCATTGCAGACGATGCCAACCAGGAACTGAATTATATCAGTAATGCTAGATACAAATACTCATGAAAATGTTATTTGCTATCTCATTTTTTCATTCCCTTTATGATTTCATGTAGTGCATGTGGAGTTGGGAAGGTGTGGTACAGAAGTAGGACTGGTGGTCTAGAAATATGTGGGAACTGACAGCTTAAGTGCCTACTATCCATGGGGAGAAGGTCCTAGAGCAGCACAGGGAGGATGAAGAACTTAGAAAAAGGATGGGTGATTTACTTAGATTTGGATTTGAGTTTTATTTACTTGGTTACAGAAGACTTTGGGCCTGCTTGCTGGGTAATGGCTGTCCTCTAGTATGCGGCATCTCATCTAGAAAACTCTAGTTCTATGGAGCAAGCAGGAGTTGTTAATGTATTTATGGGCTAGATCAGTAAGGTGGTGGCAGAGCTCTCCTGTTCAACCAAGATACTGTAGTAGGTTTTTTGTTTGGTTATTTTTACCTCTTGATTATCTCTGAGCTGCTGTTGTGTCTGGAGCTGATGGAGACTAGAAGAGAAATACTTTGCAGTCTTCTTGACTCTTAATGGGGTTAACTGCAAATGTAGTTGTGGCTGTGTGAGATGGGCATCAGCTGAAGAATCCTGCCTCAAATTTTCCTTTGCATGCTGGCATTATGGTGCTTGTTCCTTGGAATTTTATTTTTTAACTTCAAAAATTAATGTAAAAAAACTCCACTTTTTTTTTTAGCTCCTACCAGTGCTGGAAAGACTCTTGTTGCAGAATTGCTTATTTTGAAACGAGTCCTGGAGACTCGTAAGAAAGCTCTTCTGATCCTTCCTTTTATCTCTGTGGCCAAGGAGAAGAAACGTTATCTGCAGGTAAGTAGAATTCAAGAAGAGTAACTTTATGGGCTGTAGTTGTTGAATCACATTTTTTTAAACAGAATTTTGGATTTGAGGAAAAAGAAATTACAGAGTTGTTTCAGAAAGGATTTGTAGATAATTTAAAGTTTACTTTCATTCTAAGTTGGAGATTAAAAAACTCCTAAATTTTTAGCCCAAAAGGGAAACTTTGAAAACTTTTAAGGGGTTGATTAAAACATTTTATTTTCATTTTGACTCTTAAAGCAACATTACTTGCATTTATTCATGGATTTTATAATATATATGCTTTAAAGGAATTTTCTAATTAGAGATTTTGTCTGAAAAACTACAAAGGGAAGATGTCAATGTCATTGGAAAGGATAAAAGAATATTTTAGCTTTCCTTGGGGTGTTCTAACAGGATTTTGTGCCTTTGATTTCAGTTTGACTTTGCTAAAAATTTATTCTGTCTTGGCTTCTTCACCTCAGCTATATAAATACAAAATTACAGTGGGGACAAGCTTTTTAAAACAAATATTTTTTATTGAAACTATTTCATATCAAACATAGTTTTCATTTGCTAAGGCGTTCAAATAATGACAATTAGTTAAAGCAAATACAAAACCAGCAGGCATGTTTAGGGCATTTTGGGTGTAATGAACTGAAGTGGTATCTTAACATTGCAAACTGCTAGCAAATGCTTCAAACCAAGTGCAAAAGCTACTTTGTAGTGAATAATAATGGAGAGATGGAAGCCAGTTCTACTGCTCCTGGCCTAAGTTTTGGCCGTGGCTGCACACACTTGAAACCATATGGTATCCTACCCAAATGGTGCAAATACTCATAGAATCATAGAATTATGTAAGTGGGAAAAGACCTTTAAGATCATCGAGTCCAACCATTCACCCAACCTGACCAAGTTCATTATTAAACCATCTCCTTAAGTTCCATAGCTAGGTAATTGTTAAACATATCCAGGGATGGTAATACCTTTAGTTAATGCAGTGTGTAACGTGCCAAAGCTTTGGCACTGCAGTAGTAATCCATGGAAGAAGGAACTTGTTGCTCTGTGACTTTCTGTGACTTTTGTGACTTTGTGTTTGTAGTCCCAGGTTTGGTTTTTGCTCAGGATTTCTCAAGAGCCAGGCTTCTTTGTACCTAACGCACTGGTATTAAAAACTGGTATAATTTATAAAAATGTGTTTAATCTTTTTAACAGTAAATTATTTCCTATACAGCAGTGGTCTCCATCTCTTACTCATTTATTTACACAATTGATTCTGTAATGGCTACCATATGGCTTCTACTTTGGAAATAAAAAATGACAGGGGAAAGAAAATGTAGAAGTGACTGGCTGAGCTATGGCTTTAATCTGATGAATTGGCAGTATAAGTACAGAACTGGTGGTTTCAGAATGCAGGTATTTATGTGATTCTAGTAGGCATTGGTCAAAATTCAGAGTTGTAACCTTAGCACGGTATTTTATATTCTTGGGAAACAGGCCCTGTTTCAGGAGGTGAATGTGAGAGTTGAAGGCTACATGGGAAGCATGTCTGCTGCAGGACGTTTCTCTGCCCTGGATGTTGCTGTCTGCACCATTGAGAAAGCCAACGGTCTAGTCAATAGACTAATAGAAGAAAACAAGATGGACTTACTAGGTAAAACACTAAGGCTTAGTCACTGCAGGGATGAGGTTTATTACATGTTCTGGGTCACTGTGGTCCTGATGGCCACTAGCTAATTGTAGTATTCATTTCGTATTTGGCAGGAGATATGAAAACTTCTGATGCCCACTGTTTCCAGTACACTTTTGGAAAGAGATATTTCCTAGTCCAGTCAGGTGTTTTGGAAGCATAGTCAGCATCCTAAAATGTGTTGTTTAATGTTCTTTAAGAAGGAGAAATATAACAAATCCCTTTGGCTTATGTCTCCATTCTCTCCCTGTATTTTGTTGTGCTCTGAAAATCCTACATTTGATGTCAGATTAATGAATGTACCTGAGAAGAGTCATATAATCACCCAAGTGGCAGCAGAACTTGAGTTTATGTCTACAACACTGATACCTTCTTAAATCATAGTGTTTTTCCTTTCACCATTTGAAAAGATTTCTGCTAAAAGCTTCTGTGTTTCCCTTGTACCCAAGTATGACCCTATAAATGAAATCAGGATAAAAATGTTTTGGATTTTTTTTAGCTAGCTTAAGTTTTAAATGAAATTTGAGTTTGAAAAAACCCTTAAAGTGAAAAATTGACAAATTTTCTATTTGGAGTTATATTTTTTAAAAGCTCCAAAATACAGGCATGTTCTGAAAAATGCCAGTTTTATCTGTCACCTAAAGCCAACTTGTCTGAAACTGCCAGATTGTACCTAATTTTCTAATTAATTCTAAATTGATCCTAGTTTGTAACTCTTGCGATATGAGTTACTGGGAGATTACTGCAATTCTGGATGGATTCCAGTTCAAGCTTGAGCTGTTGCTTTTGTTGGTGTCAATCACTGACTGATGGTTCACTTTGCCTTTGGAAATTGTTGAAACTCAAATAGAGCAGAGCTTGCTGCTGTATAAAGCAATTGAAAGCAATTTTGTGCTTCTAATTATTATACAAAGTGTGTCAGTTTTGAACACCCAGGTACACAGGACTCTTGCTGTTCAACCTGTTAACACTGAAACTAAAGAAATTTTTAGGAAAGCAGATCAGAGAAGAATCTGCTGCCTTCTCAACATGTCAGCTGGGAATGGATTTGTAATGTACTGTTGTGATGATTTATTTCTTAATTGAAACTTGAGATCATGAAAATACTTATTTAAATGTATTAAAAACAAAACAAAATCTTCCCTTCCTGTCATTCACAACCTTTTAGTTTTAAACATGATGTGGACTTCAAGCAGCTTAGTTACTCTACAGTAGCTCTCAGGTAGTGTGATTTTTTTCAGTAGTCTTTTAGGGACACATCTGGTTTGCAGACAGAAATAGGAGATTGAGGGCAGCCTAATTACTGGTAGCAATGCAATATGATGCAATTCTGGCCCCACTTGAACTCAGGAACTTGTTGTTTAGTAGAAAACATTATTGCATGCTGGAATCTGTAGTCCTTCTTGACTGCAATTTCATTTTAAGATGGGGATAGCTTTATGAAAAACATGTAACTTTGTGGAGAATACTGGTTGACTGGTTGCTTCTGCTGTGTTGTTGCACCAGGTGTCTTCTGAATAGAGGAGGGACTGAAAGTCAGATGTCACCAGCTTGCAGATAGCCAGGGTAATGCAGTTCAAAGGCTTAGCCTGGATTGGAATACCAATTCCCCTGAGTAGCACTAGAAGCCATGTAAAGTATTTGCTGTGCTATAAGTTCCTCCAGTGTTCTGTGCTTCCTTTCAGGAAGCAAACTGTGCTCCTGCTTGGCACAAAGACTGGAAAAGTGACTGAGTTGTATGAATTTTACGTTGCTAGACATCTGAATACACTATCCTGTTTCAGCTGCTGGAAGAATTCAGACAGCTCATTGTACAGGGAAGCAGGAAGAAGATATTTCTGATAGTTCAATAAATGTGTATTTGGTGACTATAGAATTATCACCTTTTTACAAGCAAGCACGGAATAGAGGAAGTGCAGGAAGACAGAGGAGCTGGATGGGTGGGTGTTTGTAAAAGAAGCTGATGAGACATTGCAGCAATCTTTTCTAACTTAAGTAGATTGAAAGAGAAGCAGGCAGGAAACAGACGGAGAGAGAAGGAACATATGTAGGAAGGAGAGAAAAAAAAAAGCCAGAGAAGAAAAAATAGCATTGAAACAGATAATATAAGGTCACATTTGCCCTTAAGCTCCTGCTATTTTAGCTGTACCAGGAAGATGTTACATAGCTGCACCAAAGAGGGGAAAAGAATTTCAACAGTGGCAGAACTAATGAAGCATGGTGTTTGCTGTGTGTGCCCTGCCTGCTTTGTTTATCTTTCCTTCAGCCTCTTCCGTGTCTCTGTGATTGTTTATATGGCTGTTAGTTGGGAAGTGTGCAGGAAGTGCACTGGGTGGCTGAGATATACTGGCTCTATCTTTTGTCCTCAGGGGAGACTCTGATCTGGTCTGTCATCTCCAGCTGCTGATACTTAGAAAGCTTTATAGACATTATTCTTTTCAGTATTTCTACACATCTTACAGATTTGTTGAAGGTGTCTAAAAAGTCATTTGCAGAAGGTAAGACGACAGTGGTGCAGTTGTAAGGATTGGGTTTTTTTTGCATTAGAATCCCAAAGCTTAATAGTAGGGCTCGTTCAGCTTTTTTTAGCAAGAAATCATGTAATAGAAAGCAGGTTATGCTGGTGTAATTGTATTTGCTCTAGGTATTTTTTCCTGACATATCTGTGTTAGTGAGGAGTGATGTTTTTAAGTAACATGATGTCAACAAAGCTTTTGAGTAGCTCACTTGGATGCTGGAATGTTCATTTCCAGATCCTTGAAAGCTCAGAGATTTTTATTTTCAGAGAGGTTACAGTATAGATGCTGCAATACTGTTCTATGTGGTGGGCAGACTAACTACTCAAACTATTTATTTATATATATTTTAGAAGCTAATTTTGTGTGTGTGACATTGTGGGGGGTATGAAATGTTATGACACTGGTTATGATTTGTCTCTCTCTGAAGAACCAGTGACAGAAGAAAGCCACTGTGGTGTTGGTAAGCACTGCTGGGCATGTGAATATAAATTTCAATTCATCTTGTGGAATATGAAAGGATCAAGACTATCCATTCTTAGTTTGGAGTTTTTTCAAATATAACCTGAGTTCTTCTCTTTATCAGGAGTGGTGGTAGTGGATGAGTTGCACATGCTGGGAGACTCTCATCGAGGATACCTGCTGGAACTCCTCCTGACCAAAATTAGATATGTTACAGAGAAGGTTTCAAAACGGTGGGTAAACTGGGATCTTAGAAACATTAAGGTTGAAAGAGACCTCCAGGATCATAAAGTCTAACCATCAACCTAATGCCACCATGCCCACTAAACCATGTGCCAGATCTACATGTTTTTTAACACCTTTCCACCACCTCTCTGGGAAGTCTGTTCCAATACCTGACCACTTTGTCTTTTAATGCTAAATCAGAAATGACTTTAAGTACTTTGTTCTCTGGGTGACTGAAAATTTGAGTTAGCTCCAGGGTTTTTATGAGATTGATGACCTAGAATATTTCGGTTATTAAGGTCTAATCATACAACCTCTCAGGGGCTTGTTGTAGTCAAAACATCTTTTTTATCTCATGGTTTTCAATGTGTATGCTACCATGGGATTCATTCTCTCAGGAGAACATATAAGGGTGAAGCTTTCATTTACCTTTTTCGCCTATTTAATTTTTTTTATGAAACTTTGGATTTCTTTTAAGATTTTTGCTAGCTGACTTGCTTTGCTTGATTTTTCAGTGTTTCAAGCAATAGGGCATTTATCCTATTGAAACATTCAGGTATGGTGAA
This sequence comes from Upupa epops, assembly GCA_013397515.1. NCBI lineage: Eukaryota > Metazoa > Chordata > Aves > Bucerotiformes > Upupidae > Upupa > Upupa epops. The sequence goes on along the minus strand of VZRI01014020.1, from coordinate 278,365 downwards.
AGAGCATGCATGCTGTCAACTTGTCAATGGTGAATTGATCAGAAGACTTAAGACGATGTGCCACTAATCTGCTTAGTTAGCACTTCTCAGAGTTATGTGTGGTTTTGCATATACTTTGTGATAAACTAGTGGTGTCATGGTTTCATGCCTTCAGCACAAGTGATTGGATACTGGGACTTTAGATGCTTTTAAGAATTCACTATCTGCATGCCCAGCACAAAACTGTCCAGTGGCTCCATAGTACTTGAACAAGGACAAGGACAAGAGTGAATGGAGGAGATGGTGTATCTATTTAATTTTTATTGGTGGTGCTGAGAGATGAGTCAAAATCTCTCGTCTTAGCACTAAAAGACAGATTCTGCCAGTTTTTTCTGCTGCTTCTTGTATTCGGAGTCGTACCAGTGCTGGGCTAAGCACAGTTTACCTCTTCAGTTCTTGAGGTATTGCCATTTCAACACTGACTCTCCTCTAGACATTTTAGCCAGTACTTCTCATCCTGATTTTTGGGATCCGTCAGTGTTCTGGGTCTGATCAACTCTGATGTTTTCTCTCATGCTCCCAGAAGTACTAGAAACCAGTAAACTTCAGGGCATCCTGAGTGATTTTGTCACTCCTTTTACCTTGGCTTGCCATGTAGCTGCAGCACAGGCAGAGGTTCACTCTTGCTTTCTTCCCTTGCATTGAAGAAGCACAAAGGAGAAAAAGCCTGTTAGGAAAAAGGGACAGCTGTATCTAGGAATATTCCTGTGAAGATGCAGTGCTTGAGCCTTCACCATAAAGGTACTAGGACCCAGATGCTCCATCTCTCAATTATGGACATGTTGACAGTGGTTTCCTGTACTGTTTACTGATATGAAGGAGGTGGCTGCCATTTTTGTTTGTGAATCCACTTGAGATTTCTGGAGTTGAAGATTTGTTTTGTTCAGATGTCTCCCAAGTCCATGGTGCACTTTTTTTCTGCTATGTAAAGGGTCTTTATCCAAATGATTTAAACACTGTCCAATGAGCACTGCTTAAGAGCTGTTTAAGGGATTAGCTGGATGTTCCATTGAAGTAGAAGTCTGTGTGTTTGCACCAGGAGAACATTATCTGATTGCTATTGCCAGCATTGGTACCCTTACTTCTCCATGAGGCTTTTGCAGATTCTGATAAAACTCTGCAGCAAGTTTTTCTCTTCCCCAGTCCAAGACTATGTATGGAGCTGGAATGTTTTTAATCCCTGAAGGTCAAAAGTTGCTTTGGGGACTGAAAGGTGAAAAGTTGCTTTAGGGGCAGACATCTGCAAACTAAGTTGCAGAGCCTACTAGCAAATGCTTTAGGAGCTTGGATAAGAGAATATGCCTCTCCAAATCTTCCTTACTTTTGTGGTGTCACTGACTGTCCCTTTTTACTTTAGATTTTGGGAAGTCTTGTTTCCTTGTTTTGTCTTTGCTAGGATCACCAGTATCTTCTAAGAAGGTTCAGACTTTTATAGAATCATAGGATGGTTTGGGTTAGAAGAAATCTTTGAAGATCATGTGGTCCAAGGCCCTGCAGTAAGCCCAGACATCTTCAACTAGATCAGGCTGCTCAGAACCCTGTCCAACCTGACCTTGAATCTCTCCATGGGTGGGGCATCTACCACCTCTCTGGGCAACTGGTGCAATGTTTCCCTGTCCCCTTTGTAGGAAATGTCTTCCTTATATTCATAGAATCGTAGAATCATATTCAGTCTAAATCTAGTCTCTTTCTACTTAAAACTGTCATCTCTTGTCCTACCATAACAGGCTCTGCTAAAAAGATTGTCCCTTTCTTATAAGCCCCTGTAAGTATTAAAAGGCCACAATAAAGTCTCCTTGGAGCCTTCTGCAGGCTGAACAGGCTAACTTTCTCAGCGTTTCTCCACAGGATCCACTTCAACAGGCCCATTGTATTTCTTGTGCTGAGGACCCCAGAGCTGGACACAGCACTCCAGATGGGGTCTCACTAGAGAGAATCATGTCTGTTGACTTGCTGGTGGTGCTGTTTTTAGTTGACCAGCTGGGCTTCAAGTGCACACTACTGGCTCATGTCCAGCTTTCCATCCACCGCTACCCCCAAGTCCTTCACCATAGGACTGCTGTCTCTGTTTCTGAGCTTGCATTTATTTGTCAGACCTTTTCATTTCCTAAAATCTCAATGTATGCCTCCAAGCAAAGCAAATGATCACTTTCTACACCCCCTTGCCTTGTGTGGAAGAAATAATAGCCTGAATTAAAATACACATCTGGGTGTCTAAATTAATGCTTTGTGTTTTCAGGTCTGTTAAGAGTCTATTAGTTCTTACTGCCTTCAGTGAAAGCTGCTGTTCAGCACTTTGAAGGTGGTTTCTTTGCTGAACTAAGTGCTTCTCAGCTCTAGGAAGATCTTAGTCTAGTGCTAGTCTAATTTGTCTTGAAATTGAAACAAATGGAAGTGTTTTCATTAAGGCATTTAAGCTTAGAAAGACTGCAGTGGACATGGGACCATTTCCATGTTTTTGTAATAACAAGAAAACAGTGGATTTATTTCACATCTTTTCAGTCTCTCCAAACACACTATCAGTTTATGGCTACTGTTACCTAAACAAGCTGAATGTTTAGGTTCAAAATGATACGAAGATGAACTATTTTATCATCAGTACATAAGCTGACAGTGTTTGCTTAATGCAGAGTATGGCTTGTTTTTTTACATGAAGCTGAAGCAAAATGTTTTGGACTTTTGACTCTGTAAGGAAATAGACTGAGTTGTTTTTTCTGACTCCTGTTTTCCAGAACAGTAGCCTGTGTTGTAAATAACTTTCATTTTCTTTTATTCACTTTCAGAGAGGGGAAGATGACCAGTCCTGGTTTTGGTGGGATACAGATAGTGGGTATGAGTGCTACCCTTCCCAACTTGGGACTTCTGGCCTCATGGTTAGATGCAGAGCTATACTGTACAGATTTTCGTCCTGTGCCCCTCAAGGAGTGTTTGAAAATCGGCATCAACATTTATGACACCTCCATGAATGTAGTGCGAGAATTCCAGCCCAAGCTTCAGCTGAAGGTAACAAAACTCTGAGCAGTGGCTTTGCGACAACACCTTTTGTACAACTAAAGTGAAAAAGACAGCTAATGGTATGCTTATAAATTTTAAGAGATGACATTCCTAACTTCATTGTGTACTTCATAGATTATGTACTTAAACTAAAGACTATTTATTTCAGGCTTCTACTGATTTAAACAAAAACCAAACCAAACCACTTCACAAAGTTATTAAAGTTTCTTCAGTATCACTCGAAGACAAAGTTGATTTTGCAGCTATCTTGACTTTGAGTACTTGACAGGCATAAAGAGCTTGATTCTCCTCTTACCAACCACTCTATTATCTGTCCTGAAATCTCTTCATTTTCATAAATGAAGTTAAATATTTCCTAGTTAGGTAAGGGCATTAATCATTGTGAGGATATGTTTTCATTAAAGTTAGTACAAAACCTGCTTATGTTACAGTGCTAAATGATCCAGTGTTGTCAGGGATTAGAAAGCAGATGTCCATCCTGATGTTTCTGAATCTGTTTACAGCATTTAGTATTTTATCACTTGAAACGGTTATGAAAAGTTACGAGTAACCTAATCACAGTATCACAGTAGTGATGAGGCTGGAAAAGACCTTAAAGATCATCCAGTCCAACCTAAAACCAACCAAGTAAACCTAAACATCTAACATTTAAATCCTGCCACTCAGCACCTTATCCAGCCTAACCTTAAACACCTCCAGAGATGGTGACCCAACCACCTTCGTGGGCAGCCCATTCCCAAACCGGATCACTCTTTCAGTAAAAAGTGAATGTCAAGTCTAAACCTCCCGGGATGGAGCTTAAGACCCCTTGCCCTGTTTCCAGTGTCCAGGGAGAAAAGACTGACCCCCACCTGACCATAACCACCTTTTAGATAGTTATAGAGAGTGATAAGGTCACCCCTGAGCGTCCTCTTTTCCAGGCTAAAAATGCAATGATTTGGAAGAACCAACTGGGTAGAAACAGGAAATTTGCAATTTCTACTTGTAGGTTCCTTTTCTGTGGAGTTTTTTGTGGAGTCTTTTCAACTGCTCTGCTGGTGTAGTAGTTGGACAACATGGTCTGAATGACAACACTAGTTCAGGATGTTTTGCACTCAGTTCTAATTGTGCACAAGCATTCATGGGTGATATGACGGCATAGCAAGGGAAAAAGGATCCTAGAAACAAAAGTAAGAGTATTTAGAAGCTTGCTTTCATGTGGTCATAGTGCAAAGATGATTTTGCACCTCTTCTGGGTTTTTTTGGAAGTAGTTGCTATGGATAGGTGCTAAACCAAGTGAGAGAAAGAGCTAAAATTGGCTCATGACTCAATAGTTTAAGGGAATTGGCTTAATTTATAATACTGATCAATCCTGTTGGACTTGAAATCTATCACTGGACATACAGACTTCTGTCCTCAAACTGGACCAGGAAAAGGAACTTGATTACCTCACCACTTCTGCTGAATTAGCTGGAATCCTTACTGCTCTGGACATGTCTGTGTATTTTCTGCTGTTGTTGCTCTTTTCTCATTTGCATTTTTGTGCTTTTTCTTTCTTACTGTATGCTTAGGTGTCAGCTCTTCCTCCCATGGCTTGCTTGCTAGAAGAGAATCAGGCTTAACCAAGCATAACAGATCAGTTACAGAAACTCTCTTAGGATCTTAAAACCAAAAGGCCTGCTGTAAACAGTAGGGTTCTGCATGCACAACTATAAAAGCCTTCCACTGTGCTCTGAACACTTGCAGTCTTTGGTCAGCAGTGTTTGCTGGGTGCATCTTATTGGGGATGCTCAGACTGCTACATCTCATGGTTTTATTTCAGCATCCTAATTAGTAATGCTTCCTCAAATACTGCAGAGGGATATTTTCCATTGAGGCTCTTCCTAGTTCTTCCCCTCTGCTGTTAGAGTAGACATGGATGTTACAGTGATTTTACATGCACTGATTTCTTTGCTGAGAAGCAGATTCATGAAAGCAAGACATAAAGCCTTAGATTTATGCATGGTTAGATCTAGGGCTGTCCTCAACTAATGTGGTCATACGAGTGCTTGGACTTTCTGAAGCAAGAGAGAAGATAAAATTGTTCTATCTTCTTGGCTCCTCTTTCTGACTTGAAGTAAAGGATTCCTACAGTGACACAGAAAATGATGGCATTTACAAACTCCACTTGGTGTGAGAATGCATTGAAAATGTTTTGTCTCACTTCAGGGAGATGAAGACCATGTTGTGAGTCTGTGTTATGAGACTGTTTGTGATGGACATTCAGTCCTGCTTTTCTGTCCGTCTAAGAACTGGTGTGAGAAGCTGGCAGACATCATTGCCAGGGAATTCTACAGTTTGCAACTGGCTAAAAGTAAGAGAAAAGTAGTTAATAGAAAATTGTATTATACATAGTGCCTTTACTGAATATTAGTTTTAGTAGAAAATATAATAATATGCTCTCTCTCCTGGTTCTGCAGAAGACTCAGTCCTTGCCCCAGTTGTTGTGAACAGAGAAGGAATTGATGAAGTTCTGGATCAGCTAAAGCGTTCTGTCTCAGGCCTGGACTCTGTGCTCCAACGTACTTTGCCATGGGGAGTGGCATTTCATCATGCAGGTATTCCTGAATATCTTGGTCTTGAATTCTGTAATGATCCAGCCTTTTTGCTGTAGTTATTAGCAGTGTACCAGTTAGCTGATTTTTTTAAGCCTTCTGTAGCTTGTGAGTTAATTACAGTTAGAGATAAACTTGAAATTCTTTTGTTGTGCCTTAAGACTTTAATGCCCTAATTGTTATGATAAATCTGTCTATTGTGTTGGATAACAACAACTTTTGAAATACAAATTAAATTATTTTGGTGAAATGCCTGAGAAATCAACAGATTTGCAGTTTGAGCATTTTCAAGTTGTACCTAAACCTGCCAGATTATTTCAGAGCAATTTTCTTTGACTTCATGCTGAAATAGATGACTAAATAGAAGAAGTATAACAATGAAAAATAAAAATAAAAGGACCACGTGCAATGAATGCTTCTGGCAAAATCTTTTATTTCTTACTTAAGTAGGCAATAGTGTATGTTGATTATTGAACCACTGAGAGATAGGATTGACTCTGGGAGAGAGAAGAGTAGCTTGCCGCTGAATATATAGAAGGAATAATTCCAAATGCTTTTAGAGTATATATTTGTTTCTCAAGAATAAAACTGGCCTGAAGCCCTCAAGGAAATGTAGAAAGATACACAGTAGACCTGTAACCTATAAAAGAAACAATGAATACTGCAAGAATAGGCTAAGGGAGTTGGGATTGTTCAGCCTGGAAAAGAGAAGGCTCTGGGGAGACTTTATTGGGGCCTTCCAGTATAATATGGGAGCCTACAAGAAGTCTGTGGAGGCACATTTTCAGGGGCTTGTAGTGATTGAATGAGGGGTTCTAAACTGAAGTTGGATTAGAAATTCCTCACTACGATTATGGCAAGACACTGGAACAAGTTGCCTGTGGAAACTTTGGATATTACAGTAATGGTGAGGCTGGAAAAGACCTTAAAGATCATCCAGTCCAACTTAAAACAAACCTAAACATCTGACATCTAGATTATGCCACTCAGCACTTCATCCAGCCCAACCTTAAACACCTCCAGTGACGGCGACCAGACCACCTCCGTGGGCAGCCTGTTCCAAAACTGAATCACTCTTTCAGTAAAAAAACCTCTTCCTAATGTCAAGCCTAAACCTCCCGGGATGGAGCTTAAGACTGTGACCCCTTGTCCTGTCTCCAGTGTCCAGGGAGAAAAGACCGACCCCCACCTGACCATAACCACCTTTTAGGTAGTTATAGAGAGCAATAAGGTCACCCCTGAGCCTCATCTTTTCCAGGCTAAACAGACCCATCTCCATCAGCCCCTCCTTGTAGGGCTGACCTTCCAGGTCCTTTTCCATTCTAGTTGCTTTTCTCTGGACTTGTTCCAGCACCTCAACATCCTTCCTAAACTGAGGGGCCCAGAACTGAACACAGTACTCCAGGTGCGGTCTAACCAGTGCCGAATACAGGGGGAGGATAACCTCCCTCTCCCTGCTGGCCACACTATTCCTGATACAGGTCAGGACACCATTAGCCCTCTTGGCCGCCTGGGCACATTGCTGACTCATGCTAAGTTTGCTGTCCACCAATACCCCCAAGTCTCTTTCTACCTGAGCACTCTAAGATCTCTATTCCCGGCCTATAGTTCTGACTGGGGTTGTTATAACCAAAAAGCACAATTCTATCACTGGAAGTGTACAAGGCCAGGGTGGATGGGGTTTTAGCAGCCTGGTTTAGTGAGAGGTATCCCTGCCCATGGGATAATCTTTAACATTCTTTGCAGCCCAAAGTATTCTATTATACTGTAAGAAGTATTCAGGGCCAGGATGACAAGTGATTAAATCCTAGTTCCCTGCTGTGTTTGTTACATCCATTTTACTTCTTTTTATTTTATTATATTTATTTATTTGTTTATTTATGTGCAGTGATGTGGATATGTATTAAATAGCTTTTCATCTCACTACAATGTGTACAAGCACCTTAGAAAATCCAGCTGAGTAAGAAAAATGTAATTGTGAAATTTTGCTTGAGTTACGGTTCAGAAGAAATTAACTGAAGTAGTGTTGTGAATGTAGTTCCTAGCCCTGAGTAGCTAATGTTCATGAAGTTTGATTGTTCTTCTTGAGACTAATACTAGTAGCTGTTAAATTCAGTCTTACCATTACTGGGTTTGCTAAAAGTTAGCTCTTCTTAGGTCTGACTTTTGATGAACGGGACATCATTGAAGGAGCCTTTCGCCAGGGATTGATTAGAGTTCTAGCAGCAACCTCCACACTTTCATCTGGAGTGAACTTGCCTGCACGCCGAGTAATTATACGAACTCCCATGTTTGGTGGCAAACTGCTAGACATTCTCACTTACAAACAGATGTCTGGAAGGGCTGGCAGGAAAGGAGTAGACACAGAAGGTAAGCAGAGGCTTTATTAACATTCTCAAAGAATGATGTTAACCTGATTAAATCCAGGGCAGTGCTTCGCAATTAGTGACTAATCATGATGAATTTCTTTGGTATTTGGTATGATTAAGTTACTCAAGATGAATTTGTTCAGTATTAATGGAGTAAAAACCCTAATTCCCAGGGGATTCTTTTCATTGCATGAGACTTACTTCCATACTTTTTCCTCTAATTTCCTGTTAGCTTCTGGGACTGTGTCATTCATTTGGCGTAATTCTGTGGTCTGTGATCAGTTTTCTAAAGCCTTTACAGTTTCAATGAGAAAATTTACAGTAAACTCTTGATTGGACAGGCCTAAAGTGTAAGAAATGCATTTGAAGCCTACAACCATAATTTGACAAACCACTTCTGTTGTTTGAAGTTCTGATTTGGACTTACTAAACTTCCATTAACAACTTTTATGAATCATGGAAATGGTAAATGCAACAGAGAGATGAGGAAATATGAACAGTAGTTCATAGGTAATAGGGTTTCTTCATGCATACTGTGGCAATGATTGATGTTCAACAAAATATTCTTGCCTGTTACTTAAATTTGTAATGGGAAATTTTTCTGCATGGATAATATTTGGGAAAATTATATTATACAGTCTAAACACAGGAGAAAATAAGTTCCACAGAAGCAGGAAGTGGGATTTGTCCTGATAGTTTGATTGGTGCTTGCTAGAACGCTATATAAGCAGACTGTTCTTACATTCAACTTTCTATTTTTGCCAGAGTAGCATAGCAACAGAGCGTTTTGCGACCTATATCTGTTAGCTGTCCCTATGTGTTAAAGAAAAGGGCAGCTGCATGCAGCATTTTGAAAATTTCCAGACTCCCTCATTTGAGTGCAGTTGGCAGGTGTAAAATTACATTATTTCTTGATGTTTCCTTTTTTTCCCCTTCAAGTTACAATAATTAGATCCCTTTTTTGACAGTTCTGATGTGACTGCGTTTTGCACAGTAAGCAGTTGATTTTATGGTGATGAGCTTCATGACTGTACCATTTTTTTTCCCACTTTGCAGAGTCTTTTGGAGGACAATCTAAGCTACATTACCAGCTGCTACTTTTTCACATAATAGGGAGGCTAGAGGACAGCAACTTCATCTGGAAAAAATTTCTTTATGTGGATATGAAATACAACTGACAGGCAAAAGATTAATGGTGTTCGGTTGATGTTTCTCCTCACAACATTGTAGTATTGAATTGTCTCAGGTTTTGATTTTTTTAATTATATTTTTCTGATTTAATGAAAATTAAACCCCATCATTTTAGAAAGTGAAATCGGATTATTTTTGCATCATCAGAACTGTCATGTTTCAAAAGTGAAATACATAAAGCTGTTCAATATCACTGAACAAATTGTAGAAATGTAATAGGGCCTTTTTTGCTTAAAATGGAGTTCTAATATAGAAGCATAGAATCATAGACTCTTGTGGCTGGAAAAGACCTTCAAATCATTGAGTCCAACCATTAACCTACTGAGCCCACCACTAAACTATGTTGCTAAACTCCATATCTGCACTATTTTTAAACACATCCAGGGATGGTGATTCAGCCGCCTCCATGAGCAGCCTTAAGCAGTGCTTAAGGACCCTTTCAATTAAGATTTTCCTAAGGTCCAACTTAAACTTTCCCTGGCACAGTTTGAGACCATTTCCTTTTGTCCTATCACTTGTTACAAGAGACCAAGACTCACCACTCTACAACCTCTTTTCAGATAGTTGTTGCCAGCCATCTTTTTCTTCAGACTAAATAGCCCCAGTTCCCTCAGCCACTTTTCACAAGGCTTGTTCTCCAGACCCTTTGCCAACCTTGTTGCCCTTCTCAGGACCTGCTCCAACACCTTAGTGCCTTTCTTGTATTGAGGTGCCCAAAACTGAATATAGTACTTGAGGTGTGACCTCCACAGTGTCAAGTACTGGGAGACAATCACTTTTCTAATTCTGGTGGCTACACTGTTTCTGATACAAGCCACAATGCCATTGGCCTTCTTGGCCACCTGAGCACAGTGCTGGCTCATATGCCAGCAGTGCCAGCATTAGCCAATGAATCATACTCTCAGGTCTCTTTCTACTGATCAATTTTCCAACCATTCTCCCCTCAAGGCTTTATTTAGCCAGGTTCTTTTGCTGTTTGTGTAGTCTGATGCTAACCTAGATTCCTGCTCTCATCTGACATCTTCATTAAGGGATGAAGGGGTTGTTTGAAAAGTGAGGGTTTTGGTTTTTTTTTACTGTTGCAATTATAAGATTTAAGTTCTCACTCGTGGCATCTCAGGGAAAGAGTTTGCCCTCAAATGTCTCAAATGACTTTTTGATAATGTAGAGCCTGATGGATAGTCATGCGAGATTAGAGCCGAGTGAATACACAATATTTCACCTGTTCATTACATTTATGTGCTGCTGTGTTTTCATTATCTTGGAATTTGCTGATTACTATAGCATTACCACAGCTACAATTTCATCATCACAGTCCTAGGATCTTACTAAGATATCAACTAAGTCTTGAGAAGTTATCATAAACCTTTCACAATATTTACTGTACAGCTAATCCAAGTCTAAAGTTATCTTCTTTGACAAAGGCAGGCTGTCCTAGCCATAATTCATTTATCGTGTGCCAGCTTCGTCTCCCAGGAACATAACTTCTCTAAAGGCTTTGTTGGAAAATATTTCCTTTATGTGGATACTGTATTTTCCATGGGTAGTTTGTACTATTATGCCACTAAAGGAATTCCATTTTTGTCTAATAGCTCTAGAACCATTTTTATCTCTCAAAGACTTTAATTAGTTAAGGATTAACATTGTCTACTGGAAAATTTTAAGGTAATGTGTATTTAAATGTACTTGCAGGAGAAACCATTCAGGATACCCAAGATTTTATGTGTGTGTGTGCATTTATGAAAGTTCAGAGAATGCAGAGTTATTTAGATTAATAACTTTGGATTTCTGAATTACTTTAGTATCTGTGTTATTTCAGGAGTGAAAACTGGTTGACTTAACACAAACTGTTGAAATACTATGAAGCTTTTAATGTTTTCTTCGTGCTTATGAGAATCTTTTTATTTTAGTAATGTAGGGCAGAAGAAAAATAGATGTCATTGTATATTATAGTTCCAGTCAATTCCAAACCAAGATGTGAGAGCAATTCAGCAGCAAAGCAGTTGTACAGAGAGGCTATGGAAGCTTCTTAGCTGATTTGGCAAGACTCTGACCATCCTAATCTAACCTTGAAGTTTGTTCTGCTTTTATTTCTTGTATATTAAGCATCTGTGGAGTCTTACTTAGCAATGAATATATATTATTTAAGGTTGCAAAGGTTTTTCTTATTTTCTTTTATTCAGCTTTTTCAAAAATACCTAGTTTTCCCTTCAAATAATAAGTTCCTGATCAACTGTATGTAGCTATTACAGTGCCAAGATGTAGTACTGAGATCATGAATATTTTTTTTGTTTCTTTTCATATAGGTGAAAGCATTTTAGTTTGCAAGCCCTCAGAAAAATCAAAAGGAGCTGCTTTACTTCAGGGAACTCTCAAGCCTGTTCGCAGTTGTTTGCTTAGAAGAGATGGGGAAGGCATTGCTCCTAGCATGAAAAGAGCAATACTTGAGGTACAGTAGGAACAGAGGGATTAGATTAGTGCTAATTGCAGGACAGTTTCTTTTGTGATGCCATCAGATGTTTTTTGTGCACTTTCTTCTGTTTTCCTCCCTTGTCAATGCAAGCAGCTTTAGAATATAGTAACTTGTGTCTTCCCAGCTTGCTCTTCTGGGCATGGTTAAGTCTCTGCTTGCTGCAGATTACAATGTGAGCAGACTCTAACAAGAGTTCCTAAGGTTTGCTTTGGCAAGTAGGTATATGCAAACTGCAGACAGGAATTTAGTTCTTAAACTTCATGTGTGGCCTAACATACTTGTAAGCTACTGATCCCAAAGGCTTTGTAGACTCAATTGAGTGATTATGACTTGCAGAACCTTGAGGGGTCCCTTATATCCCTCCTCAATTTACTTATTTCTTCTGCAGAGGAATGATATAAATTTTATAAAAACATTTTTGGTGAACAAACAGGTGTGGTAGCCAATTTATTCCCTTTGGCTTGCTTTCTTCTAGGGTTACTATAAGAATAAAAAAGGACCAAAAGGGTGTTATTCCACATAAATGAGCATATTTTCTCTTTCAAAGTTGCATTTGGACTTGAACTAAGTTCAGACGCTTTTTTTAAAAACTTTATTTTCTCTAGTACTCCTTTTGTCTTGTCAAAGCTGCTGTGATACTTAGAAGTTCACTGTGCTTCCATAGATTTTGAATTTTTAGCAGACCAAAGTAACTTCTAAATGCCATTTTCTGTGTAAGAGCTATCTGAAAGATGGGGGGTTCCTTTCTGCTTGTTGCTTTGTGACATGAAAAAATCCACTGAAAATATGAAAGTAAGTTTTTGATTTAAAATCTTGCAGTCTCAAGGAGACACATACATGCAAAAAGCAGTTATGTGAACTAAAAAAAATAACAACAATATTCAAGGGAAAAATATCCCTCTTGGTAGGAAAATAACAACCGGGTATGGCATTCACATATATTAAGAGAAAGTGTTAGTATGCTGAACAGCCTTAGAACTCTTCCTTCCTGGTTCTCTCTTTGTTTTTAGGAAATTGAAGTTTGTCTGTTAAACTTTTAAAAGTGTTAGCTAAGCAAAATGCCTAGAGCTACTCTGAAGTCTAAATTGATGCTACGTGTATTTCTGCTATCAAAATAAGGTTTTATAATTAATTCTTTCCTGTAGCTTAGTCCTATTGCTTATACATTATTTGTCTAGCTTTCTAGGCCAAGAAAAAGTCCTTATAGGCTGTTACTTTGTCTCATATTGCTCTCTTGTCTGGTTCTTTAAAACCTACATATCTGATGAATCAATGTATTTGACTCTCCAATCTGATCCTACTGTTTCTCTGGCAATATGAACAAGTAGTTTTCTTCAACAGATCATAGTGGGAGGAGTGGCCAGCACTCCGGATGATGTACAGACCTACGCCTCCTGCACTCTTCTTGCATCTAGTTTGAAAGAAAGTAAGTGGGAAAATGAGAAAGCACAAACCAAAGTGCAGACTGGACCTATTGAGGCTTGTGTAGCATGGTTACTGGAAAATGAATTCATTCAGATTCTGGATTCCAGCAATGATGTGAAAGGTAATACTTGTCTTCTCAACTGTAACATATTTTGCATGCAAGTGTTCTTGGATGCCTCTCTGCCCATAATCTCCAAGACTGATGCATCCTAGTCTACAAGCTCCCCAAATATCTTTAAATAAGGCATACTTTTACTACTACTACTATTTGTGCTCATTAACTGTACACTATGCTTTTTGTCTTTCTGAAGAAACACCAGGACATTTGAAGTGACTGCAAGTTTTTTCTAAAACTGCTTGGTGTACATGAATGTTCTTTTTCCTGATTTTGGCTGTGTTCTTAAAATGTCTATGGATGTGACTTTTAAAATAACAGTTACAATTACCACTACAGGTTAATTTCTACCTGTTTTTTAAGAAAAGGTTGTACTAGATATTCGGTGTTCCTAAGAAAAATTACTCAGAATGATAGCTCCTAGGCAGGATGGCAGATGATGGTATTCCCCTGGTTTTGTTCAGCTGTCACAAATGTTAGTCTGAGAACTTAGAGGGACCTATGCTTGTAATCTGGCTTCCAAAAAAGGCCAGTTTAAATTTAGGTAAGTCCAACCCTTTTATTCTTTCTTTTTTCCTGTATTCAGAATGGAAAAATATGCTATTTCTTATTGAAATCAGTTGGGAAAATATAGAATTTATGTCTATGAAATACATTGTAACCTGAAAATGAGATATAAACTTGCATTTAAATGTTTCCCTGTGTGCTTTGTTTTAGGGGTATTTATTAATTTATCTATCTATCTATCTGTCTATCTGTCTATCTATTTATTTATTTATTTATGTATTTATGTATTTATTTATTTTAACAGCGAAGGTTTATCATCCAACACATCTTGGCTCAGCTACTCTTTCCTCTTCTCTTTCACCAACTGAAGCGATGGAAATCTTTGCTGACCTGCAGCGAGCTATGAAAAGCTTTGTGCTGGAGAATGATCTGCATATTGTCTATTTGGTAGCTTCCATATTCTCTATTTCGTACTGCCAAAACTAAGGAAAGGGGAGAAAGAGCAATGTGGAGTTTTTGAGGGCCTCATGAATATAGGGGATTTTTTGAGCTTTGCTGAGCTTGTCCTTCATGGAGAAAAGTTTCTAAATTGAATGTTGTTCAGAAGTAGCCTGTTCCAATTGTGTCTGTTGTGTAGATGGGTGCTGCATGTATATCTAAGCCCACTGTTGTCACTCTTGACTTCAAAAGATTTCACAGTTTTGTAAATTTTGGGTGTAAAGTAGTGGTAATTTTTCTGAGATGCTTGAAGGTGATGAAACAAAATGGTTTTGTTGTGTGTTTAGGATCAGCAGGCTTTGGAGACTGAGAAAACTTGAGGTTTTTGTATCTATTTTGCCTACAGAAAGGCTGAGAGAATTACACTTCTTTCTTCCAGTGGGTGGAACTTTGGTTCAGTAAAAGTGAAATTCATCCTTTGTTTAGTTTGCTTGCCTGGTGATGCTACCAGGTCTAAAGGAAGGAATGTGATAAATCTTTTGAGGGGAAGGTGTCCCGAAGTTTGTGGGTGTACATTTAAGAAATCTAAGCAATACTATTTAGTCTATCAACCTGTGAAAAGTAATGAGGAAACAAACTGGAGTTGCAGTGAACATCCTAGGATTCACAGCTGTTAGAGATGCACCATGTAATCATCATACGAAATCCGGCAGTCATCTTTAGTCTCTTTAAGCATTATGTGTATTCTCTTTACTAGGCGGAAAAATCAAAGGCAAAATTTGGGCTTATTGCCTGAAAAAAATGTGCAAGAATGCATGTGGTTACAGGAGTTGTTGAGCAGGGGAAGGCAAGTTGAGGCTGCCTGTCTCTGCTGGCCATGTTCATTAACTCAGTTGTTGGCTGATACTGATAGATTTTACTAGTTTTTTTTTAATCTGCTTTTGGCCCACATGTACCCATCTCTCTGTTTTATTTTGTACTATTTCTACTAAGCAAAGTGATTGTTGCATCATGCACCATGAATTCTTTCCCTGTTTGCATCTGTGGTAAAGATAGTGATGGTAATACATGTTTTTTTCCTCTGTACCTTTTAGTTGCAGCAGCTTGTCTAATGTTATTTTAAATCAAATACACTGTTGAACAAAATGTTCTTGAATTTCTCTTCCGCTAAGATGCCCTAAAACACTTTCTTGCAAGTCTCTTCAGTATTGGATGCTTTTTTTGTTAATTTATCTCCTTATGGACTACAGAGACATTATCTGCTATAATCCTTTTTAATGTTTTTGAGCTTGAGTTTTTTACTTGTACAAATACATAACTTAAATCCAAGACCTTCTGTTTTAGCAAATTTGATTAAAAGAAATGAATATTTTTTTCTCTAAAGAAAACCCAGAAAACAACAAAAGACAATTACCCACCTTAAAAAACTCCTGTTCTTGCAGATGAAGCATGGATGATTTACAACTACACAGGCATCTGGTATTCTGTGTTAAGTTAAATGCTCCTCAACAACTGTTAATCATTTCAAATTAATTAATCTTGCAATATATCAATACAGATATGAAGACACACTGAAAATTACTCTGTGTTCACTGAATGATAGTAGAATTGCTTGTTTGTTTACAAGTGCTCTGGATGACTTTTTCTAGCTTTAATAAAAGCTGACATTCCTTGTGGTCCATCTAATTGAAAGTTTGATTGAGTTCTGGCAAAATCTGTCTTCCTTCCTGCGTTATCAGGTGCTGTGGCAGTGATTAGTGTGGTTGCTAGTGGTTTTAACAGGTTGGTAGATAGGTCAGTTCCATTAAAAAGAGAATAAAAGTTTTGTTTTATTAAAGTAGAATAAAGATACAGCTTAAAAATCTTTTACTGGCTTGGATTTCAGGAGCAATCCCACAAAGATTCCAAACTGTTTAATCATTGGAATGCCCATATGAGTCAGATATCATGAGTATAAATAATAAAAAACTAGGTTAGAAGAGCTTTTACTTTCTTCAGGGTATATGGTTATGAGTCAGTGCCTCTGAGTAGTGTGTAGGATGCTCTATCCACATTCCCTAGGCTGTGTTTTTGTTTACCCAGAGCTCAATTCTTTTTGTTTCTCTGAAGCAGTTTTTGTATTGTCTCATTCTCTTTAGGTCACCCCAGTGTATGAAGAGTGGACCACAATTGATTGGTACCAGTTTTTCTGCTTATGGGAGAAGTTGCCTGCCTCAATGAGACGCGTGGCTGAGCTGGTGGGGATTGAAGAAGGCTTTCTGGCTCGCTCTGTAAAGGGTGGAATCATAGCTAAAACAGAGAAACAGCACAGACAGATGGCCATCCACAAAAGGTAACCACAAATGAATGTGAATGTGCAAAGACTACAACATGTGGAGTGGATATACTCTGTTTACAGAAACTCTCTCTTGCAGTCTGAGCTCACAAGCCAGAGAAGACCTAGTCTGCTCTGGACTGAGAACACTGCTGGCATAAGTTTGCTATAGTAGTATTCTATCCTATGATATCATGCTGAATTTTGCCATGAATGGTAATGGATAGTGGTTTTATTTCCATGTACTGTTCTACAGGTTTTTCACCAGTCTTGCTCTTCTGGATTTAATTAGTGAGGTTCCTTTAAAGGATATGACCAAGAAATATGGCTGTAGTCGGGGCCAACTTCAATCCTTGCAGCAGTCTGCTGCCACCTATGCAGGTAAGTTGTCTGTGCAAAATACCCCAAGAGTCTTAAGTTAGTCTGTTTTCTTCCCTTCCACGTATGGGAATAAGGTAGTACTTTATTGTGGTACTAACAGCAGTCAGTCTCGTAAAACCATTTTGAGCTTTATAGCTCAGTTTGGGGTTGCCCCTGCTTTGAGATGGAACAACAGAGTGTTGTGTGGGAAGGGGACCAGCTGAGTGGAATCAAGCAGTGCTGTAGCATGCTGAGGGCTGTGGAAATTGCCTTTGTACTGTACATGATTATAGTTTGTTCATGCTAAATATGGAAATAAGTACAAGTCCCTTCTGAAGCTTTAGTCTATCCAGAAAGAGTACCTTTCAGCACGGGTCTCTAAGATTTAGCATGACATTGTCCTAGTTGGAAAGCTAATTGGCCAGAAAGTATCAGTTTATAGTTTTCAAAGCAAAGTGAGTAGTTTCTGGGTCATTATCAACAAATAACAAGAAGTCAGAAACCAATTACCTTTTACTTCCTTAAGAGGGCTGTGTAGAGCTAATAGCCTACCATGTGATAAAGTTTTTTTACTGTTACCTACGTCCTCCATTACTTCATAAATGGGTCTTGAATTTTTAAGACAGTTTTAGCTCAACTCACAAAACCCTGTATGTGGGTTGTAGCATGAGTCAAAGCCCCAGAATGAAAAGGTCATGCCAACTGATGCAAAGAAGTCTAAATTAATTCTGGTAGTATAAAAAACTTTTTGATGTAGTACTTTAATAATTCTCTATTCCAAATGTTAATAATTTTCACAAAAGAAATTTGGGAAGTAAAATGAACTGTTGACATGACATATAGTTAAGAGACATAATAAAAGTTGTGTTCTATAGTCACTGTAGAATTAGTCAGGGTTGCAGTGGCTTTCAGTTATTTTTATATTCTGTAGATGCAATCTGTGAGTAAGAAACTGTTCTTGCTTTTATCCTCCTCCCATGCACTGAGGACTGCTGTTGTAACCTTTATCATGAGCTTTGCTGCGTCCTGTCATGGTCTCATGGTCTGAGAAGTTCTGCAACGCCAAGTTCCGCTCTTATGTATATTGGTGCTAGCTTTTCTCGAAGATCTGTGGCTTCTTTTAGTGCCACTCATCACAGATTTTTCTGTTATTTCTTCAGTGTGTTTATTTCATAGCACTCTTGTTATAGGGCATGCATGTGCTTCACACTTTCAACATGAGCATCTTCGGAAAAGCAGTGTCATTCAGAATTTCTACTTTATGGACAAACTGCTTAATTCTAGACCGAGTTCTGTGAGACCAGCTCACAGTCATATTTTTTAATAACCATGAGTTAGTTTCTGTAAGTAATAGGAAAGTGAGAAATGTAAAATGAATGTCAGTTCAAATAAGAGGGGAAAAATGGATCCAGCTTAGTAAAAACTGGAGCTGAAATTAAGACATTGATATATCTTCTGTGTTGCAGGAATGGTAACAGTTTTCTGTAATCGCCTGGGCTGGCACAACATGGAGCTGTTGCTCTCTCAGTTCCAGAGTCGCCTCACTTTTGGGGTTCATAGGGAGCTTTGTGACCTAGTACGAGTGTCTCTGCTGAATGCTCAGCGTGCTAGGTCGCTCTACAATGCTGGCTTTGTCACAGTGGCTGATCTTGCTAAAGCTAGTCCTAATGATGTGGAAACTGCTCTGAAGAATTCAGTACCGTTCAAAAGGTGAGAAATCAGTAAGTCCTGAAGTCAAGTAAAGGAGTTTGTAAGGTGCAGGACTGCAGCATAAAATCCATAATAAAATATGGTAACATTTTGGAACTTGGTGATAAACCTCAGAAATAACTTGTAGTTCTCGGTGACTGACCACAGTCATTCCATGATGATTTTGAAATTAATGTAAGCATCTTTTATGTTCAGTGTTTTTGAGACCTACATTTTCTTATTACTCCTCTTTTCAGTGTACTTAGTTCTGTCTGAGTAGTTAATGCTCTTGCTGCCTCTAAATGGTAGTTCTACCTTGTGATCAAATGAGTTGATGATTGATTACTGTATATAATTCAAGATTCTCTTGTGATTTTTGGTTTAGTGCAGTGACAAGCTTCTTTGATCTAGTCTCTGTTGGACTAGATGTTAGATTGTGCTATGACACCTGTCTGACTCATGATCCTAAATTTTCCTTCTTTGGCAAACAGTGGATGGAGGAGGTTTGCTTAAAATCTTGCCCTAAAACTGAGTTGGGACGCATTAGTGGTACATAGAAACTTAGCAATGCTTTTGGTGTATGCAAGCAGTAATGTCTTTCATTGACGTGAACTCATATAAAAACTGAAATAGTGATTTCCTATCATTATATTGTGGATGTATAGTGCTCCTATGAAGCTAGGAAGCTGAGAAGTTGAAATGGGAGAGAGCAGAGGAGTGTCATGAACTTGTTTTCTTTGTTATTTTTTGCACAACATTTACATTTGTCTGTTACATTTCCCAGCACTCGCAGGGCTGTGGATGAAGATGAAGAATCAGTAGAAGAACGTCGGACTGTGCACAGCATCTGGATGGCTGGAATGAAAAGCTTAACCGAAAGAGAAGCGGCTTCCCTCATTGTGGAGGAAGCCAGGGGACTTCTCCAGCAGGATTTGGCAGTGATGGGAGTTCAATGGAACCCAGAGTCCTTTCTTGAGACTGATACATCCTCTGTGATCAGCAGTGAGTCAGAACTGGAGGACAGACTATATAGATCAAATGGAGAATGGTCATCTGAGTCTTCGAGTATGTTAAAAAAAAAAGGATGCAGAGCTCAACATTGCAATGGCCTTGGTTCTCAGACTGGAAATTTCCCATATTATAAAAAGGGATGTAAAAGGCGGCTAAGCTGTAGTGCAGAAAACACCAGATTTGAGAATGAAGTTTCAGACAGGAGACAGGTTCAAGCAGATAAAGGCAATGGTGGCACTGTTACCAGTGCTAGAAAGCGGCCAAATATGTGCAGAGATAATGAAAATGAAGGAATTTCTGTGGTCAAATCCAAGACAGATTCCAGGAGAGCAGTTCCAGAACTCCCTGAACAAGAAAAAACACCGACACCGAGAACAAAATCTTCTGCCCCTAGATTGATAAAAAGTGTGGACATACACACAAGCAAAAATACTGCTTCAAAACTGCAGAGGTCGCTTCTTGAAGATTCAAGTATAGTGAGCATAGACATACAGAAGCTGCCTGCTTTTCACTCTGCCATTTCTACAGGTGGTTCTTTTTCAGACCAAAATAATAAGAAATTTATGGAAACAGGGTCTGTAACTCATAAAGTGTCAAATTCTGTGTGGATGGAAGAAGTTAATCTTGTGAGGGAAGATAAAATGGACGTATTGTTTGCAGAGTCTACTGCTACTAATCAAGGCACACCTAAAGGGAGAGCATGTTTTCAGGCACCTGTTACATTGCAGGGTAGTCCACACATCAGTGTGGAGAGACATAATGCTACAGGAAGTGTAGTGATACCTGGTAGTGCTAGGGCACAGAGAAATGATAATACTGATGATAAGCAGAATAAAATTAGTAGAATGCAATCAGATGCAAACTGTGATGAGGCGATGATTGGTAAGCAGCAGATGGCTGCGAACATAGGTCATGGTAATGTAACTGCTAGCTGTTCTGGAAGTGCACATGTCCATCATGACAGCAGGACACAGAAGCCTGTGCAGTTTTGTCCTGGTGAGGATAAATTCTGCCGTATTCAGATCCAGAATGGTGGCAAAAATGGAAGCGAAAAGCCCAGTGGAATAATATTACAAGCTGGAGTGCTTCAGAAAGCCAGCAGTCATCCTACGGATTTTCTAAAAGACTCTCTAGTAAAATCCAGAGGTGTTTTCAGTACAGATGGTCTTCAGAATGGTGTATTTTCTGACCTGTTTTCTACCTCTAGAGACTTTGAAGACAGCTTCCAGTTGGATACTCAAACTGAGATGCTAATAAAAAAGAAGACAGCACCTGGAATCACAGGACAGCAGGGAATACAAGGATCAGTGCTAACAGTGATATCACAACCAGAAATCTCCAAGAAACTATGCAGTTCACATACTGAGAATGCTACTGGTGAAAGGCTGGCCACAACTGTTAGGAAACTGAACTTACCAAGTCTTATCACAACAAATAATACTACAAATCCCACAGCTCAGCACTGCACTAATAAAGCTTTGGAGTCTGTAGACCTTAATTTACAGGCAGTAACAAAGGAAATAGAATCTGTAACTTGCCTTAAAGAAAGTGATTTCTCAGTGACTGACTCCCAGCTACACAGTTTTCTGCAAGATTACCAGACCCAAAATTCAGTGAAAGGGGAGAGTGTGTCTAAAGACTTTAATAAAGTAACCACATCTTTTGGCAGGGAGCATATTGTACAAGTAGAATGCTGCCCTGTCTCTGAAGCAAGCCTGAATATGAGTGATAGCTTGCTGTTTGATGATAGCTTCAGTAATATCAGTGACTTTTCAGCTGTTCACATCATGGAAGCTAACAAAAGGGATGCTGTGAAATGGCAAGAGGCTTTGCTTCCTCCAGATGGTCTTTTGCAGAAACTAGCACCTGTTCAGAATAAATCTGGTGTCAATGGCAATCAGAAAGAGCATGAAGATCCTGCACAGCATAACAACAGGTCTCTAGAATTCGGTGATCTAATAGCTGAAGTTTTAGATCATGCAAACTCCCCATCTTTTCTTGAAGATCCTCCTTGTACATTTAATGGTCAGTCAGGATTGAGAAACCCAGTGATTTGTAACTATGATCCCAGACCAAAAGATTTAGTTGGACATCAAACTGAAAATCTCCATGCTTTAGACAAGAAAACCTATCCATTGGTGTGGAGTGACCACTCATTTGAACTAAGCCCAGGACTGCAGGATGTATTGGACAAGTGGCCTAGTCCCTCAGGTATTGAACCAGCATCAGCAAATTCCTGTTTGAAAGGAAAGTTAGTTGCTCCTATTGCTAATCAAGAGCCCAATCCAGGTTTTGAATCTGACTGTTGTCAGCCAGACCCTTTGTACACTTGTCAGGGTTTAAAACCCTCTTTCAAGGTTAAAGAAAACAAAGTGGAAATCTCAGATCTTCAGAAAACAGAGTGCATAACACTTCTACTCAAGGAAAGCAACAGAACATCCTGTCCTCCACCAGATACTAATCATGGCTTTATTCCTCCAACACCCCCTAAAGACCTTTCTCCAAAGAATTTTGTTTCTCTCTCTGTGAAATCTTCAAGGAAGAGACAAGTCACCTGTATGAATGAAGGGCGGCTGCTTCATGCACAGCAGAATAGTGATGGCAATACAGATCAGCAGGTAGAACCACTCCAGGTCAATCATGAGAGTGTTCATCCAGTTGAGACTGGTGAGATAGAAGATGATTCCACTATAGACCAAGACTTTTCACTCCAGCTATCTCAGGATGTTTTCCCACTCGTTCCTTTAAGTGCTGAAAATTTCACTATTATTGATGTAGCAAGTGACAAAGAGCTTTTCCGGACTTTTGTTGCAGAATGGAATGAGAAAAGCAGGTTCTCTATTTCAGTGGCATGTGAAAGAACAAAATGCATTTTGTCTCCCAACTCAGAGATTGGTGGCAAATTCAAAAAAGGTTAGTTCTGTGTTCCAGCACGTTGTTTTGTGAACAGCAGGGTAGCATCTTCAGCTTAAAATTCAAGTGGAGAAGGAAGAGGTTGAAGAAAAAAGAGGAAAATTAGTAATGTTAAATATTGACAGTTTCAGTAAAGCAAAGGAGCTGAGTGTTAGTACAAGATGGAAACTGCTGTCAAGCATTTCATTGGCATCTTTGGTGTTAGTAATGATGTGTTTGTATGTAAGAGTGTCTAAATATTCTTGATGTTTCATTGTGTATCTAATTTTGAAATGGATCTGTGTTGTGTAGTCCCTACATATAGATATTATAAATGTTATAATATCTGTCTTTTCATGTCATAAACAAATTTTAGTAAGTTTTAATATTGTAAGGTATTTAACAGTAAACTGTACAGGTTGTTCAGGGTCTCCACTGAGCAGTGTTACTTGTAGGATTGCCTTTGAACCAAGGTTAAATATTTTCAAGTTTGCAAAGAATGAACTTGGTTTGTGTGTGTGAAATTCAGATTTGCCTCTGGATTGTTGCAATATTCTTTTTGTTTTTTTTTCCCACAGAAGTATTCATATGTTGCAGTTTTCTACTCCGGCTGTATAAATATACTCTTCTTTAAAATAGTGAATTCAAGAAGAGTTAGATTTTTTGCTGTCATACTACTGTAACAACATTTCTTAGCTATCAAAATATATTTTTGACAGACAAATATGAAATGTTTTTCAAAGTGGAAGGAGGGAATACATTTCTATCTCAGCTTTTGAATAGATTGCTGGGAAAGGCCAGAGTTTTGCAGAGATGCTGTATCAGAGAATAAGTTTTTTTGAAAGAGATAGACCTTTAGGACTATCAAGCTCAACTGTTAATATAGGTAGTAATTTCTGTTAAGAGAAAGTTTGGTACTCTAAATGTAGTATTTTGGTTTTCTTCCCATAAAGGAATACAGAATTTTTTCCTATAGATAAATTTTAAGGCGACTACTCAGTTTTTGAAAAATCAGGCTCAGCTGTATGTATTTACATTTTCAGGATTCTCTCTGTGTGGATGTGATTTCTGGATGTGATTTCATAATTGTAACTTAAAAATCATTTCTTTAGTAAGTTCTCCTCAGGGTATGCAAGTTAAAGATAATGGATTTCCTGTCCAAGGCTGTGAAGACATCTTGGTGGTTGGACTGGCAGTATGTTGGGGTGGAAAAGATGCCTACTATATCTCGTTGCAGCAAGTACAAGACCCAGATGGTAAGTGAATGGACAGGCTGTGCTGTGTTACATGACAGTGTCATTCACAAAAGTAGATCAAGCAAACCTATCACAAGCAGGTAGCTGCTTGGAACTGTTTTGAATGTCACAATGCAGCTCAACTGTGGAGAGATGGAGTGATTTAGCCATATTCAGTGGTCTTACATGTTGAACACCCTCGAACATGGTGCTGTGGCTGCATCTGTGCAGCTGCATAAGGCCAGGTAATTTGCTCAAGCACTTGACTGCTGAGCATGCATATGGCTAAAATGTTAGCTTCCTTCCATGATCTCTTCACAGGACTTGCTTTTCTCTTCCAGCCTCTTCTAATTCTTGCTCTCTGGAACAAATTTGACACTAGAATTCTGAACATAGCCCAGTCTGCACCACATGAGCTTGTGGCTAGCATATTATTCATGGCTGTCCTTTCTTTAGTAGTACAAACTCAGCATATTGTTTTGTGGCAACCTTGTCTGGTTTGATAAAATATATAAAGTCAGTACATGCTTTTTCTTATTTGCTCACAGTCCAATTGTAGTTCATAACATCACAGAATATTTTGGGCTGGAAGGGACCTTTAAAAGCCATGAAGTCCAACCCTCCTGAAGTGACATCTTTGACTAGGTAGCTTGCTCAGAGCCCCATCAAGAGTTGTTGTGCTTTACTTGATTGTGTTCAGGATTTTTATCTTGCCTTTCTTATCACAAAGTTGTTAAAGGAGAGTATTTTTGCTTGTATTTTCTGCCTTAGACATCAGTATGAGTTTGGCACCACCACCTTTGGATGAAAATCTGTCTGTAACAGAGAGACTGCATCATCTGCAGCTGTACCTGCAGAAGAAGCCCAAGGAGGAGCGCTCAATTATCATGTACAACTTCATTCAACACTACAAGACTCTGGTGATGGCTTGTGGTATCTCCTTGGAGGGAAGTTTTGAGGACCCAAAGGTTTGCAGGATTAAGAAATTTAGCTTGGGTAAAACTGCTAGTTTAAACACCCTACTAGAAAGACCCAGATACCTTCTGGTGTCTTCCTTCTGTTATTTAGATCTGAATATCTACACCTGTAAGGAGATTTAGTGAAACTCATCCAGTGGGAAATCTAGAACAGATTTTAGAGGACACTTTTGCTATGTGTGTTCCTGGTACCCAAAAGAGAAACAGCAGGTTCAATGGTAGATTGTCACATTGATCTTTCATGCCTGGTTGCTTAAGTGGGAAGGATGAATCACAGAATCACAGAATAATCATGGCTGGAAAGGACCTCCTACATCACAGAGTCCAACCATACCCACACCAACAAAAACCCTAAATACCTGATAGATTAAAAAACACAAAATAACCCCCTCTATCTCTGCCACTGTAGTATGTCATGAAGCACCATGTCTACATGCTACTTAAATACTTCCAGGGATAGTGACTCAGCCACCTCCCTAGGAAGGCTGTTCCAGTGCTTCACCACTGTTTCCGTAAAGAAATTCTTCCTAATTCTAATCTAAACCTCCCCTGCCTCAGCTTCAGACCATTACGCTGGTTCATTAGTTAGCAAGGAGAAGAGGCCAACACCCACCCCTCCAAAACACAAAGTTCAATTTCTCTCATGTCCTTTTTCGTTTTGCCATATGAAGCTTGGGTCTAAAGTGGCAGAAGTGCTTGTGGTCAGGTTATTGATTCAGAGAAGAGAAGAGAAGACTTTCTAAGTGAAGATTTACTTCCTATTTGAATGGATGACCTCACTGACACTATTTTCTCAAAGCAAACCAGACTTTACATGTAATTTTAAAAGGTTCAGGTATGATTTTTAACTCAGATGGAATCCTAGAACATGGTAAAAGCACTTAGTCCTTGTTAGTAAAAACTCTGGATGCATAGAAATTTCTGGTGTTGATTTTTAAAGCTTGCATCACACATGGGCTGAATATTCAGCATCATGGCAGTATTAAAATTTGCAAGTATGTAGCTTGGGTTCGACACAATGACAAACTTACCTTTTCATAGCAGTACATAGTTTCAGGATAAAATTAAAGAGCAATAAAAGTACTACTTTCCCCCATGCTGTTTCATGTATGAAATGGAGTTATATTTGTTTATTGTAGTGATGCCATGAATATATATGCACACATTAACCTCCACTCTCCAGCCCTTGTATGTATGTTCAATATAATATATAATATATATGTGGGTTTTATCTTTTGATTGGATGGCAGAGACAATGCAAAAAAATGGTGTTTCATCCTATTTTGACACAAGAAATTGAAATATAGCTATAAGCAAAATTGCTTTGAAGACAGTGGAAGGTATGAGGCTTACTGAGAATAAAATCTGGGGGATTCTTGGTACTAGTGCTGATGTGCAAAAAATAGGAGAGCTCAGCTTCACTAGTATTCTAGATCAATAACAAGTTTTGATTTTTCACAAATTCGGATTTCAGATTGAACGTGTTGTGGATTGAGAACTGGCCAAACAACAGAACTCAAAGGGTTGTGATCAGCAGTGCAGAGTCCAGTGGGAAGCCTGTAGCTATTGGTGTTCCCTAGGGGACAGTACTCAGCCCAGACCCATTCAACATCTTCATCAACAACCTGGATGAGGAGAGTGTACCCCCAGCAAGTTGCTGAAGATACAAAACCAGGAGAATTGACTGAGGCACCAGAGGGCTCTGCTGCCATTCACTATGATCTGGACAGACTAGAGAGCTGGGAAAAGGGGAACCTAATGAATTTCAACAAGGGTAAATGTAGAGTCCTGCACCTGAGGAGGAACAACACCATGCACCAGTACAGATTAGGGGTTTTCCTGCTGGAAAGCAGCCTCATGGACTGGTGGACTCTTGGTGGACTCCAAATATGTTATCCATGGGTGAGCAATGTGCCTGGTGGCCAAGAAGACCAGTAGTATCTTGGGATGCATTAAGAAAGTATGTCCAGCAAGTCGAGGGACATTCTCCTTCCCTTCTATTCTGCCCTGGTGTAAGCGTACCTGACGTACTGTGTCCAGCTTTGGGCTGTCCTATTCAAGAGACATAGGAAACTGCTGGACAGAGTACAGTAGAGGGCTATGAGGTTGATTAAGGGACTTGAATACCTCTCCTATGAGGAAAGACTGAGAGAACTGGGGCTTAGTCTGGAGAACAGAAAGCTGAGAGAGGATCTTACTGGCATCTACAAATATCTGAAGGGCGAGTTCACTTTACCAGAAGGTGGGCCAGTCTCTTTTCAGTGGTGCCTGTGATAGGACGAGGGGCAAAAGGTACAAGCTGGAGCACAAGAAGATCCACCTCAGCATCAGGAAAAAATCTTTACTGTGAGAGTGACAAAGCAC